>VZTR01027123.1:310796-364854 GCA_013400775.1 Chaetops frenatus | reverse complement strand
GCTGCTGCTGGCGCCGCTCGGGGGCTCGGCCGGGCTGGCCGGGGAGCCGCCCGGCTCCTGCGAGTACAAGACGCTGCTGGTGAGCGGGCTGAGCGCGGCCCTGCCCGACCAGCTGCTGGAGGACGGGCTGTTCCGCCTCTTCCAGCGCTTCGCGGGCGGCGGCGCCGGGGACATCAGTGTGAAGCTCTCCCACACGCCCGAGCTCGGCCGCGTCGCCTACGTGAACTTCCGACACCCCGGGGACGCCCGCGACGCCCGCCGGCACGCCCGGGCCCGGCAGCTGCTCCTCTACGACCGGCCGCTCAAGGTGGAGCCCGTGTACCTGCGTGGGGGCCGGCGCAGCCGCACGCCGCCCCCCGCGCCCTCCCCGGAGCCGCTGGGGTACCTGCCGCCCCTGCACAGCGCCTACCAGTACAAGCAGCGCTCACTGTCGCCGGTCACCAGCCCCTTGCTGCGGGAGCCGCGGCCCCGCCACGCTGCCGCCGCCGCCTTCGCGCTGGAAGCTGCGGCCATCGGGCTCTCCCGGGAGCGGGAGCGGGCCCTGGATTACTACGGGCTGTACGACGAGCGCGGCCGCCCGTACAGTTACCCCATCGTGGCCGAGGAAGACCTGATGCCGGAGGATGACCAGAGAGCCACCCGCAACCTCTTCATCGGCAACCTGGACCACAACGTGTCGGAGGTGGAGCTGAGGCGCGCCTTCGAGAAGTACGGCATCATCGAGGAGGTGGTGATCAAGCGCCCCGCACGTGGACAGGGCGGCGCCTACGCCTTCCTCAAGTTCCAGAACTTGGACATGGCGCACCGGGCCAAGGTGGCCATGTCGGGCCGCGTTGTGGGCAGGAACCCCATCAAAATCGGCTACGGGAAGGCCAACCCCACCACCCGGCTGTGGGTGGGGGGCCTTGGTCCCAGCACTTCCCTGGCCGCCCTGGCCAGGGAGTTCGACCGCTTTGGCAGCATCAGGACTATTGACTACGTGAAGGGCGACAGCTTTGCTTACATCCAGTACGAGAGCCTGGATGCTGCCCAGGCCGCCTGTGCGCAGATGAGGGGCTTTCCCTTGGGCGGACCGGAGAGGAGGCTCCGAGTGGATTTTGCCAAAGCAGAAGAGACGAGATACCCGCAGCAGTACCAGCCCGCGCCGCTCCCCGTGCACTACGAGCTGCTGGCTGACGGGTACAGCCGGCACCGGAGCCTGGAGCAAGACTTGAGGGTGCGGGATAGGACTCCTCCGCACCTCCTGTACTCGGACAGAGACAGGAGCTTTGTGGAGGCAGACTGGGCCAGCCCTGCCAAAAACGCCGAACGCAGGAACAACCTGGAGAGCTACAGCCGGTCCGTGCGCAGCCGGAGTGGGGAGCGCTGGGGCAGCGACGGCGACCGCAGCGTGCCCAAACCGTGGGAAGAGAGGCGGAAACGCCGGAGCCTTTCCAGTGACCGCGGGAGGACTACTCACTCGCCTTACGAGGACAGAAGCAGGACAAAGGCCAGTGGGCCAGCTCTAGACCGCAGCCCTGACAGGGCTCGCAAGGAGAATCACACTACGGAACCCGGAGCCGAGAAAGAGCAGAGCAACTCCCTCCAGAACAATCGTCACGCGGCCGAGGAGAAACCTCATCGTGAGCCAGCCGATGCTCCCCAGCCCAAAAAAAGGGACAGCGAACGCAATCATCGAACTGGTGAATCGGAATCAAAAACTCACGAGGAGCCAAAATCTGAGACCAAAAAGCTAAAGAATTTATCAGAATATGCCCAGACACTGCAGCTTGCTTGGAATGGGCTTCTTGTGCTAAAAAACAGCTGCTTCCCCACCTCTATGCACATCCTGGAGGGAGACCTGGGTGTCATCAATGGACTCCTCAAAGACCATTCATCCGGCGGGAAGCTGACGCAGCTCAAAATCGCTCAGAGACTTCGGCTGGACCAGCCCAAGCTGGATGAAGTCACCCGGCGCATCAAACAAGGCAGCCCCAACGGCTACGCCGTGCTCCTGGCCACCCAGTCCGCCCCGGCAGGGGCAGGGGCCGAGGGGACCTTCCCTGTGGTAGAGCCTGGCTTGCAGCGACGGCTTCTCAGGAATCTGGTCTCCTACTTGAAACAGAAGCAGGCTGCTGGGGTTATCAGCCTGCCCGTGGGAGGGGCAAAGGGCAGGGACAGCACAGGCATGCTTTACGCGTTCCCTCCTTGTGAGTTCTCTCAGCAGTACCTCCAGTCAGCACTAAGGACATTGGGGAAGTTAGAAGAAGAACATATGGTGATAGTTATAGTCAAAGACACTGCCTAGCCCACACTGTCTTTTCAAATTCCATGTTTTCTTTGTGTGTCACACAGCCCAGTTGTTTTTAAGGCTGATCGTTTTGGTTGAGGCTCAAAACACCTTGACCAAAGTGGTAAGATTTTTAGTTTCTAATTAATTTTAATACCTATAATATCTATTAAAATTTTAAATAGAGCCCATTTTATTCGTTTTTAATATGTGACACTGTCCGCTGTTGTTCTGTATTTTTATTTTTTAACTGTATGAAAAGTTGTCAGTAAAGCCTTGTTCACTGATGGATTTCTAAACTTGTGCGGTATCCGAGTTCTTCTGGCCCAGGAGGGGTGAGTTCCCTGTGCTGCAGGAGCAGCCAGGCCAGGCAAGGCCCCAGCCCAGTTCAGTTTCTCAGATCCCAGCCTTGAGCACCTCCTTCATCTTTATATGTGTCCTTCAAGGTGGGAGGGGAAGGGAGGTTCTTTGTGTTGTATCAGAGACTGAAAGGTTGGTTCTCTATTTTTTTTTGTCCTGTTTGCTTTTTATTTTGTAAATTTGAGTCTGGATGCTTTGCTGTTGAGTCTTTGTTTGAGGACAGAAGCTTCCCAGGAAGCCAGCTACCAAGGAAGCAAATCCTGATCAAGAATAAAAGTGTTTTTCATACACAGCAAAAAATTAGTTGATACTTGGCAAAAAGTTTGCTACTGTGTTCGAGTTGGTGAAGTTTGAGACCGTCTGGCACATGTCTCAGTTACAGAAGTTCTTGGATAAAACAAAAAAGGTTTTGACATTCCCAATTTTTATAAAAGGAAAAATAAGCAGAAGAAAAAAATTATTTAAGAGGGAACCTTCTTTGGCCCATCTTAGATGTGGACAAGCCAGGGGCATGAAGGTGGAGGTGCTCATTTGCAGTCAATCATGTTGTACTACCTGGAATCTGTTATTGAAAGATAAATGGCAAAATTTCTTTTACCTGAAGTTAAAATTCGTTTTCAGGCTTACAAAAAAAGAGAGAAACGTGTCTGGCTGGCTGAGAATGTGTTATGTTACCACAGGTGACCTGTAGCAGAGGGACCACTGGAGATCAAAATCTGAGCTCTAAAATGGGGTGGATCCATCACCTTTGCTGCCTGTGGTATGAGGTGGTTGATTGGGAGGCTGGACCCTCTGAGTGCTCAGCAACATAAGGATGTGGTAATAAGTCCAAGCTGGAGTTAAAATCCACACTGTTCTGTTTGGGGATATTTTTATTTTTTGAAACGATGCCTGTAGATTTTAGGAGACTGACAGAAAATTGTGTGGGATTAAAAATGCTACATTTTAAAGTTTCTTTAGCTTTGCAGGTGGTTTTTTGTTGTTTTGCTCATGCTAAGCAAGTGAACAAATTCGTAGGAGAGCCAGACTTAACCTTGCACGAATCTCTGTGTCCCAGCAACTCACTGAAGGCTATCAAAAGCCCTTCTAAAACTCTGCTCTCAGGTATGATTGGTGTCACGACCTACTTAGCAGGGAGCATAACTCAGTCTAACGATGCGTCTGTTTTTCACTTCTTAACCCTGCAGATGTAGGGGCATCATCAGCTGATGATGGATTATTAATACCAACAAGCATGGGTTGGTTTTTTGGGGTGGGGGAGTTGCATTTCACTTGATGCATCTTCCGTACCCCAGAAAATTATTCTGTCCTTAAGCACCCGAGTGCAGCTCCAAGGCCACGGAGGGTGCTGTCCATGGGGTGCACGCGCGGGCCAGCGGGGAGCTGAACGCTCCGCTGGGAACAGCAGGGATCCGGGAATGTGCTGTGCGAGCAGAGATGCAGCTCCACTGCCCGCAGCGGCCAGGCTGCACTGGTGGCACTGGGCTGCCCCGGTTTCACACGGTTACAGCGACACCGACTCCGCCCTGGTGACAGAGTCCCCCATGCTGCTGTAAGGCAGACGGTGCCACAACGTCAACAATTGTAACGGTTCGGTGTTACCTGAAACCCAGTGCTATTAAATACCCCTCGTGGCCAGTCCTAGGACGATTAGAGCTTTTTGTGGGAGTATCCTGCCTTGGAGGTGTCGGGCCAGCCTGAGGCAGTGAGGTGGTGCCAGGACAAGTGCCCGCCTGGCTGGTGGTTGGCAGGGAGCTGCAGCTCGTGGTGCTGGGCTTTGTGTGTGTGAATGTTAGGAAGGGGAAGGAAAAAAATCAGTAAATTATAAAAGCTGCAACTGTTTGCTGGCAAAGCCAAGGAACAGCCCAAAATCCCCCATCTCCCACCTTCTTTGTGAAATAAGTAAATAATAATGTAGGGTTGTGTAGAAGACAAGGGTTGGGTAAGATTTGAATGATGGGATTTCTGTTCCCAGAGAGGTGGCTGGTGGTTGCGAGCATGTGAGACCAACAGATCTTCCTCCTACCAAAATTAACAGTAAAGGAGAAGTTGGAGAGTTATGGAAAAAACACCTGGGAGAGAAGCAACAGCATCCCTCTGCCATGATGCCCTGAGCCTTCCCAGCTCCCCAGCAGGCAAGGGAGCCAGACCCTGGCTTTAACAGACTGTGCCACAGCCAAAGGCCCTATCCTGGACTCATGTCCACCATCCCCTCCCTTTTCCAATGCATCCCGGCTGATTCCAAGAGAAACAGGCCTGGAAAAGGGTTGGCAGTTACAGCAAAATTATTGCCTCTGGATCTTACAGCATCAAAGACATGGGCCCTTAACTGGAATGGGCAGCAGTTCTGGGGAGGAGATACGGGCAGCGGGAGGCCTGAGCCCCTCAGTAATGCTGGAAGATGCTGGGTAAGGCAGTGCTGGGGGGTTGTTTTTGGGAGGATGGTGTCTTTCAGCCCAGCACAATGGGGCAGTAAGGTGATCATGGCAGGGTAATGGTGACTGGCTCCTCGGCGGTGATCTGAAACTCAAAGTGGGAATGGGGTGTGAGATGGTGGGTGGGCTGGTCTGACAGTGTTCCTGCTTAGCCTGACCACCCATTCAACAAACATTCTGTCTTACAAGGCCTCTTTGACAGCAGTTGCTGGCTGTCTCTCCTACTGAAACAGGGATGAGGGTGAGCCCTGCACTGCCCTGACCAGTGCTGAGGCACCTCAGTCATCACCCTCAGCTGCACTTGGCCAGGTTTGTACCCTGCTCCCCCAGCCCTGGCCTGTGGGAGATGTGTTAACCCCAGCCCTGCAGGGATGTGCTGCTCCCTCCCAGGGTGCTGGCAGGGCATTCCACAGGCTGTGCTCCATGGAAGGGGGTTGCAGTGCACCAAATGGGCCAGGCAGGTACTCGAGTCTCAGAGCAATGAGGACCACACTGACAGGAGGGCACAAGCTGGGCTGGGCTTGTCTGCTCACATTGTGGGAAGAAACAGGATCTTCCCTGCTCCCCTCTGGTGCAGAGAGGTAGGAGTACTGTTTTAGCCAGCTGGCAGGACATTGAAATCTCCTTCCACCCCCTAAGACAGGGTTTGTAACTGCTGCATAGAAGAAATACTGTATGGCATCACATCAGCCACGTGCTGTATTCCAGCAGACTACAGGATTCTTTCCAAGCAACATGCTTTTAAATAGATTAAATCATGATGCCAGGGTGGCAGGTGATTTTCCAGATGCTGAGAATTCTCCCCATCCCAAGCAGCTGCAGAATTATGGCCTGACAAGAACAAAATAATCCCTGCTAGTCCCCAGTGCTGAACCCCACTTTGCACCCAGGTTGGTGCAGTCACCTGTTCCCCAGCACTCTTCAGTGAGACCCCCAGAACTAAGGGGTGCTGGCAGCTTCCCTAGATGTGTATTGAACTTCAGAGAGGCTAGATCTGCCCAGGAGAGGGGCTGGGGGGCTGTTTCAGCAGTTTTGAAGAGTGACTTGCAGGCCCTTCCTCCTTCCCCACAGGGTAAGGCCCAAACCCACTCCCTTTGGCTCTGTTCAGTGGAGTTAGGGCAGGTGTGGGAGGGGAGGGAGGCTCATATACTTACAGCACCTCAGCTTCAAGTCAAATGCATACACAGGAGCTCCATCCCAGGTGTTCTAGTTCTGTCTCCCAAAACTAGCTGGTAAATTTCTCCAAAATAGCCAGGCCCAAACCAGCAGCAGATGGAGCCAGTTACAGCTGGGGTATAATGCCAGAACAAGATAAAGACATCTGGCACTGCATCTCCCTGGGAGTAGTAGCTGAGTACATGCTTTTTTTTTTTTTCCTCCTCCTGAGCTGCACATTCTTCTATGGTGAAGTTGGGTAGGATGGTTTCTGATAAGGCTACTTCCACAGCTGTTGGGTGGCATATCTGATTTTCAATCCCCTCATTTAATCAGAATGCTGCTCCAATTGCTGGTCTTAAATGCTGTAGTAATCACAACTTGTTCATCTTTATCAACTCTGTAGGGTGCAATTATCCATTGTAAGTTGCAGCAGAACCTTTCTTTTTAATTATTAACAAGCAGCCCTGGGTAAGTGCATTAAGCAGATGCAATGCTGGAGGGAAAAAAAGCTATCCCTTCTTTCAGTTAAAAAGGAAATCCTTCCTCTTCAAGCACTGAGACCTTGAGCCTTAGTTGAAATGAGCAGTTCTTGGTGGAAAAACTGGTTGCAGTGTCAAGGAGTGAGAAGTCTCCAGTTCCCTGTTCTGCCTCATACCCTGTTCTGAAGGTGGCCAAAACAGAGAAAGGGTTAAAAGGTGAGTGAGTGGATGTTTTCTGAACAACTGAGAATTAACAGCACAGTCGTGGCCTTGTCCAGGCAAGCAGTGAGCACTCAACTGCCAGCTCTGAGCACAGGCCCAAACTGAGCAATTGGGTGCTGCACTGGGAAACCAAACATTCCACTGCCATTTCTTCCTCCTGCTCTGAGGGCAGGGCCTCTTGTCATGCCCCAACAGGAGCACCTGATTTGCCCTGTGCCCCGACAGCCACAGGGCAGCCTGGGCAATGCCAAACCACAGGAGGAAGCTGGTGCTGCTCCCAGCTCCTGGCACACCCTGGGAGATAGGGAATTCCCTGCCTGAACCACGGAGTGGACACTCCAGAGCACCTCCCAACACAACCACAGCCCAGTCAGTGTGGTGAGGATGCCACTGAGAATTTCAAGCTGTCAGGCAACCCAGGGGATCAGACTGGAACCCACAGCTGCTGTGCCATGGCCATGCTGCACTCCCAAATCCCATGTTTCCTTTGCCCTTCCTTACTGCAGCCAGGTTCCAGCTACACCTGGCTGCTCTCAGCCAAGCCCTGCAGGCACATGGAGCACTGCTTTTGCATGGCTACAATTCACAGCCATACGCACAGGATTTGTATTTAATTTTTTAATAAATACACTTTACATTAAAGAAAAAGGCCTTCAATTTGCAGTTTCCACACAGAGGGCAAGAGGGGAAAAAAAAGAAAGAAAGAAAGATTAAAAAACTTGAACCACAAAGGGCAGAGGGGAGAAAAAGGGCTCAAACTTCAATCCCAGATTCCCATGTCTTCAGGAATACCAGGCTCTGACTAGGCCCAGCCAGGATTTCAGCCTCCCACTATAGCTGGTACCACAGCACAAATCTACATTAGCAAACACCCCAGGGGCTCTTCCCTGGAGGACAAAAGCATCTGGAACACACTGGTGCATTAGCAGGTGTTAACACCTGTAGTTCTTCTTTTTTAAAAATAAAATCATATTTAAAATAAAAATATTCTCACTCCTCAACAATATTAGAAACCATGATCCTCTTATTTCACTTAGTAGTTGCATAAATTTTAATTTATTTTAATTTTAAACAATTTTTCTCCCCAAACCTACCCCATGGTAACAAGGTACTACAGGAATACAAAGGTCTCCCATCTTTACTAGAACACTTGCCTTTTTTTTACTTTTTTTTTTTTTTTTTATAAAACTATTTCTGTTCTTTAGGAAAGAACTTTATACAAAGAAAATATATTGTGAAATATCTTCAGAAGTTTCCTTGAAGAGTCATCTCAGCCTAAAATAAAAAAAAAACAAAACAAAACAAAAAAAGGCAGAGAGAAATGAGGCCTAACCCCAGGTCTCTTTATTGAGACTTTGCCCCAGGCCTCAAACTGACTCAAACCAACACAGCGAATCGGCAGGAGATCCTCAGGTTTTTGCAGGAAAAGCAGGGCTGAGCTGCTCAGAGTCGATTTCCAATTTGGTCTCCTCCTGCCCACACCCAGCCCTGCAGCTGCTCCTCACTCATTCAGGGACAGGATGATGTCGTCCTCCAGGTCGGAGTTATCGGAGCTGTCGGCTGCAAAGGAGACGCGTGCGTTATGTTTGGTTTGTGACACAGGCACTGGGCCAGGCACAGGACATGGTCCACCCCTAGCCCAGGCTGCAGCTCTCCAGAACAGACAGAGCACACCATCAGTGCTCCAAACCACTCACAAGCAGCTAGGAAATCTGCACCAGAGCTTTCCTTCCCTGCTTAAAACAGAGGCTCAAGGAGAGCAGCTTTAGCAAGTGCAGTTCCTATGAGCTGGCAGGTTTTTCCCCTGACAAGGTGGGGAGGACACCAGCAGAGAGCTGCCTGCACAACTTCCCGTGCACAACAAAGGGCAACAGCTCTTCACACCAGGGGCTGGACAGATGTGGCAGTCACTCCTCATAGCTGGACAGCTCCACCAGCCTGGCCCCTGTATGCTGTGCACAGGGTAGATCCTTATGCAGTGAGTTGGACCCCACTGAGGTGGAGGCAATCCACACATTCCCAACTAGAACCTTCCTCTAGTAACTCAAAGGTTTCTGTAATGAATTGAACTCCAGGTCACTTACTAAAGGTGACCTGCAAATTGTGCTTTTCCTCGTTGTGGTACAGAATAAAGACATGAAGGGATTTATCAAAAGCAGCCACACACACATATACACACTTGCTTTTTATCTTAAAACATAAGATCTCTCCTCCCTCAGTTGTGCAAGAGGGAAGTGGTAGCAGCTCTGGCAGCAAGAGGGCTCCTGCCTTACCTTAGAGGTGATGCTGGCTCTTTTTCTTATGCGAATTCATTGGATGCAGCAGATAACTGGGTGTTAAAAATAGTTAAAAAGAAAAAAAAAAAAGACACCAAGACTTCCACTTAGCCATCTCAGTAATGGTGGATCTCTAAAATGCCTGTTAAGGTAAGAAAGACCTTCTGGAAGGTTCACCCCTTCCCAGATGCTATCCTTAGAGAAAAAAAATCACAGGCAAGCAGAGAGGGCACAAACCCTTTCCCCCAACCCTCCTCCCTGAAGATCAGCCTTTCCACTGTGATCAGCAAGGGAGGCTCCATCTCACCATCCATCAGACTGAGCCTAAGCTGAGGGGTCATCAGTGCTCCCAGAACAGCCTCAGCCACACTGGGGAGCTGGAAAACACCAGCCAGTGCTGCAGCAGCTACACTTACACAGTAAGAGAAGCAGAAGCAAGATAATGACCCACAAACTCTGGAGAAGAGAAGCTGGGAAAGCTATAGTTTTGGGGGCTTTTTGCTATTGTCTTTTTTTTTTTTTTTTAACCCCAGAAGAAAGCTTTGAGAAAGGATCTCCTCACTATTCCCCAGTTCACCACACAACCTTCCAGTTCTGAGCTCTATGTCTGCAAGTAAACCTGACTGCAGTTAACTGCTTGGCATAGTTAGTTTGCACAGACCTGCCTGGAAGTTGCCATTTTGGATTACAGGAGAAAAGAGGAATCAGAATCAAGAGTCAGCCATGCTGCTGGTGAGAATTCCATCTATTTCTTCCATCCTATGTCACATGTGCATTTCAAAAATTACACCCAGCCAGCCCAGGAACAAGCTCTTGAAAGACCTGCACAATGCATGAACTGCTTTGACAAACAGATCTAATGTCCCTAAGGTGGTAACAAAGGGGGAGGAAGACAAATTCATACTTAAAAGGTTCTCCATGGATTATTTTAAAAAAGGAATTAGAACCTCTTATAAAGCACAAGAGATCAATGCCTCTCACTCCCCTGTTTCAACTGTTCTCTGAATTATCTTGCTTTGAAAACACTCACTATGTTATGGATGCAGCAAGAATCTGCAGTAGGGAACACTCTAAATGCACCCTATGTTTCAGATCTTTACTTGCTACACTGGCAGTGCCCTTACTAATTTTAATTCTGGAACAAGCATAAGCAGAGGAAAATATTAATTGCTCTTTGCCGTGTGGGAAACAGAAAGAAGTCATAAGTCAGAGAAGCTGCCACAGAGCCCCATTCATCAAACTCACCAAGGACCATGCATGCATTAGCCTGGCAGAGCTGCACTCCCTGCTCTGAGTTCTCAAAATTGCTGCTAAGCAACCTAACAGGCACTGCATAGGCTGGCTGCAGTTCCACAGCCATACCAGATCTAAGTTCTGCTCAAGTGGCTCTATCCATAAATGATGGACAGATGTGGCCACTTCATAACACAATGCTCTGCAGAACACGCCTGAAATTCCTGTCAAGTAGCCCCTGGTTTGTTCCAGGAAGAGTTCTTGAAAAGGCCTGGACATCCTGGCCATTCTGCCCCTTGGACAATTTAAGGTACAGCACCCAGGTGCTCTCTGAAGAGCTTCTGGTCCTGCATTCCCTGAAGAAAATGAAGTGGAATTGTGTCACAAAGATCCTGCTCACTACTAGGACACAGAGGTTCCCTGTAACCCCAAAATGCTGCACTGCAAGATGCTATTAATGACTGAGCTGTGCAAATATCCCATAAGGCCCTACACTATAAACCTATTTCCTTCTAGAGAACAGCAGAATAACTCTGGCAACCTAATGTGGCCACATCCTTAAGAAAGACTGAGCTACATTGCCACAGAAGACATGGATGAGTCTGCCAGCCACATCACTGCCAGGGAGGGGCCTGGCATCCTTCACCCTCCAGCACACTGGCAGGGAAGATTGATGTGAGAGCTGAGATGGGAACCACTCTCCTATCGCTGCAGGATTTCAAACACCTTGCACACTGTATTTACTCATTCTTACCAACCTTTTTACTTAAGGTAACTATATTATGTCCATTTTTACAGCTTGAAAATTAAAAATAACTAAGTGGTTTGGCTGCACATACTCAAAAACTGTTCTGCAAAAGAGGGAACAGAATCTGGTGTCACAAGTCCCAAGCCTGATGCCATCCTAGTCACCTTCTTTCTTGAGAAGTGTTTTTCCAAATTTTATTGCTACATAGAAAGATCAGACCTTTCTTTCTTTCTTATACACACATACACACACTGCATATTTCCAAATCCTTGCATTTTTGGAATGCCAGCAAAAGCGAACTATTTAAATTATATCCCATAAGTTATGTTAGTTTCAGAATAGTCTAATAACGGAAGTGAAGTCAGAAATGCCATGTTGGCTTTGCGCTTTAAGCAATTACAACAAAGAACAGCACCAAGGATCAAAAGTGCTTCTCTGTCCTTACAGGCTCACATGAGGCAGAAAGAACAGGTGAGGTTAAACCTGTGTCAGGACAGGCAAGCAATCAAACAAAGCTTCTTGACATGGAGTTCTCACACACACACACACACCTGGGAGCACTGGAAGAAAGGAGATACCTCCTTTTCCAGAATGCACAGTTGTTCTCTCACATAAGAGCTGTTTTTACCAACAGATTACTAAGAGAGGCCCCAGGTGAACACACATGATGATGGCCTGTCACTCATACCAGCAAGGGACAAGTCATTTAAGTTATTTCAGGGGAAATTCAGCTGTTGCTTCTTTGTCAGGACCTTAAGCAGTGGACAAGGTCACCAAGGTGGGCACACACTTACTGTCTCCAAGAATCAGCTCAACTTCCTCATCAGCATCAGAATCTTCATCTTCACCCTCGTCTCCCTCTTCCAGGAGGTTGGCAATCTCCTCATCATCGGAGGGAGAAAAGTCATTTTCTCCATCCTCACCAGCATTCTCATTGTTCTCATCCTCCTCCAGCTCAGCCTCCAGCAGCTGGTCCGTATCTAGTTCATCAAGGTCATCTGTGTCATCATCATCTTCATCATCATCTTCTTCCTCTTGCTCCTCTTCCTCCTATGAAGACAGCAAAAACAGTCCATTGCAGACATTAAGATAGATGTAAAATGGAATAACAGGAATTAAAGAAAACCTATAGTTTTCACTCTCCCCATATCCAGACATCAGACACTATAAACACTCTCCCATCATCCATCTAAGCAGTTTCTCCACAGCTTCACATCATACATGCCAGATCACCTACAGGCCTGCAGTCTTAACTGCAAAATGCTGGTGCAAACAGGTACCATTGGCTCAAGCTCTTCTCCAGGACTGGCCACCAACACGTGTCACCACAATGCATCCTTGAGAAGGACACACAGTAAGACCTTTTAATCCATGGCTTTGTTGCTAGTCTTGTGCAAACTGCTTTAGTTCCAGCAGGACCAAAACCTCCACTTGACATCAAACCACGTGCACGTTCAGTCTCTGCCATTCCCATTTAGATGAGGGGCAAAATGTAGGGAAAGCTACTTTTAGACTAAGCCAATCCCTGAATCACTCAGCTTCAGATGACAGAACTGTTTAAGGCAGCTCAGAAGCTTCATCTTTGGTATTTACCTGTGGATCAAGATCTTTATCAAACCATAAGAATTTGCATTCAGTGAAGTAACTGGATTTCTCATTGTACAGATGAAATCCAGAAACCTGTGTGTAGTGGATAACACTGAGTTGGAAGGAGCTGTAACAGTTCTACCCTTCTTCCAGACAAACTGCCATCACAAGGCAAGCTCCAGGGACTTCCAGGACTGAAAGAAAAGCTTCAATCCACCTGCACATCTCCTCAGTCACAGCCTGCTTCTCTAACAGAATGCTCTCAACTCATTCAGTCCTAATTGTACTTTTGTTTCTGGAGAGACACATTTTGCAAAATTAGGAAGCAATTAAGATAGATCTCTAACAACCCCCTTCAAGGGCTCCTTTGGTCCTCAAGCTCACCACACTCCCACTGAGCTGTTTACACTGCTGCATTTTCAGATCTAAAGGGACAGAGGAAAGTCCTTTACTGTCATCTCCCCAACCTACTTTTTCTTCAGTCAGTGCTATAAAAAGCCACCACACCCACACAAATCCAACATCTGTCACAGGCAAGAGAAATAAGGGAAGCCAAAAAGCCTGAGTAAATTGTATTGTTTCTTCCCTTGCAAAAGGCAGCCAAGTCTTCACTGCTGACCAGAAGTGCCATGTTATTAAATGCAGACTACAGTATAAAAGCAAGGGTTTGCTACATACAGTTTCCTTTATAAAAGAGTTCATATTAAATATAAAATTAAAACCAACCTGTATTAAAGTCTGTGCTTATTTTAAGCAATTACAACTTCACTTTGAATCAATGAGTCCTCAGATAAACAGACAATTTTATACACACTGGGAGAGGAAGTATCTTACTTGCAGTTCACAGTTTTAAACTGCAGTGCCATACTGGGTATAATTTTCCATAAAAATATACTGAACTGAGTATAAAAGCTTTGCCTTAATAAATTGTATTTATTTTTGTTCTATGCAGTATCTGCAGAGAGACCAATGTCTTAAATTTTATTACTCAGAATTGAAAAGCTGATTAAAAACTGAAAAGGCAGGAGAGTTTATTTTCCTTTTTCAGTGTCTAAACAACTTTGAAGCAGAAAAGAGATATCAATTTATTCAAAAATCTTGGAAACATTAAACCAAGTTTCTCAGTATCTGAAGATAAGAGACGCATCAGCAGATATTAAGAAAAAAGTATGCTGCCTACAAGATCCATTTAGAGTCCATGTAGGTAAAACTTGAAGGATTCTGAAATTCCTTAGGTTCCCTCTTAGTTTCTACAACTGTGGAATCTCTGGAAGTATTTTTTTCCTAAATATCTTGTCCACAAGGACTCAAAATGTCAAAACTACTAAATTTGATTATGTCTCATATGTAATGTATTGAATTGAATTACTGTTTCATCAACATTCTAACTCAAGCTTAAGGCAAGGCATTTATACCAATATCATCCTTCAAATATAGGATGAAATGAAATATAGTTGTATAGAGCTAAAAATCCCTTCTGGCTAACAAGGATAAGAGCCAAATTACACATGTATATTTAGCTGCAAATCAATTTTGAAGGGTTATATCAACCAGTGAAGAAAAAATAATTTGTGAAAATACAAAGCAAAGAACTGAAATGTTTACACTTTTACAGTTTAAATTACTTAATCTGAAGCTGGTGATTAGTCAGGCCACATTCATCTAAAAACCACCTAAGAACAGTAAGATGAGACCAAAATTATACCTGCCCTTAGTAAAACAGAAAACAGTGTGTAATTCATGCTACAAGAAGTCACATGTGCATGTGAGTGTGACACACAGTGACATCCTTACAGAGCTGGAGGGATGGCACGTGACAGGGTTCAAGAGGAGCATCTTCATAAGTGAGGAGGAAACCTGTGCCTTGTCATGTTTTAAAGAACCCAAACACCACTTGGACACCATGAAGCTTCTGCTAAGCTACAGGCAAATGAATCCTGCCTCAGCTTGTGAGCCAAGCCAAGCACGAGCCGTGCAGGCCCAGCACAGCATTCCCTGCTGGAGCAGATGGCTCCTCACAGAGCCTGGGGACAGCTCTCCCAACACAGCACCCACAGCTTCTGCTCCCAAACCCAGCCCCTGGGACACACAGCTGAGAAAGGGGGGAGGCAGTGCCAGGTGCAGTCCAACACCACCACATGGAAGTGATATCCAGGCTGCTCATGAGGACCCAGGACGAATCCTCACGAGACACCACAACTGTCTCATGTAAGGGATCCCTACACAGATAGGAAAAGGCACACCTTCCCCAGGGACTCAAACAAGCACTCTGAGTAAGAGCAGAGAAAAAAAATCCTTGTGCCATGTCACAAGGGAAGACAAGATAGCTATTCCAAACCATATCCAGGTTTGTGTAGGAAAAATTTGCAGAGATGTCATAGTACCAGAAAACCTGGACATAAACTTACAGAATCAGAAAAACTGATTACACAGCAAAGGATTATCTCAAGATCATCTCAAAGCAAATTACTGGTAATTTAACTCTACTCCCAGTTTGCTTCCAGAAAGCAGAGTAGATTTGGTTCAATTAATTTATCATTTATAACCCCCAAAGGAAAAAACTAAACAACATCCCCTAAAGGAACAGCAGATACTGGGGTGGCTGGACTGGAACAAAAAAACCTGCTTGACCTCAATCTTCATTTGCCAGTTTTTACAGCCCTTTCAGAGCTTAGTAAATACCCCTTGCATTTGTTCAAGCACTATATGTTTTCTACCATACTGTTCTTTGATGCTTGTTGGCATGCACTTCATAAGTTTTCATCATCATCATCAACTTTCTTACCACTCTCCTTTACCAATCATCTTGCACATACAAAATTCACAAGTTTGTCTTTTCTAGGTAGCATAGCTTATTGATATTTAACATACTCACTGGTGTTCATCTCTCAAAAATCATTCAAAGGTTCAGGAAAACTCCAGTATTTCACTTATTCAAACTGATCCAACATACATGTTAGCTAAGCAGAACTCCAACTTTTTCATTTCAACATATTTCTGTAATGTATTCTAACATTCAATTAGTGTATGTACAAAGTGCTTCCAGGAAGTATTGACTTACAGCACTGCAGATCTGCAATATATAAAAATAGACCAGCCAGCTTTTAAGTACTGTCAAGACATTTTTATAGAGCTTTCTTACACTTCTTGAATACAAAGATTTTTTATGACCACATGACCAGAATTTGAGACTTCTCCACTGCAGATTACACAATCTCTCAGATTTACACTGGGCTGGCCTTTAGTAGCCAAAGGAAGACCCCACGGGTCTTTTTCAATTGTCGATATTCGCGTTGGAAATTTTGATTCAGTTTGAGCTCTACAGGTCACTGGGTTTTTTTTTTTTTTGCTTGTTTGGCATGATTTCAGCTGTTACAAAAAGCTTTATCTGTTTGTCTCACACCTCATTATCTTTTTCTTCCTCTACCAGGAGCTGACTCACAGTGCAAAACCAAGCAGTACATCAGTAGTTCTGCTCAGCTTCCTGGGACTGCTCCATGAACTCCTTCCCCAGCCCCTGCTCACCTCCCATCAGCACCTCTCACCTCCAGCTGCTTTCCAGCAACACTTCCTCCCTCTGAAAACACCATCTCTATTGCACCTCTCAGTCAGATTCATGCTAGATGGTATTACTCTAACTATTCTTGTTTTCATCTATCTTTTCTCTGTCTGCAGAACAATTAATCCCATGTTAGTAAAGCTTTTCCCACTACTTCAAATATTTCAGCTCATATTTAATTCACTTCTGGCTAGTTTTAGCCAACTCAAATTATCTGCTGGTAACATCTGCTTCTAGCAATTTATTTCATTTAGGTTTGTTTTCTTTTTAAAGAAATTCATGCTTCCCATAGTCTCATTATATTGGTTAATTTATTTGCTTTTGCAAGAAACAGCCTACTGGTTTACTTCACCCTCCTTCCCCAAGTTTCTCCTACAGCAAATTTGTAACTTCAGTAATCTGATCCCTTCCAGATTATCAGTATTATTTAATTACTCCCTATTTCCAGCTTGGGATGGGGCTTTGCCTTCATAAAAAAGGACATATGATCATTGTTCAAATACAATGTTTCACCCAGAGGAGTAAGTCTCTCCTTGTTCTAGTAATTTATCTTTCTCCACAGACAATCCCCTTGTCCTGTCTTCTGACCATTGTACTCTTTGCTGTGTACCATGTTGGTACTTTCTGGGTCTTTGCTATGCAATTCCCAAGAGTGACAATGTTTCGTTTTCAGTCACTTAGGAGTTTCTATCAATTCCTCCCCCCACCAACCACTTCTTAAGACTCCCAGACAATGGGTAGTGGAAAAAGCTTAAATATAGCCAACACACTCTCTGGTCAAGCATGTAAGGAATTTCACATCCTAGATTACCTCGTGTCCATCCTTCCCCTCAGCTAGCAAACCTATAATTCCTGTTATGTACCATTAAATTAATTCCAAGTACTCATCTTCTTCACACTACCGGGCTGCACCTACTTTTACCTTCTTGGCTACTTCAGAGTTAGAATTTCTACTTCTTCATAGCCATTAGTCACAGAGCTAAAAATGTAGAAGCCTGGGAAGGTGCAGAAGTTACCATATGTAACAAGCAAGGAATCTTACCATAGGCTTCTATGCAGGTGTAGTTATGTGCAGATTTAAAACAGGAAACAGCACACAGCGTACAGAATGTCACAGAGGCAAAACATGGAGTGAAGAAATAAAAAGCAGTTAATCTCTTGGTCTGTGTAAGGTGGTTTAGCTTGTCTAACAATGACCACTTACCTGGGATGAATGACAAACCATCCATGATACAGACAAACAAAAGCTTTAAGGGAATGGGCCTGACATGGCCCAGGAGGTTCAGGTGGGGCTCTTTGGAGCAAACTCTGGTTGCTCTGGTCCATTTCAACCTAACTGGCTGCAGCTGATGATAATCAACCTGGCTGCAGTCACTGTCCTCTGAGGCAAGTGCACGCCACCATTTCACAGCTGGTACCTTCCTTAATGCTTGGGATAAAGGGGCTCTAAGGTGACTGTTATATTCTCTGTGCTCTGCAGGGCTCAGAGGTAATGTAAGGAGCACAGACCCAGGTACACATTCTCAATAAGCTTCTCTTCTTTCTCTCACTGATCTCAAACTCTCACTTACAAAAATAAATTCATTCCTTTAATTCCATGACAAAAACAACATAAAATTTCAAAATTTGGCAGGTATATGAACTCCTTCTCTATGGACAAGAATTTGTTCCTTTATTTTCTCAAGCCTCTGATTGGCATGTCTCATCACAGCTGAGACAACTTTTATTTTCTTGGATCCCAATTACTGTGGGAATTCTAGAAAGATGTGTTAGCTAAGAGGAAGGACATCTTTGATTTATGTCACTGAACAGGCAGAATATGTTTTTATCTCTGCTGAAGCTGTTTTACTCCATAATACTAAGTCTGTCCTTCTGGAAACTCCAAATACTTATCTCTTTCCAAGAATTTCCTCTCTTTGCACTGCCTAGGAACTACTGATAATAGATTCTGAAACAGTAGAATAGGCTAAAGCAGTCACATTTATTTGCCACTATCTAAAAGTGTGGTAAGAAGTACAGGCATTATTCTTTTAAATATCTGTTTTGGATAATGCCTGTTCAAAAGATGTCTGTTACATAAAAAGGTCTTTGACAGAAATCACTCTTTACTCAGCCTTCCCAGCTGCAGCTAAGCTTAGAGGCCTATGAAGGTGTGCAATAAACACATATGTATTATTGTTTGAGACATTTGTCTGAAAATACCCATTCACAGGTATTACACATATTAGTATATGTGTAAACCATTTTATCCTTTAGTAAGATTTGAAATCAAACCATATCTTCAAATATTACAGGAACAGCTCCTGAAACAAACCCTTAAGGGTCCCTGATGATATAAATCATTCTAGTCAGCTTATAGTGGCAAAGCACCACCATGGTCTGATGATTCCCAAATATTTGTGCCAATATGGATTAAGGTTTGTGGGGTCCTTCCCCAGGAAGTAAGTATTCACATGAAAAAAACAAACCAACTATATCCAACAATAGCAATAAAGGACAGTGGAATTGCAGTTGGAATTACTGTTGCAGGCAGAGAGGGGGATAATCCTAAAATAAAAGTAGAAACTGGCATCACAAAGACCACATAGAAAGCTGAGGAAAACATTCTCCACCCTGGCTAAACCATATGTCAGAATAATAATTGTCTTGCAAGTCTTCATTGCCTTATCACCAAAGCTTATTTCCCATCACCTAGAATTTTCTAACCCAATACAAAAAGACAAATTACACACCTACCATCAACCATTTCGATAGCCCAGAAGCACTGCAGGATAATTAACAGTTCTTCAGGTCTGGCAAAAGAAGTAGAACACACTTTATAGGACAGGGACAGCTGGGTGAAGCAAGGTGCTGCTGAAGCCATAAATCTCTCTGAACATGACAATAACTGAGGACACTTCTTGAGCCTCACAGATGCAACATCACCCACACGTACCACAGAGAGAAAAACAGGCCTTAAACAACTAATATGGAAAGAAAAGCTAAAACAGGGAAGTAAAAATGCAGACTGAAAATCCTACAACCCACTCAGAACATCACCTCATCCAGACTTCAGTTTCACAGTTTTGAGTCTACTCTGAGTTCCTTTGGTTTCAGCTTTTCTGAACACATAATATTTCTGAAGTCACCTTTTCTAGCCTGTAGCCATGTGCTACTTCCTCTGAAACTCCTTATCTGCCTCACTACACAAGACAGTAGATTAACAAGTGAAAGAGGGGATACTAATCAGTCAAGAAAGTGAAATAAGTAAGAATAAAGCAAGCTAACAACTAAAAGCTGGTCCAATAGCTGTACCAGTAGCTCAGACACCCAATTTATTTTTACTAAATCTAAGTGAAGGAGTATATCAGAACAGTGGTAAATACATTAGGAAAAAGAGGAAGACCTTGCAGCCAGACTGAAAAATAGGAAACCCTTACATATTTCCCTGTATGCTGAACAAAGTTTTGCAAATACTTGTAAGACTGCTGGTTATTGATGGACACATTTGGATACTCACCCAGTGGTTAAATAATTCACAAAACTCATGGAAGTTCAAGGCAGGAACACTGGTAATTTTGGAAAAAAACACCCAACAAAAGAGCTTGCAAACAGACTTGCTAAGCACATTAGATCTTCACTTTGCCTCAGTACATTGTAAGTACAGACCACAGAGCATCAACATTCTTTTGCATTTGTTCTGTTTAACAAGGCTTGACAGTTCTGGATTCCTGGCCATACCTTAGGAAAGGCAGCCTCCCAGGGACCTCACTGGAAAGGCTGGTCCAGCAGCAGGGAAGAACCTGACCACACTGGTGCTGTCCTCGAGCATTTCAAACAAACCCACAAACATTCACTGCAGCAGTCCCATGCTCAAACCACTGAGACAGCCCCATCATTTAATTTGAGGGCAATTTATGTAGCAGATCAGTTATCTTACAAGATTTGGATTGAGAAAGGAAGGATAACATAGTTGTTTTGTTTCTTAAATTACAGAAGGAACTGAAAGGTATCTATAGGCCAAACATCCCTGCTAGGTTCATTTTACAGACTCTCAAGCTTTGCTTTTTGAAAAAGCTGTCAAGGAGTCATCAACTGACATTTGTCAGAACCAACATCATGAAGCATCAAAATTTAAGGTAAAAAGAACAAGTCAGGCAGATATTTTTCTCCATAGTTCTTATCTCAGCACAATTTTTAAAGCAATTTTATTGTGGACCACATGACTTCTGAGCAAGGCTTGCCCATCAGCCACCCTTCTATTTGAGTACTCAATACTTTCTGTGCAGGCAAAAAAATGTACCCATGGACCCATGTAGGTCAGATACAAAAATCCAAATATGCACCAAGTCAAGGTGTGAAGAGGCCTGGGGTCAAACAGATTAGCTTCTGCCCAAAAAACCTTGATGAAAAAGATACCAGATTCATGTTGATTCATATGGGTTTCCCACCACCACCACTTTCATGAAAGATCAGAAAGCATCCTCTTTCAGTCAGAAGGGGTTTTAGAGTATCTGTGAGAAGTTCCAACAAGTTTGAAATGTTATAGCAAATTTTTCAATATCTAAATCACAGAAACTAACCAGGCAAATACTGAACACCTACAGATATGTGAGGATATGTACACAAACAAAACTCCCTCCATCAGGGAACATCTTGTTCTCAACAGACAAGTGTACCACAGAGATTCTGTCTTTATTCAGGAAAACCTATATTCATTCTAGCTCAGTGTTCAATGTCTCTTACAGAGACAAAAATTGTATTTTGTAAACCTAAGATAAAAACAAACCTGAAGAAAAATCATAGAACAGCTGTGGAACAGAGAGTAGGGGGCTTAGTTTATGTTTGGCTAGATATATGTACATTGAATTGAATTTGGGTTCATAATTGCTGTTTATATTAAAACCAAATCTCTCTTAATAAAGAAACTAGGTTGTAACCATCCCTAAAAGTTTCTGTCTAGGAAAGAGGTACAGACCCCAGAAATGGAGACCATAAAAAGCAGTAGTTATGCAATACCAACTAATCACTCTTAGCTTGCAAATCAATCCAGGAGCAGCTTTGTTTGAACACTCCATCAGCTTCACAGAAAAGCTTTTAGCACACTTAAATTCGGCCCGGGGCCACCTCTATTTGTAAGACAGAAAGTGTCCCCAGTCACATCTGATGGATAGCAGATCCCTTATCTCTGCTGGGTACCTGGTGTTACAGCCTGGAACCACTGACTGCCTTGCACAAACACAGATCTCCCTTAAGTCAACACTTAGCAGTGATTTTGCAAAGCAGTGCCCTGACAGCTGCTAGTTAATCATTGTACAATGCAAAACCCATTTCTGCTACAAACTGGTTTTGGAGATTTTATAAAGAAAATATGAATTAGTTTACTAAAATATACTGAACAAAACCAGTGGATGGAGATAGAAATAGTAAATATTGCCCAAGGCAAGCAATTGGATGGCTGGGATGCAGAAAGGAAGGAGGGAGCAATAATCTCTCCTCCCTCTTCATTGCTTCCCAAGATATTCTATTTTTCTAATCCATCCAATCTAGGGATAGAAGCAGTGACCAATTATTTAAAAAGAATGCCAAGACTTTAACTGCAACCTTGTAGCACACTCAGTGGTCAGGAAAACACATGTCACACCCAAACCAGAACTACTGTTTTATCTTCAGAATTACAGGGAAATTGTAATAACAACAACTCACTGCAAAGAAAGTCACTCTTTCCTGAGACCTGCTCTCCAGTCTTCTGAACTAGAAGTACAAATTTTAACCTAGCAAGAGGAAGATTCAGAGATAGAAAGGGTAGCACAAATTCAGCTTTCCACACAGTCTGGGAAAAAAACCCACCAAAAAACCCACCTTCTAGCATTCTTTGGAATAAAAGTGAAGTCAGCTTTTCTCACAGGAGATACAAATGTATGATTTACCAGAATGCAGACACCAAAGAGCAAAGAATAATGCAGTTAAAATCTTTAGGGAATAGAAGCATAAGGTTTTTGCCCATCCAAAAAACCCCCCAAAATACCTGACACCCAGAAACTAACAAATTGATTCTGTGGAATTTTAATTCTCACTTTACTGTAGTAAGCATTCTGTGTGACTGTGTATTCTACCAGCTGCACCCTGAGGGGCACTTACTGAAGTTCTGAGCTCTTTTGTCAGGTTGCCAGAGATTAAACAGCTGATCTGAAAAGGAAAACCAACACATCCTTGTGCAAACCTACAGTCCTCTTTAAAATTTTTTAAACCTTTTGCTGTGTAGAAGTGCTGTGCAGTTTCACTGAATTAGTCACAAGCTGTGTCTCTTTCAGAAGCTGGTGATAACTTGTGTCCAAATATGAGACTTGGAAATGAAGAAAGGAAAGCCTCAAGCACTACTGTCTATATTGGGGATTGAAATACTCAAAAAAAAAAAAAAAGGCAGAACGAAAAGCAAAGCTTCTGATCAAGACTGAATACTTAAGGAAATTAGTAAATAATTAATAAATGATTGTTTTAGTTTACAGCACAAACTTACTGTTCACACAGGTTCTGCACAGACTGTCTTAGTTTACACTGACAGTAAAGTGATCTATTTCACATTAGGTGAGGCCAAATGAGGCCTCTGTACTTTCTGGGTAATAAATGAACACATGGAGAGGGCTAACAGCTACTCTTGAACACCCAGGTTAATACTGTGCTTCTCACCTGATCTTCTTCTTCATCCTCCTCATCTTCTGCCAGCCGCTGCCGGCCCACTTCATAGAGCCTGCACACCGTGTCCATGTTCATGGCATCCATGCTGCCCTGGTTCTGCAGGGGAGATGCCCACAGGGAAGTTAGCCCCAGGAACTGAGCTCAGCTGTCATATCCAACAGTCTGATCTCGTCTGATCATCTACATCTGAGCTCAATCACAGCAACATTTCCAAAATCCTTCCCTCCCATTAACCAGCAGCAGTACAATAAGCACTAGAAATGAGTCTCTCTGGTTTCAAGACCCGCCATGTTCCCTGAAATAACGTTTCCAATGACTCCTTATACAGAAAATAGTCTTGATCATACAATATCTTGTCATCTCCAACTTCAGTAGTTAAACATGAAGTTTGCCCTGCTACAAATTCTTGCTTTTGTGGTCTGTAGGGATCAGTGGTTCACAGAGAATACAGCTGACAGGGTTTTTACATTACTCACTACATGTGCATTATCAGGCTTCACGAAATTGGGGTCTGACAACAAAATATTGAGCAAAGCACTGCATCCCAAACAAACCAGAAGTTTTGCTCAGTAATTTTTGCTTCAAATCCTTAGCCTCTGGGATTTTGCTAGGAAGACAAGTGTAAAAGGAACAGTGATTCAAAGTAAAGCTCTGTGGGGAAGCCTCCAAAAGACTGCATTTCCCAGTTACTTGGTACAGTGCACATTTTAATTTGCAATAATAGGAAGTTGTTGCTATAAATAAGGAAAAAACACATTTCTCTTTTTGCTCATGAGAAGGAAAATCACTGCACATTTTAAAGTGGGGAGAGCTTGAAGAAGAGAAGCAAATGTGTTTGGAAATGTCAGGAATGAGAGGCAGCAAAACAAGACTGCATGGAGTGCAGAATAAAACACTAACAGCATCTTTAGCACCATCAAAACACCACCACAGCTTAGGACATGGATTTAACAGCAGGAACTCAAAAAAAGAAACAAGCAGTGTATTCAAACCACAGCTACAGAGACCAGAGTTTATTTCAGCTGCTTTACCTCAATGACAGCCAGATAGCAGTCCTTGCTGTCTGTGCACAAGTCAAAGATATTTCGCTTTACATCTATGGTGGCTGGAAAACATCACAGAACAAACTCAGTGGTTAACTGCATGTTACTTAATGCTCACTGGAAAAGAAGTGTCTAAGAGCAAATAATACAATCTTGGGACAAGAAAAAACAGCTGAAACAAGTGAACGGAATGTTTGTAGGTAATTCAATCTGTAGTAAAGAATAGAAACGTTGGAGACCATTGTAAGAACCAGACATGTAAGCTCTTAACCTGCTCTGCACGGTGCCTCCTGCCTTGATAATACATTTATTGGTTTCTCTAAGCACAGTAAACAACAGATCATCCTTCAGAATAGGTGGCAACAAAGGGACTGAGTTGTGACCTGTGTCTCCCTTCAACAGTGAAAGCCACATTTGTTTATGTCCAAGCAGAAATTAGCTTAGCTCCACAAGCTAAAAAAAGAGCCCCATGTGAAATGAGAGCAATGCCATCCTGGCCAAGTGACCTACTGCCTCAGATTATGCCTTACTTGGAAAGAAGAGAGGAAATACAGCCAGAACTGCTGAACAGGAGCAAGTTATGCAACACATGAATGGGATATGACACTTTTAAAATTATGTCAGTGTTAAACCCAACTCCTGGGCTTCAATCAGAACAGGATACAGCAGTTAGTTTTCCCACACATCAAAGAGAGAAGTGAATGGTGCTAAGCAAACTTTCAATAAACCTTCAGACTTCCAGACAAAGATAATGGCTCCTCTCTTATTCTTACCTATAGGTTTATAATCAGTTGCATTAAATGTCCTAAAAGAAGAGCCAAAGGGACTTCTCATTCTCTCCTCCAGAAGGTCATCCTCATCATCTGCTTGCAACATAGCTGAAACAAGGAAAGATTATTCCACAAATCTGCCTTCCATTAGTCACTACCATTAATCAACTTCAATTTAGACTGTGACATGGATTTTCTTTATACTTATTAGTTTGGCAAGACCCATTTAATATATACTCTTCCAGAGATGCCTTTATTGATACTACAGAGCATCAAAACTTAATAGAGGACAAAATTATTTCCTCAAGCATCACTGAATCTGCCATTATACAATAGGTTGCTTTTTAATCTCACAGATAAGTTGTGATATTGCTGATGTTACAGAAAACTCTCTTTGTCAGCAATACATCTAGCATAAACACCCTGGAAAAAATCCAGTTCACACATGCCAGTAAGGCCTGAAATTACACAACCTCTGAAGCTTCCCATTTCACTGAACAAGCATCTACTTATCTCACAAGAGGTGACCCAGGAGAGTGATGTAAGGGGAGAAGTCCTACCTCCATACATCACTGTGCCAGTATAGTTGAAGACCACACGACACTGATCCAGTGCAGGAACTGTGTGTAACAAATGGAAAGTTCGGAGGTCCCACTGAGAAAACACAGGCTAAGGAGCAACAAACAATTGAAAGTTTCTATTTCCTTTTCAAGGAAGTGGCAAAGAACTGACTAACTGTGTTCAAGAAACCTCATTGCCTCTGTCTTGCAAATATGATGGAAGTGGAGTTGGATTCCAGCACTACAGTT
Source organism: Chaetops frenatus (assembly GCA_013400775.1). Taxonomy (NCBI): domain Eukaryota; kingdom Metazoa; phylum Chordata; class Aves; order Passeriformes; family Picathartidae; genus Chaetops; species Chaetops frenatus. The sequence goes on along the minus strand of VZTR01027123.1, from coordinate 339,228 downwards.
CCATTCCATGTGTTCAAAATGAGGAAGCTCTTACTCAAAATGCCATTCACAGGCATGAGAGGTGACTGCAGTACCTTCAAGGCTGGTCTTGTTAAGACATAGGAAGAGACCTGAGGTGCCATGGAGTGAGTGTATCAGAAAAGAAAATCGCTCTTGCTCTCTCCTTGTTTTAAGAATTTTCTCTAGGCTACATTAGAGGCAGAATCTAGATTTAAATTAGCTACCCAATAGTCCCTACTCTTCCTTAATTTACAGATGGAAACTCCTGTTACCACACATAACATGTAACACAGAAGACCATTAACACAACTCTGCAAACAGCTACTTGTTCATCCATACCAATTCTTGAGGTCCTAGCACCAGTTACCACAGTGGCCAAAGGATACAATTTCAGTGTTGACTATGACCTCCAGCCCATTGGGATGGAAAACACCACTGATAGTCATGTTGAATTTGTCAAACTTGTGGATGGCTTGTGCTGATCTGACATCCCAGAGGACACCATCATTTAGGACAAGGTCATCAGTGGGGTTAAAGGTGGCACAGTTCTTCTTGTAGTTGTTGGCAAGATCTGGGTTAAACAGAGTCAATAGCTTGTTGCCAGTCTGAATATCATAGATCTTTTAGATTAAAAAGAAAAAGAAAGATTAGTCACAATTTGTAATATATCTGTGCCTAAAATCCCCCCATACTTCTTTCTAGGCTTCCAGAATCCCCCTGTTCCCCATTTCACAGGACAGCAGTCCATAAATAACCCTTCCTACCAGCCCTTTAGTAGTTTTTCACAGCTGGAACCAAGCCTCACAACAAGTTTTGGCCAGTGTTTGGTTTACTGTAGGTTCACTAACATTTCACTACAATCAGGATGAGTTCCAAATAAAATAACCCCAGCTATGAGGAGTGGACTGGGAAGCTGCAATCACAAGGTACCACTTAGCCAGAAACTATTTCAGAAATGGAACTGCTTTTAGAGCAGATGGTATTTACAAACATTAAAACTCCAAAGCACACAGTGAGGGGAAAAAAGCCAGAAACTATATAGAATGAGTTAAAATTCCTGGCATTTACACAGAAAGGCAACTTTGAGCTTTGGCACAAGAAACTTTTGGAATATACAAACAGCTTTAAACTAGTACAAAGGGTTTATGATCATCTCCTCAGATAAATCTGATCTGTAACATTCCTCAGAGCCTAGCTCTTGTTCAAACTTACAGAGGAAAATACTCTCTATAACTGGAAAACAAATCTGTTTACCAGATAAACACAATGCACAAATTGATCTGACTTCCAGCTAAATCCAAGTTAAAAATTGGGCAGCAATGGAGAGTTTACTTAAACAAATCAGTTACATGTGGAATTATAAATAATTTGAGTAAGTCATATTTCATGAAAATTTTTTAAGCAAATTCTCTTTTAAGAGAGACAGGACTGACAGCAAATGCAAATTATCCCTGCAAAGCAGCAGAAGCTCTGTGAAGCCTTGTCTGTCCAATTTGCAGGTATTTATGCAAAGCACTATAACAATACCCTCTGAAGATACAGTGGTAAAGTTAAATTACCCAAAAGTAAGCTGCAAATATGGGGGGAGAGGGGAGGGGAAGTAGGACATTTCTAATAGGTCATTTCCCACAGCTGCTGACTGAGCTATATAGGAACTTTATTATTATTACTATTACTCAAAAGTAAGGTTAAGAAAGCAACTTCAGAGGGAAAAAAAAAATCCTGCGTGATCTCTCTCAAATGAATAAAATGAAGCAGAATCTACAATTGCCCAGGATACCTGCCCAGAGGCAACACATCCACACTGCTTGTGATGGTCAAGTTTATACCCCCAGGAACAGGGAGAAGTTATTTGACACTTTCAAAGCTTTCCTCTGAAGCTCATCAGTTACACAGAGCATCAAAGCACTCACATCAGTTAATAAACATCCTTTGGAGAATTATATTCCTGCCAGAGCTCCACAAGCATGAGCTTCCCTGGTACTTACATGTGCAATGTCCCCCTTTGTGCCAATGACCCTGTCCTGAGAGTGCTTGCTGAACTCCACATAGTGGTCATCAGGGAAGGAATGCCTGCAGATACAGTCAAGTAAAAGAAGTCAAGGAACTGCAGATTCTACATGACCCAAACAACCCCAACAACTCCAGCACAGGCTTCAACACCAGAGAAAAGATGTAGAAAACCCTCTCCTTTGCCACTGAGAGCAACATACTGCACTGGCAAATTCAGACCTACCATCAACAGGTCCTGCCATAAACATAATACTCTGGAGAAGTCAGAACTGGATGGCATCATGAACACTGAAACACATGCAGCCTGAGGGAGTTAAACCTTTCCTCTGAAGAAAGGCCTCTAGCTGACCCCACACAGGTCAGACCAAAACAGTTGTTTACAACCAAAGTAGACAACAATCAAACCTTTTAAAAATGACTAGCTTTCCACACATTTTTTTAAGGGAAGGAACAATTGTAAATACTGAAATAGATTTTAAAGAGTTTGCAGTCCAGGTCTGACAATTTCACCATGCAAACCACCATGGTAGTCAAATCCTGAACTGGTTACATAAAGATTGCAAAAATAATTTACAAACATCAGAATAAAAATACAAACATGTTTCTTTGCCTTCAGGAGTAACAGTGACTTTACTGATCTATCTTGCATTAAACATGACTTTAGGTAGAACTTAGAATTTTCTCTGTACCAAATAAAAAAAAATTTAAAAAAAATCAACATAAGAAAGGGATCACATTTTACTTTTCACAAGAGACATTGTGAGATCCATGCTATGCTGTTTTACAGAGTTTATTCCTGTGTCAAATGGTTCTTCCAACTGCAGCATACCCCACAGCTGAATCAGAGTGTACCTACTTCATATCAAAGACAGACTTCATTCCCCACAATGCAGACAGAGGTTGGCTCCATGTAGCAGATGTCAGCAATAAAGATCCATCCTGAATTTCCAGATTGGAGTGGAGGAAGGGAAAAGAATACCAGAGAAAACAGAGGTTATCATTTTACCTGTACACTTTTAACTTACAAGATCAATTTAGAAACTACAGAGACTTTTGTACCTAATACTACTCCTATAGGGATAAAATCCAGGTATCTAATACTATGTATAACAAACAGCCCTTCATAGACAAACTTTACAGATAACAATAGGAAAACCAGGATAAGCCATGGCTGAATTCTGATGCCCTATGAGGTGGAGTCCATTCTGCTTGTAGATTTTTTTCTTTCTTCCTAGAATCATCCCCTGAAAGGTTTCTTTCTCCAGCAAAGATACATAAACTCTGATATCTTATCTCACACATAAATAAATGTTTAATAGTCAGTTAAAGCATTTTTCCACTTCCAGACATACATATTAATTTCTTAAGAAGGCACACAGCCACTGTGTATCCTCTTTATTATCCTGGGAAGAAAAAACCCTAAATGTAGAACTCACAAGAGAATATGCAACTATTACAAGTACTCCAGTGGCAGGCACTGCAGGTCAGCTAGCAGGTACAGTTTATATGTACATATTCAGATGGGCCCAAAACATACCAGGGCTTAGGCAGAGAGAACTGCTAAAAATCAGAACAGGTCTGTGATTCCTTACCCTGGATGGCTCAAGGTGCGTGATGGCAGAGTTATGGCAGTTGTAACTGGCCTCTTCCTGTCCACTGAACACGTTGTAGAGTTTCAACTGCCCCGTGCAAGTACCCAGCATTAAGAATCGTTCTCTTGCAGAAAATGCACAACAGGTAAAGCCACTCTCATCCTCATTTGCTTCCCTGAACACAGAAATTGGACGGAACCTAGAGAAAGCAAAAATACATGGGTAACCCAAAGGAGAGAAGCAAAACTAAAATGCTGTGTGATATTAAATCCAGCCCTTAAAGATTACATTGGTACAAGTTATAGCTTGCTTCTAGAGCAAACTCAATTTGAAGACTAGTGCTTGAGTATTACAATAGTGTTTGCAATCTTTCAGGGTTTGTTTTCCACTACATGGTACTTCTGTTAAAGCACATCATTAAGCTGAAGCACTCGGGCTCCATCTTCAAACCTGGATTGATGGAAAACTTGCAATGTCAACACCTGGGTAAGTACAGAGAGCTAGCAAAAAAATCCTTAACAGTTCTGAAACACTTTGCACAAGAAGATGTCACATCAGCCAAAAAACCTCCTGACATCGTAACTTCCCACACTGACACTGCTTTCACTGTTAAGATGCTTTCATGAACGTGTCGTCTTTATTTTCATAAATTTCACATCACCTTCTAGTTTAACCTCAGGAAAGGCCACATAAAATGGTAACTGGTGGTGCTGATGATTCAGTTGCAAGAACAAAGTATAGATTTCACTGTCCTGCATCTGTCAGCTAAGCATTCTCAAGGCTATTCTACACTGTCATATAAACTGGTGCTACATACTCACCTTCCAAAGGAGAACAGAGTTACCAGCTTCATTAGTCAATGTTGCTACTGAAAATAGTGTGCTTTGTGTACTAAGGGTCAGCAATAAGGACAAGACAAACAGAGCAACTACTAAAAAAGCCTTTCAAGGCTCTGTCACTGTCACTGTGAATGCAAACGCTTTTATCTCCAAGGATACTCCACCGTGGGACTGCACAGCCTGAATCCAGGGAAGGCTTTTTGGCACAGGGTACATCCTGAGAGGGATTACAACATAGTTTTCTTCCTTACCTGCTAAATATAAGGTGTCTATCAAAGCAGCCACCATCCACCCCTCCGTACTTCGGAAAGGCTGCCCTGCGGGTCAGCCGTGAGGTAAAGTTAGTGGGCGCCTGGCGCCTCTGTTTTGGCTCAGGACACTGGTGGGGAGTAAAGAGAGAGAAAGGGGGACAGGTTGCAACAGGGTTCTTGCAGCGGGCATGCTGCTCCCTAAGGTACTCTGTGATTATACTGTCCAGCGTGGGTGGGGAAGGAAGGTGTCTGTCCAGCTGCTTTTTGATAGCTGGGCTCTGGCTGTAGGCGCCATGGTCCGATTTTTGTCGCAACACTCTGATTTTCCTGCCGTTGCAGGGAGATGGCCTCTCCCGGACAAAGCTAATCCTGCCAATCAGAGGAGAGTTGCTGGCATAAGAAGGGCCTGGAAGGGCAGGTGGACCTTGGGATGCAGACGGCCTTGCCTGAGCATGAACAGAGGTGGCAGTGGAACCTACAGCAGTGTGGCTACTCAAACGGGCCGAGATGCCGTTAGCTATGCGAGGAGTGCGAGGCAGAGTCACCGGAGAGGCAGCGGCCGCAACGGGCGTGAAGGCAGAAGAGTGAGATGCTGCAGTCATGGGTAGGTCAGCCTCTTTCGTAAGGACAGATGCAGTTTCCCCGAGGCCCTTAGAGATGAGATGGTTCCGAATCAGCAGCAGCAGCTCCTTCTCAGGAAAGGTGATCCTCGACTGGGCCACCACATCGGCCTTCTGCAGCCGCGCCAGCGAGACGTCTGTGCCGATGAGCAGGGGCTTCCCCGAGACGCGCTCGATGAGCTCAGCAGCGTACTTGCAGAACTTCACGTGCTCACTGCGCTTGTCCTGCAGCACTGGCTCCTTCATCAGCTGCTGGATCTGACAGCTGCTGAACAGGGGCAGCTTGCTGATGATCTGCCGGACGGTGCTGCTGCGTGACAGCCCCACCAGGGCTTTGCAGGCCAGCGCCCGGATCTGATCCGCATCAGTGATCGGCATCTTCACGGACAGCAACGACAGCAGCACCTTGATGCCGTTGTTGGACTGCACCACATTCCACATCTTGGCTAACGTGTGCTCACTGCTCTTGGGAGCCTGAGGAAGCTTTCGACGAGGAGTCCCAGAGATGAATTTCCCGATGCTGGAGATCCGGTTATCTGGGCCACACACACAGTTGATGATGATCTGAAGGGCTGATTTCTGAATCTCAGCATCATGGATGAAAAACTCACCCTCAGCAACCCCAAGGATGATACTTATACCTAGTGAAGGAAAGAAGCAGTTTCTTTAGTACTATAAAATTTATCTTACACGAGTTGATCAGACAAGTAAGGGAGTCTTCCAACATATTTGAAGAAAATAGGTAATTCCCTTAATTCTGGAAATTCCTGAAGTTTTACTAAGTCATATACTTCTATCTCCCTAGCAAAATGTCTTCCAGCACTGCTGGTCCTCCATCTCACCATCAGTAGGTAGTGTCACACAATATCTTAGACATGGTGATCAAGCACAGCCCAGGAGTAAAAAATCTAAGGTATCTGGACCAGAGCAAGAGGCACAGACATACTCTGATTCTTACTGCAGAGAGCAAGTCTCTTTTATAAACACTAACAAAGTAAACACTAAGAGGAAGGAAGGGCACCAATTCATTGAGGACAAAATAATCATATCACAGCTTCCAAAAGGAATCAGGTAAAAAATAAACTTTAGGGTGACATCTTTCCCCACAGAATTCCTGTTAGCTTCATGTCTGCTTCAGAAGATGAAAACCCTCACAGAATTGGTGTTTGCCTAGAGACTTTTTGTGCAAAAGTAATTGTCTTTTGCCTGTATCTAGTACTCTGCCTGCCTTTAATTTTTATTTTCTTAAAAAGAAAATTGGGGCTCCAGGTAAAGTAGAAGCCTTGGATCTGATCCAGGCTCATCTCACTCATTTACATGCTGAACCTGGAGGTAACTAGTGAGAGCATAACTTACACAGCAATAATTGTTCCTCTCCCATACTCTCAAATGCCATATCCTCAGGAGACCTAAATTTCTGAGCAACTGAGGAAACCTAATAATCCCATTATAAAAGTGTATTTGCCTCCACTTGTATTTAATGAGCTCTTGAAAACAAGTGCAAGAGAAAGACCTGCCTCTAAATTTGTAACCCAACCACAGTGCTAATCATGACACAATTTTAACCACAGTGCACTCTCCCATTTATTTGCATCCTTGACAGTAACTCTGTGTACATGAATTATTTTAACCCTTGCCTCACTGTAGGTGAGGAACAGCCAGCCATAACCCATGTAGCAGTAGACAACTGATAAATGTGTAAGTCACTAGGACTGTATTCAGCTTACCCACAGTGGAAACAGTAGATCCAGCTTCATCTAACACATCCACAGGTTCTGCCAGTTGCAACTGGATTTTAGGAACTACAGTCAGGATGGCCAGTACATCCAAAGCATATCGTACTGTGTCATTCCTGGAAGACAGCAACAGAAAAACTCAGAATTGCATGTGCAGAGTTGTTTCAATAACATAAAACAGTATTCAATTCACTCCACTCCAGCAAATGGAAGTAAATCAGTCACATCTGCAGCATTTGATGGTGCCTTTTAGATTAGGATTTAGAATGAGAAAGGCTGGTCTCTACAGAAGGCAGTGCTCACATGCACACCACTGCCTGCAGTCTGCCAACATTTACCCCACATGGCCCACAGGCTCCTAAAAGCACTGTAATTTTTTACTTCTAAAAGGATATTAAGACTTACTAACAATAGCATTCTTAATTAAACTTCGAAATCTAATCTAACTCTACATCTTAGCTGGGAAACACTGATGTCCAAAATACTCTGTCACCAGTTAGGTGAAGGAAGCTTTTCTGAAGTCAAGAGAAACTGTTAAGCAGCAAACCAGACAACTCTGATAGTCAAAAAGACACCAACTTGGGCTCCAGTTTAAGAGAGACACAGGTGTGTGGAAGGTGAAAAGGGATGTTCAGCAAGAGATGAGAGAGCAGAACAATGCAAAAAAGAGGGGATCTATAACCTGTGTGGAAAGGTAGGAGTTAACCCAGGTAGCAATTAGGAAACAGCTGCAGAAGGAAAGAAACAGGAGAACACAAATTACCCAGGAGAGTGCAACCTGAGAAAGGGAGGAAGGCAGGGAACTGCAGAATTAAAATATTTCAAAGGCTTTCAATTTAAATTAGGCAAGGAGCTCCTGTAGGCAGCAGAAATAAGGAGGAGGGAGCCCTGGTCCACCTTAATCCAGGATTAAGATACATGTTGATTTCATCCTCTCTTTGGAGCATTTTCTAGCCTTTCTCTTAACAAAAAGGTAAACAAATTTTGAGACAGAGAGAAAGAGGCACAGAACTGTGATGAAGCTTTTCTGAGAAATCAGTGTCATTGTAATCAACGGCCTGAGGCATTTTGGCTCTTCAGAAATTTCTTGACATCCCTCTCTCCATCTGAAAATTTTAGTCCTGCTTTCTCCAGAGTTAACTTTGATAAGCACTGTGTGGCCCCAGCACAGGCCCTAACAGCACTAACCTGCATGTGGCTGTTTTAAATGCTGTCAGGGGAGAAAATCTGGAAATGTAATGTCCTGCCACAAGTGCTGCACTCAAATAGAGCACTACAGCAAACAGCTCACCTTGCATAGTACGTCTTCCAGTTGCAGGCAATGGAAATGAGCTGAAGCATGAGCTGGACACAAGACAACTTGAGAAAAACCTCTGCTGGCTCCCAGTAGAGCTGTGCTGGACCATACTCAATCAGGAACTCCATCATCTCCACAATCTGTTCATGAGTATAGGAGCAGGCCTGCAGGGAAGGGAGGGACACCATTAGATCATGAGGGTTACTAACTTGCACATAAAATCCCCCACTGCTGGGATTTAACTGAAAACTGCATCTACAAGATTAGACTACCACTGTGTCTTGCAGATTAAGTATTTACGTTCTGGTTTATTCCCCAGTTATAAAAGAATACAGCAACTGTCACTCTAATATATAATAATAAGCTTAGGGATAATATCCTTTAAGTTTCTTTACAATCTTAGAAAGCTTGGGCCAATTTAAGAAGAAAAGTTACATTAAATAAAAATTCTACTCTGCTTCTAAGGTACTAATCTAGTAGTTACTACACAATTGTTCAATATACATTTGTGCTAAAATATTTAAAAGGTTGCTAAAAGTATTCAATTACAGTTTCTAAGTTTTGACTACAAAACATACTGAATAAAAAAAAAATTCCTAGCAAGTTTGCTTTTCAATATTTTTAATTACGTGAGAAAGCAACAGCTTATATACATTTCTTTAGTTATCGAAAATAAGTGATTTCTGCAGAAGCAAAACCACCCTTATAATTTACTACAGTTCTTCTAGAAAATAATCATAAATTAAATAAGAAACTACAGGTGAATGTGCTTTCTCAAAACAAACAGTCATAAAACCCAGTTTAAAAAAAAACCCAAAAAACAAACAAACCAACAAAGCCAGCTTTGCAGGGAGAAATCAGGAAAAAAAATCACGGCCAAGACTATGGATTATTATCTACCTGGATCTCACAGGTAATTTCTAAAATTGTGGTGTCCAAAAGACATTTCAATTATCATTATCAAATCAGACTTATTTCCAAGTTTTTCAGCATTACGCACCTCTATACACATACAGATTTTGTCCTTTCAGAGAGTCACATCATAGAGAACCCCACAAGTATCAAAAACAACCTGCCTTTGAGTTTTTGAAAGGTGGAAAGGGAACCACAGCACATGAGCAGGAACCTTAGTCCAATGTAAGTCAGACAAACCTCAAGGGCTCCTCCGTATTTTCCTGCAGCACCATTCCACAAGACAGGAAAAAAAGTACAAACAAAATAATTGCACCCTGCCTAGTTACTGCACTGGCTTCGAAGGGTATCTACATTTGTGTGCAGCTTGGATTCAACTGAGAAATGCAACAACCATGTGAAAAGCTTGCAATGTGCTCCTCACCTTGTAAGGAGGCTGTGGATGGACCAGGATGCCGCCCTCAGTGCGCTGCAGCGACTGCTTCACCTGCTCCAGTTTGATGGCAAGGTGAGCCTCGAAGTAGCGGCGCAGGGCCATGCAGGTGTGCTTCCCTGTCTGGCGACTGGCAAAGATCTCATCATCGCTCAGCAGGGCTCCTTGGTCTTCCAGGTTTAAGATCTCCAGAGTGCTTATCTTCAGAAGCAGGTTGGGTGTGGGGAAAAAGAAAAGGTTCATCTGCTCAGTCTTCAGGCAAAAAAGCACCTACACCTCTCAGCTGCTCTTGTACCAAACCCATACATGCTGCCTTTGCTGTACAGGACACAGAAGCACACTGAGAGCTGTCAAAGGCTGTCTGAACAGAAAAGGGTCTCTGCATGGGTAAACAGCCTAAATTGAACCATGCCCTCTCCTTCACTGTCTATGAAGACAGAAATCACAGAACAAACTAGGTTGGAAAGACCTTTGAGATCATTAAGTCCAACCTATGACCTAACATCTCCTCATCAACTAAACCGCAGCACTGAGTGTCACATCCAGTCTTTTTTTAAACACATCCAGGGACGGTGACTCCACCACCTCCCTGGGTAATTCCACTGCCCTAGCCCTCTTTTAGTGAAGAATTTTTTTCTGATGTCTAACCTAAACTTCCCCTGGCACAGCTTAAGACTGTGTCCTCTCTTTCTGTCTGACACTGCCTGGGAGGAGAGATCGACCCCACCTGACTACAACCACCTTTCAGGTAGTTGTACAGAGTCAACTTGAAAAAGTCACCCCTGAGCCCCCTTTTTTCCAAGCCAAAGAAGTAACATCAGTGTAGGTCTGGAGGCAGCGTTGTGCAGAGTACTATTGGGCATAATATGGCACCACACAGTGTGCTTGTACCCTGCAGCACTGATGTCCCTGAGTTAGACACAGCCCAAGCTGCAGGAATGCACAGCAACACCCTGCAGACATTGCAGCTTTTGTACATGAACAGTGTCACTTGTGCCCAGAAGGTACTGTGGTTCCTGCAGCACACCCAGAGCTGTTCCTCTCCTGGCATAAGGCTGCATTAGTCCACATCCAACAGGGTGCACGTGTACATGGAGTGGTAAGAAACCCTGAACTATCACTAAACCACCACTGTTTGAATTGAGTATTGCTTAACCCAGGAGTTGCACAAAAAAGCTCCCAAAGGGTAGCAAGTCTCTAGACAATAATCATAATAACAAAAGTAATAAAGATAAAAGGGTGCATGTAAGTGTTGCTTAGAAAACAACCCACCTCTCCATCTCTTCTGAATTGAGGAGGAAAAACCCCAAGCACAACCAAACAAAAGAACAAAATTCTTCACAGCTGCACTTTCAGGGTGCAAAGCCTGACACTAAAGCCCTGTTCCCTACTTAAAGCCACAGCCCTTACCAGGTTAACCAGACGTCGCAGCCCATCGTGCCTGTCAAAGAGCTCCAGGACAGCACGGAAGGAGAAGCAAATAGAGAAGAACATGGTGGCATGGCAGCAGCCCGAGGCATGGGAGCACTCCATCAGCCACAAGGTGTAGTTCACCACATCTGAAAGCACATTATGGGGGTGCATGCACACCTAGAAAGCAAAAGAACATTCCTGAGGAGGACTTCAAGCAGATTGCTGAGGACAACTGGTTCAAGGAGAATGAGGATTCTTTGAGAAGCAGAGGACAAGTATCAATTATTCCCAGCTTGCCTTGGGACACCTGAGACATAAAATAAAAAGTCCCATTTCTAGACCAGTAAAAAAAAGCCACTGTTAGACTAATAAAGGGTATGATTTGGCAGTGTAGGACTAGAAATTGGTCCATTCCCAGAGCACAGCACAATGAATACAGTAGTCTTGGTGTAGTATCATTCCAGAGAATCCTTCTCTGTACTGCTTCCACATATCCAAAGAAGGCTTTGCTAGAGGCAGACAAGTTTCCACTGAAGAAACACAAGTTCTGCTCAGTGTAACAGCACCATATGCTATGTTGAGGTTCTAGCAAACTCATTAAAACCATCTGGCAGAACATCTGGAACTACACATGGGAAAAAAACCAATAATCTCAGGTACAGGAGTCCATTGGAACAGACAGGAAAAGAAAGGCAAATGAGAATGAAGGAGGTTTTTGTTGGGATTTTTTTGAGGGAAAGAGGGAAGAATAGCATGAAAAGGGTGACTAAAGTACTGAGACGGTGCTGACAAGGTCTTCAGTTAATTCCTCAGGAACTGAAATACATACCCTTGAAACAAAACACTGTTATTCATATATACACCTCGAAACAATACACTATTATTCATATACCCCCTAATGCTTCTGCATATATCTATCACCCATACAAATTTGCTTCTAAGCTTAGGAGATGTTTATTGACTGTTTGAAGACAGGTAGAAACACTGAGAAACTATGAGAATCACTGCAGCTACAGCACAAGAACAACTCTTACCCTCTCCATAGCATCTTGATTGTACGACAAGTAATACAAACACATGGACACTCCTGTTGCTGCCATGGAAGGACGAGGAATCTCCAGCAACTTTTGCACTCCTCCATGAGCAACAAACTCTGTTGCAAATTTGTTGTGCAGCAGCAATGACGCCAAATGCTAAGGAAAGATAAAAGCAGATTAGTCTGGGATCCTTCGAACTGTTATAGATTCCATCCCTATCCCATAGAAAAATAGACAGCAGAAAAAGCAAGTGCTCTGTGCTTTGTGCACTTCATTTCCTCCTCCCATTACATTTAATCCAGAATGTTATATTTATCCCAATGACAAAACCAAAAGAGGCACTACCACTTTTTTATGTATCTTGCAAAGAAATACAAGAAAAGCAGAGCAACCCAGAAATTATCCAATAGGTCACCTTAAGGTCTTCAAATTCACTCACTTTCTATTATAAATAAGAACTATTTAAATTTCCATTCATATTTTGATTATGACATTGCTGACACAAGGAATTTTACAAAATTAAGTGCAAAGGCAATTAAAGGGAAGCCTGCAGCTGCACTGAAGTGTACTGCACACTGCTTTTCTGTATTACCTACACGTTAAGAGAAAACAGTAAGAAGCACTGTAAACCTCACTCTACTCCCAGCTGAAGTAACCTACAACTTCTGTAGGAACACTGCTCCTTCAAAATACATTCTCAGACAAATGACAAAGATACAGAGAGAATGACTCCAGAGAATGAGAGGCAGAGAAGTTATTGTGAAAGAGGGAAAGAATGCACAGAGAAGTTTAACTTGTGCTGCTGCACTGCAGGTTTGACTTGAGTAACCTTTGAATAAGGTTATTTTGTGTGGCTTTTTACCTTGGAGAGGTACCCTTAAGGACTACTCACACAAAACTAGTATTTCAATCACTGAGCTCAGAGAGGTCATGCTGGGGCTTCTGGGAATAAGATGTTTATGCTCCTTACCCTTCAGAAGTGTCCTTTGAGATGGCAGACAGTGGAATAACTCAGAAATGCCATCTAAGGGCAGCAGGAACATAACCATTTGAGAGAAAAAGGAATTTTTATCATCTTCAAAAAGGCAGATGAAAGGTGAACTTAATGACCCTTCCTGCACAATTAAGATATTTTTATTCCCTCCTTCCTTTCCTGTTTCTTCATTTTAAGTGGCTGACGAAACTGCAATGCATTCAAGTTGAGTGAAAGCCAATTCTAATCCCAGGGAATGCTGCAAGACACCAGCCTAAAGAAATGAGCTCTTGCCTTTGACATGCAGCAAACATATATTCCATGTTTTCACAATGTTTATGGTATATTTTATGTATTACGAAAGTAATTTACCTTAAGGGCTTCAAAAGTTAGCAGCACATCGTTGGTTCGCTTCAAATCAATGTAGTACATCATCAGCTCCCTTGATCCCAGTTGCATAAAGATGGGCAGCAGCTGGGAAAAATAAAAATGGGACACCAGCTGAATGTTTCATGAAAATTACAAGGTCTCTTTTGGTTTATACTCTCTCAAACCCCCAGTTTTCCCCTATTAGCAGATACCTGTTATGAGAGGTCAGTGGTAACCAGCTCCATCCATAGGAAGCAATAAAGGTTAACAGACCTCTTGTAATACATCTGCTGACTGCAGCAAGGTGCATGGCAGCTGCCACACGGAAATCTTAAGACTCTCCTCCAAGTGCGGCTATGGAAGTCCACACAGATACCACCCTGGAGAGAGGCTCCACCTTCCATCTGTGCAAAGACAACTACCCAACAACTGAACAGAAAAAACAGGAGAGCAGGGCAACAAACCAAAACCCTTCGCATCATTCTTTGTAACATCTTTATGCTAGTAATTCCTATTTTTATAGCCTATTATTGCTGGCATATGAAGCAATCCAGTCTGCATGCAGGGTGTTAGGGGGTAATGGTTTCTCTGGCTCTCACAGAAGCAAGGCACACATGTGCACACACAACATCTACTACAAAGCAAAACTATGTTGCTTTGTTCTGTTAAAAATTAAGGTAAACCATAAAAAAAAGAAAAGCAAAAAGAAAAAAGAAAAATGGATATGCACTTTGGTAAATCTGACACAGCCACATTATTTTGTCCATTTAAGCAATATCAGCTTTCAATATCAGCCCTGCCACTTCTCCTCAGAACTACCAAAGAGGTTACACAAATCACTTCATTTAGAATTTCAAGTTGACTATTTCCTCAGACTTTTATTTGCAGGAATCTATCATATTCCCCATAGGAAACAGGAAAAACGTCTGCATTTCAAACAAAGTGTCATGTAAGCAAGCACCAAATTTAACAGGAACATGGGACAAAATCCCCAGGGCCATGCTCCAAGTACCAGACCACACATCTGCTAGGGTCAGGTTTGAGTACTGCCCACCAAGTAATATTCAAAATAATGACTTCATCGAAAGTCATCAACAAGTCAGGAAAAGTTACCAATCTTCACCGTGACAGGAAATATCAGAGAGCGATATAACACTTCTGCCAATCTTCCCCCACAATTCCACTCAGCTTTGTATGCAGAATTAGAGCACAGAGTGCTTCCTCCCACTGTCATATGCTCACCTCTTGGTACTCCCCCAAGGGAGTCAAGTACTGAAGAATCAGCCTCTGCTCTATGGCAGGAGTCAAGGGGTAAAGTGTGTAATTAGTGCCAATCACCCACGGGGACATTTCTGACCAGCTGCTGTTGGACAGTTCAACAAACATCCGCTCTGGCTCCGAGGTGGAGAAGCCCAGCTTTTGCTTGGCCTTCCGGAAGCCATCTCGTTCGTGCTGTTTCCCTGATTTGCTTTTCCTCAGTCCCCCATCATCTAGCTTTGTAGCAGAGTTTACTCTGCTGCTCGTCTTATGACTTGAATCGAGATGAAAGGAGATCTCCATATCACCAGAAACTTCCTCTTGCTCTCCATCTACCGTCATCTCCCCGTAATCCATATCCACAGCCTCTTCATCGAGGGGCAGCAGAGGATCAGATGGCACTTTCCGAGGACTGGGGCGCTTGTTTTCCTGTTTTGTGGTCATTTCAGTGACCTGCAACTCTCGTAGCCGACGAAGCACCAGAGCCACCTGTTTCAGAAAAGCAGCACTCATGAGAAATCACTCCTTGCTTTGATCATGCAACTCACCTCAACCATATTTTTTGTACCCTCTTCACAGCATAAAGTGCTGAGTATGCTGTGGTGGACATTTGCCCAGAGAAATAACAATTTCAAAGCGAGTGAGAGAACTCAAATCCATTTTGCTACAGCTACTTTCATTCTAAAATATTAGCACCATGTCTCCTGTGTGAGAAGGAAGTGGCTGAAAAGCCATTAGGAGCAGATGAGCTATATGGGTGCTAACAGAACAACATACCAGCTTGCAGCTTCCTTTCACCATCTCTACCCAGGCTGAAATAAAGGCAATATTCCCCTTGGAAGCAGCAGCTTTGGTAAACTGCAGTTCCACAAAACCAAACATCATGCTTTTACTTCTAATGTTTAGAAGAGAAGTCATCACAATTTCACCATAGCTGTCTTCATGTTGACTTACCTTTCATTTTAAAACCTCTGTTTGGTGGGCAAATCACAATGTGCAATAGTTACAGATGTAGAGCTTCTGAGAATTCTTCTTTAACAAAAGTATGAATATGAGTCTCATTAAAAAGTAAATTATTTGACTTCTTAGGTTTCCATTGACATTTTGAACACAACTGCTGTTAACAGAATAATCAGATTGCAAGCTCCAACTCAGTCAAGAAAGGATGGAAACCATGATTTACAGATATCATTACAACCACTGTAAGACTCATATATTAACCCATCAATGTGAGCTTCCCATAAACAAAAATTAAGAAGAGGTAACCGTACTCCACAAAGGGAAAGTGACTGAGATCATTACCAATTGTGAGTTCTCATCCCTGTAATTTGCAGCAATGTCCTGGTTTTCCATAGCTCCTCCCAACAGTCCCGTTGCATAGGTCCTTAGTGGCTGATCAGCCTCTCGTGCCCACTTAAAGAGATTTTCAACTATGCCTTCCTAGAAGGGAGAAAACAAGAAACCAGTTCCAACAGTTATATTTTATCTTTAACTTCTCAGTCCCCCTGAGAGCATCTGTTGGGAAGAATTCTCTCATATCTCTAGTAATGACCAGGCTGGATTTCCTACCAAGCATGTAATGAATAAAAATACCTGGAACCAAAAAGAAATCTAAAACTTGATGCTGCATAAACTATGCCCAGGCACCAGATATTTGGATTTGCACACCTACAAAAAGTGGCCAGTGAAGGTTTTTCCTAGGAAGCAGCAAAACATTACAGGTATGAATTAGTCCAAACAAACAAGCCCAAAGCTCCAGTCAGTTTCACTAATAAAAATCTCCAGCGATTTAGCAAATTTCAAAGGAGCTGTGTTGAACTTACTCGAGTAGAACGAAATCTGGCTAAATTCAAAACAGTCAATTAAAAAGACAATGGTTTAGAATGAAAGATTAATTTGTTTCCTCTAAATTGCTACTGGATTTGGAAACATCAACAATGCATCATTATCATGACAGAAATCCTGCACTCAATTTGAACTATAGGTGCAATACAATAAAAGATCAGTGAAAAGTAAAAATGAATAGACACATTTTAACAGGAACTCTCAGCTTACAGATTTTCAGAGTTGCCTGTTATACAGTTAAAGACAAGACAAAGACAATGAAGATTATTATCTCAAAGCTCTTATGTAATTAAAAAAAAATTCTATCTGATGAGCTGTGAAATCCCTTGGTCGCTAGAGGGCCTCTTTGTGACGAGAACAGCACCCTCTTCACAAAGCCTCCTATGTACAGGAGACCTAAGTGCTGGAACAGAGCTCTAGATACTCTCAAGCCAAAAGGAAAAAAGTCCTTAAGTGCAAAACTTCATTTCATTTCAGTTTACAGAGAGATTTGGTCTCTGGAAATAGGTATAGTCTTCTCAAATGGGGAACTACTGTTTTTGTTAGAAATTGTTTTTTGATCAAGGCTTCCCAGCCTCAGCTTTCGGACAGATCACAAAGAGCTCAAATTAAATTAAATCTTTCACAAAGGGAGCACATTATTCTTTTCTTTTATCGTGCTTTAGAATTCATATGCATATTTCCAATAGTAGAGAAATTAATTTAGAACTTTTATATAAAGGACTACCTCATTTCCAAATTTCAGAAAAACATTAATTCTTACATATGAGGAAACTGTGGCTTGAGTGAAATTCACTTTCTCCTCACTTTCCACTGTGTGCATTCCTTCAGAACAACTTATTTGTCAACATGCAGAAGTCTGATTCAGCTGTCCATCACAGTTCCAGATAATCCCCACAAAGCTTGTGGATTTTAGACTGCTTAGTTAAAGTATGACTTGCTTATCACTTAGCTCTAGGAAAGCTATCACTCTGCTGGAGCTGGGGATTACTGGGCAAGTCCTCCATGTTCTATACAGCCTACACAGGCCATTAAAGTAATAGGCCTATAAAGGAACAATTCAAATCATAACATTTCCCAAAACTTAAGTTCCAGCTTCTCTGTTTCAATCAGTCACATCATACTTCAAAAAGCTATGAAATACCCAAGATTTGATTAATTGAACAAACCAAGAGCAAAAAACCCAAAACCATTAGTAAGACTGAACAGACTGGCTCTCAGAGACAAGATTTTAATATGGCTTTTTACTGGTTTCTCCTTTGGGAAGTCTTCTTGGAGTACAAAATAAAGCAAGCTTAAAACCCAAGCTTAAAACCCAAGCTTTAGCACAGGTGATACCTTTTCCTGAAAGACAACAGCTGTTTCCAGTCCTGGCATGATGTCCAATAGAAGTCTGCAGGCAGCAGTGTTTAGTGGAGGTTCTCTGCTTGTCATCACATAAGCATTCACTAGCTGGAGAAGATCAGGAACAGCACAGTTTGAAATTCAACTCTGACCAAACCCAGAGCAGGTGAAAGCCTTACAACTCCCACAGCAGCAAAACAATAAAGGAATGCCAGTCTAAGCCCTGGATCTCAACATGATCAGCCTTTAGCCTGCTCCCTCAGTGCCTTAGAAGTTGAATTTACTTCTCAGAGAAGCAGAAAACCTCTGATCTGCTGTTCACTAAGTATCTATCTTGAACAGATTTGTAAAGACAAATGCCTTGAAAAACTAACAGTAGCAGTGCAGGCATGAAAAGATAACTAAAAAAAATAACATAAGAAATTCCACATTTTTAATGGTACCTGTAATTGCTTATCACTTGCAGTTTAGGACAGAGACAAGCAAGCAATCTGTCAATCCTTCCAGCAGTGTGTACTAATAGAGGTGCTTGAAGGGATGCAAAGGTAACAAAATTCTAGCTGTTAAGTCATGTTAGAGGTTAGCAATGCAAGTGGAAAGGCAGACTCTTGCCCCCTGATTCTCTGCCTGAGTCTTCTAGAGCTGGCATGCTCTTTGCTCCTGAAGGCAGCCCAGCTGTTCCAACCATTCAGAAACAAGGCACTGGAATTAGTGATATTCATTTCCATTACAGAAAGAAATTATGCTTTTGGACTTGTATTAGAGGAGCTACATTTTCTTTAAAAAGACTGATAAACCTTGAAAACAACTAATTCGGTTGTTGCTACAGACATTCCAATAGCTCAGGAACTCCCCTTTACTGGAGTCACTTTTACAGTGGCAGATGAGTTGCTCTTAAACCCATCTTAAAAACCACTGTTATGGAAAAGAAAATACTGACAGCACTAAAATAAATATTAAACAAGTACCAAGGTCAACCAGCACAGAGGAAATAAAAGCAATAAGGTGGTATGAGGAACTGACAGAGAAAGTTCTCAGAGCAAACCTACCGCATTCATGAAATCATCATTCTTGAAGAGTATCCTCAGTAAGTGACCAAGCATGCACTCAGGGTCTGCCCGACCTATGGGACAAACAGGAAAACACTCATCTTCCTACCTCAAGATGCCAACATTAATATTGAACTGCTACCTTCAAACTGTGGGATGCTCTAGGGTCAACACTACAGAGCACAACCTCCCACTGCAAAAGCAGTGTCAGACCTCAATGAGCAAATGGCACATTCAGGCTAAAAACTGTTTACTTTTGAATATGAGCTGCCAGGTAAGCACTGGACACAGCTGGTGCTGCCAAAACCACTCAGGACACCTTACCTGGGTGTCGGTCATCAAACGGGTCTGGGTCCCCTTTGCGGTACTCTTCAGTCTCCTTCTCAATCAGCTCAGACATTCTGCAGCAGGAACAACACAACGTGAGCAGAATTCACACTCCTGGAGCACAGCTCCTCACACTCACAGATCTGTCAGAGCACTCCCCAAACCAGCCCATCAGTTTTCACCCAGTGTTCAGCGCCACCAGAGGATTTCTGACTGTCCACAATAAGGGAGGGAGAAAACACTGGCCTGTACTATCTCATCTCATTTTTGTC
The DNA here is from genome assembly GCA_013400775.1 of Chaetops frenatus. NCBI lineage: Eukaryota > Metazoa > Chordata > Aves > Passeriformes > Picathartidae > Chaetops > Chaetops frenatus. Next base: position 319,649 of record VZTR01027123.1, on the reverse strand, counting down.
TCCAAAATGCACTCAACCCATAGCAACATGCCAGAGATACACAAACACGACACTCTGAAGGGCCAACACTTTTTCTTTACTCATGTTAGACTCCTGGTGGTGTTCTACAACATCTAGTGTAGAGAACTAGAGTAAATAAAGGGCTTGAGTAGTACTTCTCATCACCAGTGTCTTTGTGCAGCAGAGCAAGTCCTCAACAGGTGACTTAGTCCTCCTCCCTGTTCAGTCTGTGCAGGGGCAGCTGCTCATACTGTCTGCATAGTTTTTTGTTATTTTGCACATTAAATTTCAATCATGTTGTAAAATTAACTATAATTAAATATTTAATCAATATTAAATACTTTTATTAAGTTCTGTGTAACCTCTATTCAGTTATCAACTTTTTACCATGTGTCAACTACCACCACGGATAAGACAAGGAGAAACTTAGCCAGCTCACTGCTCATAGACCTTCAAAATACATTAAATGCTCCTCTGTATCAGAAAACCAAAATTGAGTTGTTTTGGAGCTATGCCTTCCCCTAAACTGAGAAGCAGCCTCAGCAGACACAAGAAATCTTATGCTCTAATTCATTTAGAATTAACAGTAAGAGAATTAATTATTATTTTTATTTACACAAAATCAAGAAGAGGAAAATTATCTCATGGTCAAGCAATAAATAATTCCATAGTCATCCACTGCCCTTCTCCACGTAGTGCTACAGCAGAAATATATGCAGTTTGAGGTGAAATAAAGAGCACTCAATTCAATTGAAAAAGCATTAGGAAATTAAATCTCATTTCCTCAGTATAAAACATGATTTCTTCCCCTCTACAGAGGTGCAGAGCTGAAAGCAGCATCTATGTGCAGCACAGCATTTTAAAACGAGGTCTTAATACCTCAGAGTAGTTATCTAAGCAGAGTTTATCACAGGGGAGGGAAAACTGCTGGAAGGCTGCAGTAATCCTTGGAAAAATATTTGTCTTTCACAGAGGATTTCCCTTACAGAACAGCACTGACTTCTACTCCATTCCTGCTGCTTTCCAGAAAATATCCAGTATTCCCAGGCACGATTAGAGGCAAAAATGTACTTAGTCCTGCCTCTGTGGGCTACACTGACTTGCCAGTATGACAGAGGATGATGCCTGCCAGCTTCTAGGAACAACAAATTAGCTCATTGAGAATGAGCAGAGAACTTTCCTGCTTGCCTTTGATCTGACAATTATCTTCCAACAAACTGTTGATCCTGTGGGGTTCCAATATTTACTTTTATGAGCCTGATTGTGAAGGGATGCAAATTTTGTCCCTCGTTAATGATAGGTGGCACAGCTTGAGCTCTCAAGAAATTCTGGCAAAAGCAAGTTACTTAAATACTGCACTGCCAGCTCCTCATTTTTTTCCATGAGAACTAATAGCTTGAGGGATGTCTGCTGACAGAAAACTCAGAAAAGTGGCAAGCTGGGAAGCAGCACCCTCGCCTTGTCAGGTCTTTTGAGGTAATAATTAGCATTTTGGTGATGTGCCAGAACAGACAGACAAACAGCATGGAAAGTGAGCACAACACTCTGGCCAGTGCATCCTGTCTGGGTAGGCAGCCAAACAGTGATCCAGCTCCCAGTGCTTTCAGAGACAACAACATTATCACAGGCTCAATGAAAGATGAACGTGAATCACTAATTATGGAGAGTTTGGAGACAATTATACACAATTGTTTGNTTACAAAGGTGGTTTGTGACTTGACTTAGATAAATCTACCTAGATCAACAGCTTTGTCAATTCTCAATTGAAGCAACAGAGAGTCAAATAACTACCAAAGCTCATTCCTGCCTTCTAGCATAGGCACCTACTACACAGGGCTGTAACAAAATATAGTTCACAAAACCACAGAACTTTTATTCAGGTTTCAAGATTTCCTTCATTCACTTCATTATACTGGTTCTGCAGCCACTTCCAAGTTTGCAGACAAGATGTACTATTTACACAGAGCCATTTACTTCTAATTTATCTTCTCTTTACAACTGCCTTTGGAAAGTTAGTCACATCCTCATTTACCCTTGCCACAAACTGAGCTCACCTTGGCAGTGGGGAAGGAAGGGATTGGGGTATACAGAAACTTTGTCAACTTTGCAAGGCTGCCACTGATCTAGATGGCACAACAAAGCCATCCTAATCCTCCTCTGTGTCATCACTTGGCAATAATGACCAACTTGAGCCTTTACAGCAGATTGCAGCAGCACAAGATGCTCTAGGATTCCATATCACAATATGGATGGCTTGTGGAGATGAAGTTACAATGATAAACTGCTGATTTATTCCCTTGATGAAAGAGGCTCCTGGGATGCAGTGAATTATTTGGGTCCCAGGATTTGCCTGATTGGCTGAACATGACTTGCATCCAGTCTATGAAGTACTGCTCTTGCAGGAACATTTCAATTTATGATGTTTTTGAAAACCATGTATATTAAATATCTGTTGTTTGCTGACGGGCTTTCCAAGCAATTTCTTCAGTTCATACCTTCTTAACACTCAAGTGTTTGCAAATCCAGAAACCCAGCTTTTTGGAAGTAACAATTCAGCTGTGGTCTGTAACTGATGCTTTTACTGTTGCTGTCCTTGTCCTGTTGCACTCTCACCTGTGCTGCCTCAGCATCACGTTCATCAGACCCCCATTCTCACAGGAAGTTTTTTTCCATTTAGCTCACAAGGAGGAAGGAAGTAGAGAAATATCACTCACCAACAAGTGGCCACAGCTCCCTCTGCCCTAAGACCAAACCAACATGCAAGGGCATTGTTCTGCCTCAGGACATTGGCCAATGCAAGCTCCAGTTGGTGAGGATTCCTGGGGAGCATCTCTACCAGCAAATTCTAAATACTTAAATAGCTAAAATTCTCTCCTACAAACAGAAACACAGCTTTCACTGATAAGAGAAGCACTGCAAATCTAATTTCTGCCAAACCCAGTGGATCCCCTTACTACCTACCTTGAATAAATCTGTACTATCTCCACTAAAACAAAAATACCCAAGCCTTCACCATTCACAACCACTCTGCCTGCTGCAGAGAAACCTTGAGAATCAACAGAGTTATCAGACTTGTCTGGGCATAAATAATGTAGGGAGCTCCAGGAGCTGAGCAGGAGCAAGAAGTGCCAGACTGCTGTAAGCACAAGAAAATACATGTTTCTTTCAAATATCTTTAAATTTCATAGAATACAGTAAATTTCTAGTTATGCCTACAAGAAAATGCATTGAAATAGCACATATGTTTCCTTCAAACAATACACAAAGATATACCAAAACCTGTCTCACAATTTTCAAGTGTTTAGAGTTGGCTTTCTGTTGCTTGTCTCCCTCTTGTGTACTGCTACTTTTAGAATGCAGTAAGAACAGCAAAAAAGTTGTGTCCAGTGGGCGAGGCACAGCACAGATCTGAGCAAAGAAGCTCCACCAGATTCCTGTTACTTGCAGCCAGTGCCAGCTCCAGCTCTGTGCACTGACTTGTCTGACCCAACAAGGCAGAAGAGACACCTGGATTGCTCCTGAACTGCAGAGCAGTTGAGTCCTGCACACACAAGGCAGGCCATGGGTTTGCCAGCAGAGCTGTGAGGAACTGGGGGAATTTCTGCAAATCTCCTCTTAAAGCAGGAGTAATGTCAGTATACCCAAACAAAGCCTGGCTTGGGAAACCACAAATGCAACTGATCATTCAAATCTTTTTCTTGTACTAGATACTGTCTTATAATTAATGATGTTACCTACACTGGCCCAAATAATTTATTGGTCCAGGGAATATTTAACTCACAATACAATGCCAGTCAGTTATCACACAGCTTAAAAAAGAAATGAATCAGGTTTTAAAAATTCATTTAAAATATGTCCTATGAGCTTCAATAATATCTTCTCAATATAGTTCCTCCTACTCATACTACTCCCATCCTTTCATTTAATCTGATCAATGTCACTGCAATCTCAAACCCCTCACACCTTGCTTCCCATCCTGATGAATGTTTTACAAGCTTCAGGCGAAGATATCAAAGTTATTTTAAGCATTTAATGATGCTCCTGACTTCTATTATTTCAGAGAATTAAATTCATGTTTTAGAGATAGTTTGTGTAAGATGTCTTTGTAATATAAATTTCTTACTAAAAGTTTTTGTTTAAATAACACAGTAACAGTTCAATTTCCAGACCAAGAGAATTAATTACAGGTTATCAGGTATGTGAAAACCTCAAGAAAAAAACATGTAAAAGCTGCTGTCATGTAACTTTAGATATTCAGCTTTAGGAATTTACGTAACAGATCTTACCTGGTGAGAATAGGGACCATGTCTTGCCCACTGCCATGATCTTTCTCCCATTGCTCAAGCAAAGTAGTGAGCTCAGCCTTGGAGTCCACATGCCCAGATCCTGAAGTCATGGCTTAGCCTAAGGCAGAGGTAACAACCAGAAAAACAAAAAAAGACATAAAAATTAGCAAGAAATCACACTCTTTCACTTTATTAATTGAAATAATCTAAATCAAATATTACAAGTCATTTGGAAGAGGCAAATAATACTCAGCAATACTCAGTGAGAAGATAAAGTGACAGAATAGTGCTTTCAAAGGTGAAAGTTTCTTTCTGGTCCTTTGCCTGCAGACTAAAGAACACGTGCACCTCTGAACACAAGTCCTGACTGGTGCTCCCCAGCCCTGACCAGGCTGGTTGGAATGCACAGCTCACCACAGCTGTGTTCACTGCTGAGCCTTTTAAAAGCTCAACCTCAACTCCAAGAGCAGACCTGAGTTACCCTTTGTGGTGATTTACTCAAGAACCAACCCAGCCAGGGCAGCAAGATTGTGATCAGTGTCGTTATCCCAGTTTCATGCCCTGCAGCCAGCAGTGGAAGTGCCAACAAACTCCTCGGGTCCCCAGGAGCAGGGACAGCCCCTGAGCACTGCAGGCAGCAGGAGCAGCCCCAGGACAGCCATGGCTGGGAACTTGTTCAGGGTTTCCATGAACAGTCAGTGGCTCCAGGAGGAAGGAAGGATGATCACAGGAGGGAGCACTGGAGAAATTACTTCAGATTTATCAGCCTTTACTGGCATGACAGCAACTGACAGAAGATTTATCTTCCCATCCTCAGAAGTGAGAAAATCCTGCAGCACTGAGTGACTTGTTGAAGTACCATTTAATGAAGAGAACTATCACTGTAGGTTCTGTTTAAGCCTTTAAATTTCCAGGTGTCAGATTTTGTCAGTCTGATAAAAATCTACCAGAAATATTAACAGCCTAAACTAGAACAAAATCTATCTCAAAATGCTGCTATGCCCCTAGTTTCCAACCTGACAGACTGTGATTGCTGTGAAGAGTTGTAACTTCTGGAGGAAGAAACACCCAACCTAATTTATAAACTGATTTTGTATTGGAAGTGGGGGGGAGTAGAGAAAGCAAAACAGATTTCTTCACATCCAAAAACAGACAAAGATTTTCAGCATTTCATTAGCCATAATATAGCCAATATTCATCTGCCAAGAGATTAAATACCCATTTGTCATAACTGACCCAGAGAAAGAAGTTTTCAAACCAGTGTTAAATACAGAAGTGTTTAAGACAGTAACATACACATCAAGTCCTGAAATGCATGTTCAGGAGTCAGTCAAATGACAGACTCTAAAGGCAGCCATAGCATAGATTATATATGCATTCATAGCCTAAGTTGTCTCTGAAAAACTTCACCATAATTTAACTGTGTGCTGGACACCTCCAATTGGTTTAAAACTTTTCCTCACTCAGGGAATGGATGAACAATCCCACAGTCCTACCTCTTGTCTCATAGGCACTTCTGAATTTAATGTACTGTGACTGGTCAGTTAAATGGGAAACAAGAAGTTAAGATTGCTGGCTGAAGATTAAACTGGCAGAAACTGCACAGAATTCATCACCCAAAGACTAGGAAAAGAAAAATCTGTGACTTCAAGTACACCATTTTGGTAAGTTCTATATGAATTGGGCATATGCTAACAAAAAACTACCTAAGCATGAAGAAAGATGATGTTTTCTAAATCACAACTAATTATGATTTTATCTAGGGCATTCATTATTCATTCATTTCAGAACTACATCAGGAAATTCGATGCAAATGCACAAACTGCTTAGGAAGAAACACTACCTAGATGCAGGCAAAAACATAATGAGATTGTACAGACACCCAAAACACCTTTGGAAAGAAAAACTACTCCAAGCTCATAAAGCTCCATTTCCTTTTTCATTAACTGAACATCACTTGCCAGCAGCTTTTAAACATCACAGAAAAACATTCAGACAAATCCACTCTGGGCCTCAGAACACAAATGCTGTAACGGAATCCACATTCAACCATTTCAGATGTCCCCATCTTCATTCTGCACTCAAGGAATACAGAAAAAAAAGGCCCTGTGACTTCAGAGCTTGTACAGGACCTGTGCTGGCTTCTCCTGCAATGTGGAGAACAAAATTTACTTCCTATAACAACCCTTAACTGTTCCTGCTGGAAAATAGAAAAAGTCCAGAAGTACCTGCAAGAGGTCAACAAAGTACCAGTCAGGAAGACCATAGGAACTGCTCACAGTGCCCTCTGGGACACCCTGTGCTACACCAAAATCAAGTGAAAAATCCCAGCTATCCCTAAATCCTGGAGTTTTAAGCATATTATTGATCTAAATAACTGGTGCTGTCAGAAAGCTGTTTTTCTGAAAGAGAGTTATAACATAAAAATGCCACCCTTTGTATCAGGACACAGCAATGACAGTGAACATCTCACCAAGGCATCTCATCCCTTCCCCAGGCTTACCCCTCCCAATCTATTCAAATAAATACAACTATTTTAGATGGCACCCCAGAAACTCCTACTGTGTTCACTTTTTCAAGAATTCCATCTTAAATCAAAATGAAAAGCTCTGCAGAGAGGAGAACATAAACGATATAAACTAACCTGTAACTGTCAGCAACACACCTGGCCTGATAGAGAGGAAACCTGGGAGAACAGCTCTGACTTTCACTATTTCCCTTGGACAAGCTGCTGAACAAATTCCATCTTAAATTGCTCTCCAAGAACCAGCAGAACAGACCAGTTTTAAATTCCCGGGGAGGGGGTGTCCAAGGGATGTAATTTTTTTCTCTTAATAAGTTTTGAAAATCATGGCCTACTACAGATTGCAGTTCGAACATCTAATAAGCTAAGGAATGGGATTCTTTCCCAAACAGCACTATTGCCAAAATATATTTAGAATCAATAGAACTCATATCAACAAAACACAGAGCACTTACTCAAAGGATTTGACTTTGAAAGACAAATATTTGCAGTCTTAACTGCCAGGGTGGCCACTGCCACTGAAAACTCTCATGTGCCTGTTTCAGCTCTCCATGGCTGGTGCACAAGGTATTGCTTTAATATCAAACACTACCTGGGTATTCCTGTGTCACTGCAAAGGCTTCATGGGCATTTCACTCCTCTGAGCTTTGATGTGAAAATCTGACAGAAAAGGGAAACCCAAAGAGCACTGAGACCCAGATTCCTCAAGGTACTCGGATGTTTTTGAAACCTCAGACACTTCAGTGCTTGAGTCACCTTGGTGAGACACCTCTGAACAGCGAGGAAATGAAATCCCAGTGACCTCTAACCACAAACCTTGATTCAGTGCCTGGAACAGTTGGAGCAGTTCAGCTCCACCCTTCTGTCCATTGGAGCCTCCCACCAACTGCAGCACCACTACAGCTCATTCTCTTACTGATGCTGTCCAGGGAAAGGATTAGGAGGTTCTGGACATGCTGACTTCCCACAGATAAACATTTTAAAGCATGAAACCCCCTAGTGAATATAAATATACCTATAAAATCTGGAAACAAACAGTTTGGTTGTTTGGGAAAGGAATGCAAAAGGCCTAACTTAGAAATTTAAATAGAAAATGAAAGAGCCACATAATAAAACCAAAAATTATACCTCAAGAAAAAAAAATTTTAAAAATCTCCTGAAAACCACAATTTTAATCAACTTTCGTAGAAAGACTGCACTTTTAAATTAATGTGCACATTAAGTTAATGGACAAAAATTACAAGAAGATTTGTAATTCCACAAGCATAGGGGCAACTCAAATTCTAATAAATGCACTTCGGGTCAGTCTAAACAGTCAAGTTTTACATTGCTCCCAAACATGATTCTAAGTGTGGCAGAGAACACCAAAGTAATAATGTTACTTTGCAGTGTAGAGAACACCAAAGTAATAATGTAACACCACTAATGAGTTGGAATCTGGTTAAATGCCCAGGAAAGCTGAGCAGTACATCTGTCTTTCATACCAATGTTTTAACACAAATTCCTTACTCTAGGAAAAAATAAAATTCTCCCTCCCATCAGAAATACCCTTTAAAGAGATGAGGCACCTGACAGCTGTTTGGCTAAACCTGTTGAGCCTGAAATAACCACGTGGAAGTTAAAGTACCACAAACTGTCAACACTGAGGTTCACTTGTGGAAATAAAATATCACCAAGTAACAAAAGCCTCACAATCTCTGGAGCACAAAAACGTGGTTTGGTGTTCTACACTGAGGGAAGTCTTCATTTGTTCAGCTTCCCTGTTTAACAGGGCTCCAAATTGGTTGTTATACTGAACATATCACTTATGTTACTTTTAAGTATTTGTTTTAAAATTCAGTTGTTGTGGGTTTGTTTTTGTGCTTTTTTTTTGTTGTTGGTTTTTTTGGGTTTTTTTCTTTGATTTAGGCATTTTAAGGACAGAGAAAACCACAAGGTTATTCAGTTTCCTGGAATTTCTCCTTTTACAAAACAAATTTGGAACTACGTTCCGATCTGGCAGGGCAAGCCCGAAAAAACAGGAACAAACTTCTACTGTCTACA
>VZTR01027123.1:293820-310439 GCA_013400775.1 Chaetops frenatus | reverse complement strand
GGTGCCGCCGCCGCCCCCGGCCCCTGCTGCCGGCCCCGCGCACCCCGCGGCGGCCGCGATCGCTATGGAGGGCGCACACTTTTTTGCGTCACCGCGCTGCGTCACGGCCGTAAGGGAGCGGGGCGGGGGCCATGCGCTCGGCCGGCCTGCCGGGAAAGGGAGTTCGCGCGGGGCGCATGCGCTTCCCCTCCAGGAGCTGCAGCCGCAAGGGGTGTTGGGAGCTGTAGTTCTCTGCGGGCGCCGCCATCGCCCAGCGCGGTGGCTGTGGGCGGAGGGGTCGGTGCTCTACCAGGCGTTCTCCAGGGAGAGGGGAGAGGCGAGAGGCTGTCGGCTCCGCCGTTGCACGGGGTCAGACGGAGAAGCCGCCGAGCAGCAGCTGCCGGCCCCGATACCCGCGTGTCCGCCCCGATAGCGGCGCGTTGCTGGGCACGCCCCCGTCCTCCCTCCAGCCCCACGGCGGGACCATCGCCAGCTGCGGCCGCTCTTGCTTTCTGAAGGCTGAATGTTGTTCGCCTCCTGGGTCACCTGCAGCTGGACGGAGAGGTGCTTCAGAGGGAGGGGGCAGCTTGCAGGAGAGCTCCTGCTGCAGAGGGATTCCTCCAGCACAGGAAGGAGCAGCGTCCTGCCTCTTCACACTCCAGCCAGCGCTGCTTTCGGCAGCTGTAGCTAAACCCCGCCGCGGAACCGGGCACCCACCTCCACCTCTGCTCTGGGCCGTGACAGAGGAGGAAGAGGAGGCTCCTGGCTGTCTCCGGAAAGCTCCTCTTCCTTCCCACAGCTGCTCCGGGGAGCTCATCCACTCCCCGCTCCTTGCCTCTGTCACTCCAGGAGAAGTTATGCACCTGCACGCCATGAGAGAGGGTCTGTGTGCAAAGGAACCCTTCAGCACCGCACAGCCCCATCCCCGTCTGCCTTGCACATGCAAAGCCTTCTGCTCCTCTGGGATTGTCCTCGTCTGTTGGTTCCACGGTGGGAATGTCCCTGCTCTTGTGTGTTTTTACAGCGGTGATGGGCTGTTACTCTGCGTGCTCCCCTGCCCCGCTGTATCGAGTTACCGATGGAGAAAATCCACCTGCTCTCAGCAAAGTGACCATTTCTGAGGGGCAGGAGGATCTGGAAAAGCACACTCCTCACGCAGGCCCTCGTGGCTGGTTGGAGCATCTGAAGTGTCAGAGCTGCCTGCAGCACTGTTATCCAGGGAAGGCCATCACATCCACAGCTGCACCTGGGGGCCTGGAGGCAGCCATGGGGCCGTTCAGGAGGAGCTGCAGAGGTCAGCATCCTCATCCCCACCTTCAAAGGGCTGACAGCAAAATCAGGGTTTCTGGTTCCTGCCTTATCTGTGGTGTGCTGGAGACAGGGTCTCTCCTTAGAGAAAGAGGTGTTGAGTTCCCAGCTCACCTGAGCAGGAACCTGCTGCTCGTTGCCAGAGCCTGGCACGTTGTTGGTCCAGGGCACAGCTTGCAGATGCCCCTGGCTCAGCCACAGCCTCCTCTACAAGCTGCCAAAAACGCTCAGGCCTCCAGCTCCTGCATTTCCAGACCTCAGAGATATTTGGGAAGGATTCAGTCTAACATTCTTGTTTCCCACAGGGCAGGTGAGAGTCCTACTGGCTCACCTGTCAGGAATGAGACAGCATGAAAGCAATGAAATCCCAGTTTGTGCTGCTGTGCTCTAGTAACTGCCTGGGTGCTGGCAGAAGGTTTTCTCCTAGAATAAATACAAAGAAAAAATGAGTAAATAAGGGTAAAGAGGGGTTCTTCCTCTCAAGGAAAAGCTTCATAAGCCCCATTCCTACCTAAGATGCCCCACAGTGTCCACACTAATCCACTTTCTTGCACTGCAACTGTATAAATCCCTGCCCCAGGCAGTGTTTGCAGAGGTAGAGCTTCTGCTACTGCTACCACACTTAAAACACTTGACTGTCAGTCTCGATTAAGTCCAGGATAATGAGTGCAACAGTGAGAATCCTGCAGCATTGGCTGTGGAGAGAAAGCCCCCACCCTCACAACAACACTTTGCCTTCATGATGCAACTGAAGGAAAAAACCACAGGACAAATGCAAAATGCAGTCATGGATTGCAGAGCGATAAAAACAAGAGGCCAGCAGTGAGCTGGCACCTCCTGCCCTGTGGGATCTTGTAGCTGAGAGAGAGGCCTGTGGTGTGTCAGGAAGGGAAGGTTCCCCTCCATGGGGTCCCCAGCCAAAAGAACAGTGTATTCCACAGGATGCTCAGCTGACAGTAACGATGGCTTCTGGCTGAAGCACAGTTGGAGGTTCCTTGAACAAGGTCACTGCTTCTCCCCATCGCTGTCACATCCCAGATCACCTCTCAGTACTGAGGTTTACTAGGGGAGGATAAATCCATTTCATGGGGCTCCAACAAACTTCTACATTTAAGGGCCGTTAGCTGTGGCATCAGAGGAGGAACAGCACTGGTAGGAGAAGCCAGGAAGACAAAAATTTTGTTTCCAAAGGATGCCTTGAGTACAGCTAGGGGTGGAAAAGTGTCTGGGATTCTTCACCTCTCACAGCTGCTGGCAAAGGCAGAGAGCCCCAGACCCAGGCTCCAGGCAGCAGCTTCACCTTCTGCCTGAACAGACCTTTGCTCTGAGAATGAGAAAAACGTCATTATCAGAAAGTTCACAGCATTCAGAGACTCCTCACCACGGCTGCCCTACGAGGAGAGAGAAAGGATTTTTTAAGCTCTTAGGAGTGTTAATTGCTCACCCTGAGCACCAACACAGATCTACAGTGACCAAGTTTGTTGTCTTCCTACACTTAACCTTTCATTAATTGCTCCATCCTCCTGTGGGACTCAGTTTGCTTGTCACCGTGTTTCTCCCTGCAGCTGAGCTTCTGTTGAAGGGCAGCTGTGACAGTGGTTACTGACCGAGCAGTACCAGCCTCTGCAGCTGGTAATAATATGCAGCTCGTAATTTTGCTGCGTGACTCACAGGGGCTGAGCAGTGAGCCCAGGCAAGGAGTTCAGTCCCTTCCCAGCACTCTGTGTCACTCTGCAGCTGCACCCAGCAGCCAGCTGGATTTCCCAGCAGCATCCAGGGAAGGGTACAATGCCGGGACCTGAACCTTTGGGAGGGTCTGAACCTGCCCTGCTCAGCTGCTGGTAAGCTGGGGGTGTTTCTTTGCAAGGCCAGTGCCCTGGGGCTGCAGGAGCCCGGCGGGAGGTCAGGCGTCCGGGGAGCTGCACCTGGGAGCAGGGCAGGGCAGCCGGCTGTGATGCGCTTCTCTGCCGAGTGCCTTCCCCTTCCACTCCCCTGCGTGCCTCTGGGAACCTGGGGAGCAGGGCAGCAGGCACAAAACCCTGAGAAAAAGGCCTCAGCTCCAGCTTTAGGACCACGTATTGCTCTCCCAGCCTGGATCTGCCCAAATAGTTAATAAGTGGTTTTGTGAGGTGTGATGCAGAGAAATATCAATGATACCCCTCATGCCTAAAGGTCTTTAAACAGTGTCTAGACTCCCCCGGAGCATCTGCCCGACATGTACCTACTGCTAAATTTTCACATTGTGCAAAAATACTGCCTGATGGGTTAGATTATGGTGACCTACAAGCTGGCAGCCAGCACACCTCAAATCATCTCCCGTGTCTTGCCCTCATCAGAGAGACTGCAGATAATACAGTAGAAAGAGGAACAAATGGAAAAAAAATTTTAAAAAGGTATGAAGTGAAGTTAGCAGGGAAAAGCAGTTCAGTGAGATCCCCTCTGCCTGGACAGACTGAGCAGAACAAAAAGGGTGCAGGCATTGCCACAGGTACCTGTGATCCAGGTGACCGTGGGCAAATGGGGCCAAAATAGGTGCACTGAGTGTCCCGATAAACGATGGGCGACAAGGGAATAGTTCAATCACTAGGTGGCATGCCGGCATCATCACAGCACACCAGCGTCCTCTCGGGAGGAGAGGAAAAAGCTCAAAATAGCCCAAAGCAAAAACTAACAAGCAATCATCCGGGGCCGAGGTGCTTAGAGGAGCCATCTGTGTGCTCACACACACACAGAGTAAAACCACGCAACAACTGGAGAGAGACATCTGAACGATAAAGGGCAGGTGAAATGTGTTCATTCAATCGAATTCTGCCTGTGCTCCTTTGCTATTTCTGAGTGACAGTGGGAAAGGCAGGGGAGGCCCACTCATGAATGGAGTGCAAAGAGGAAATGCACGGAGGGCAGCAGAGGTGGGTGCTGGTCCAGGGAGTGCAGTTGCCGCCTTTTCTGAGAGTTATGTCTGCTCTTGTGTGTGGAGAGAGCATTTGGAGTTTTCTTCCAGCAGAAAAGGCCAAACAAAGCTTAAAGAGAAGTTTCTCACAGAGATAAAAAGAGTAGGGAATGGTGACATCAGGCTGATGGCACCCACTGCAAAAGGGGTTTAAGGGTGGTTGCTTGTGGGGAGGGGAAAGAGTGACAGGAGAGTGATGGCAACACTTCTGGGGCAGGTTTTTTCTGCACTGGAGCTGAAACAGCGACACAAACTAAAACCAGCTAAGCTATTTATGAGGAGGGGCCAGGGAGAGACCTACATTTTGGCAGTGGCTGAGCTACCACTGTGTATTGTTTTACTAGTGGAGATCAGCATAAGCAGTTCACTCTTGGAAGCATCAAGGACCTTACCATGGCCAACTACCTTGTCTCTTCTGGACACTCTTGGGATCTGCAGGCCTTGCCACCAGGCAGGCTGCTCCCCAGGCTCTCCCAGTGTTTGCATGGATTCAGCAGTGCAGACACAAGCTCCCCAGCCAGCTCCCCCTGAGCACTTAGCCCAGACTGAAGAAAGAAGCCAGATCTATATCTAGGAACATGGAAATGCAGAAGAATGTCGCTCATCAGCTCAGATACTAATGAGAACATGAGCAGGCAAACAGCTCTCTTCCAAACAGGCTGGTGCCAAAACGTTTCATTCAGACACTCAGTGTGATGCCAAGAGCACATAACTCTGCCTAGCTGAGCATCTGAGTGACAGCACATCTGCGTTTGCAGGCTGAAAGTCAACAAAAAAAGTTAAATGGTACAAAGTGATCAGTGTTGCATGAAGCATACACTGACATACACCTCTTGCTTTCAGCAGCATGGCTCCCAAATCCTGACCATGCTGCTACTGCAGTCTTGCTCAGAGCTTTGTGCTCAGCTTCTCACACACACCCAGCGACTTCAAGCAGATTTTCATACCTCTCCTTTCTCCTAAGTTACTGAAAAATGATGTTATTGGTGTGTCCTGTGATATCCAGGGGTGTGAAGCTATGAAAGGAAAGAGCCTTTGGAAGAGTGGAAGTGCACAGATAAACCATGCACAGGGAATATACAAGGGAGAACATGAGACAAGTAGGGGACAGTTAGTACACAGAGTGGCATCATGGCAACAAGACATCATTTCCTGACTAAACTCCTCTCTCTGACTGGGGGTGTTAAAAGTCATTTCAGGCACTACACAAAATCCCTTGCTAGTTTTTGTGGTTTAACAAGGGTTTTCCTTTTTTTTTTTTTTTATCTGTTTTGTTACTATAGGAAACAACCAGGAAAGAAAACTCTTCATACAGAAGGAAGCAAGAAAAGACTATGCACAGAATGCTGTGAAATGCCTGCAAGACACACACTGGGAATACAAACAAATTCTTCCTTGTGTTTTCCAGCAACAAGGATCTTAGGGGTTGCTTGTAACAACAGCAGCTTTTAAAAACAAAGGCTAAACAGAACCAGGGAGAACTACAATTTTAAGACAACTAGCCTTTTTAAGAGGAGGGTGGGGTTTCTTTTGGTTTTTTCTAGTTTTTGTTTGTTTGTTTATGTTTTTGTGGGGGTTTTTGGTTTGGTTTGGTTTTGGGTTTTCTTGGGTTTTTTTCCTTTTTATCAGGCCTTAAGTGCAAGTTATATATCTGCTCTCTTCATGACTTCTCCCTATAGGAGTTAATTAGGTCAAGTGCATTTGTGCCTCAGTTTTTGATGCACATGGAAACAACAAGCAAATTGGTGAAAGTGGGCTGTAGTGGTGGTTGGCACATGTGCAAATGTATTAATTTTGTGTTCACGAGTTGTTTTATCATGGAGGGATTCCACCAAGGGTCTTAGTAACAGCTGTGTGGTGTTTATCGTATGCAGTTTCTCCTGTATTAGGCAATTCTAATTTTTAGCTTGTCCATGTTGGTGGTTATGGCTCTGGGAGCTCCACAGATATCGACTCCCAGCAGCCACACGTGCGTGGCCCCACTGCAGGCACTGCCCAAACCCAGAGACCTGGAGCACTGTAAAGTCTGAACACGTGGCTCTCCCATTCAGCCACACCTAGGAAGAAGTTCTGAAGCTCCCTTAGCAGCATAAAGCATCCAACAGTGTCTGACAAGGGGAAAATCCCCAGCTGAAATGAGGTACTGTAAAGCTGAGCGAGTCTGTGCTGGCTTTCACCCAGGACTCTTGCCTTAAGTTTTCCTCTGCCACAAAATAGGTCATGTCTTCTCACCCAGAAGGAATGACTTTCTCTGGCAACACCTCTCCCTGTGCTGCCCTGACCCTGAACAGCCTCTGCAGCCTCAGAAACATTCTGGGACAGGGATATTTGAGGGCAGCTTCCTGAAAGACTGAGCACCTCCAAGCCCAGGTACCTAGGAATGCAGTAACCTGTAACCTTGGAGCTCAGTCTTACTGGTCCAGGCTTAGATCCCTGACATCGTGGTGGCTTCACAAAGTTCTGGTTCTGCTGCTGAACTCAAAGTGCCACATCAAGACTGCAGCACCAGCTTGAGACTCTTCCCTTCTCTCTTCCACTCGTTCCCTCATGTAGATGCCAGTGTCTTTTCTTCCTTCCAGGAGCTTCATATCCCCAGTCAGTGGAGAGGGAATACAGTAAGAATGAAGCTTCATAAATTTTCTTTGCACAAATAAATCAGAAGCACCTGACAATATGGCAGAAGGGAAAGGGAAAAGCACCGAATTTATAGGAATCAAATTGGATGCCAACCCACAAAGGAGAAAAATCCCACTGCCTCCCAGGGCACAGCACATTCTGCTAGCAACAGCAGGGATGTACTCATGGGCTTTGTTCTCCTGGGAACCTTGTTTGTGAACATTTAGTTGCATTTATAGGAGAGTGCAGGGTATTTTATATAGTCTATTCCTTTTGGGATGTAGATAAGTGCTGCATCCTTATCCTTATTTAAAACCAGCATTGATAAATGATAACCAGAAAAATATCTGAATGTCCTCTCTGCTTCTGGAGCTGGGGTTAAAGGCAGCTCAGCTCAGATGTGCAGTAATGGCTGCAAATAACAATAAATGGGAGATGCAAAACTCTGCTTTTCCATTCAGGTTGAACACCAGGCATACGTGTAACACACACCCCTCACCCTGTAATGGAAGAGGTTTCAGAGGAAGACACATTTTTACCACTTCTGGACACAAAGGAACAACAAATATCAAAAACCAATGTCATCGGTGAGCAGTTACAGAAAAATGGATACCCTTCACAGCCTGGGAGTGCACTGGATTCACAAAATTGCCCTGGGCATTGCAACAATGTGTCTGTCTCTACCTGTGCAATATGATTGTTTAATTGTAATAAAAAGGAACTGATCATGAAATGGGGACATTCTGGCGGAATCATTTTGGCATATCTCAAAGAAGAATTTTCTTTCCCCAAGATTTTTTTATCTTGCATCTCTTTTCATCAAGTCTTCTCTAAAGAAAATGGATAATTTTCAGTTATTGAACATACCAAATCACCAGTGCAACTGGATAGGATCAACAGGAATTTTCCCTGTATTACCTTATTTCACAGTCTGTGTTTGTGTTTAATTTAACATTTGTGTGCTTATCATAATTTTATTACATTTAATGTAGTACCTGGGCAGCAGTTGTCAGTGTAGTCTGGGAGGAAAACAATGCTTTAGCCCCAAGAGAAGTTAAAAATATGGGAGGACATGATGAGAGATGTTTATGGCTTTTATAGGCTGTTTGGACAGCAGAACTCACGGGAGATTTTAGCAATAGAGATGCAAAGATTCAAGCCAGGAAGGAAGAAGGAGGCGTGTTTAGCCACTCTCCAAGGCTAGGATGCTATTTTCTATAAATCAGAGTTTTGCACTGTGGCTGAGAGTACCAAGATTTATTTTGCTTTGTCTTTGGATCGTGGGAGTAAAATGCTGGTCTCCTTGAAATATGTGGGATGTTAGTCAGTAGGATAATAAAGGCGAGATTTCACCATAGCCATTTTGAATTCTCTTCATCCCAGCCTCTCCCAGCAGGCTGGCTGGGATTGTTCCCAGCCTGGTTTGTAGCAGACAGGTGCATCGGGCCAGATGAGCTCCTTGAGACACAGCCTCCTCCCACTACTCACTGTTAACCACTGTCACCTTCTCCTGGGGTACAGAAACCTGCTGTGAGCGAGGAGAGAATCTCCTGGAAGATGGATCCCCAAGGGAGAGCTGCAGGGAACAACATTGCCTGCTGTGGAAAGTTTTACAAGAGAGCTGTGGTTACCCACCACCCAGATGGTGAATGTTCAGTGCTTGCTTTAGAGCAACATTTCCAGATCCAACCATGCAACTCCCCATCTCTCCTCTTTCACAAAGAGAAAAGGGAGTGCCGAGGTCTCACAGCTCCAGCTCCTCTGAACTAATTCCCTCTTTGCCTGGACTTGACCAGCATGACTCTCCCAAGAGCCTTGGAAAATGGGAAAGGAGGAGGAAGAAAGCAGCTTTCTTCCAGGCAGGTTCACAAAACCTTTTGTCTTGCTGGATGGATTGCAGAGACCCTCCACACTTAAAAAGAAAAGTTTTTGCTCCTATTCCTAATGCTGCTTTTCTGTCTTGGTCCTCTCTGGCTGAACCTTTGCCAAGAGATTGGCAACGCATGGACTTTGTAGTTGGTGGAGTTGTACCCCTTATCCTGTGCACATAGGAGCATGTGTCACCCTGCAGACACCATCAAATTCCAGAGTTTATAGCTTCCTTCCTAAGGCAAGTGTCTGAGGCAGGGGGTTTTGCTCAGTTAGGAATAATCCCCAGGAGGGATTCGGCACTGGCTGAGGAGGGTTTGCTGGAGGGAGGGCTGTAACCCCTCTCTTCCCCATGTCAGTATCAGATGCAGCATCCACATCCTTGAGCTGTGTTTTTTCTGGAAGGGCTCTTTGACTTCACCCTGTGCTTCAGGCATGGCCACAGCATCCAGGTCTGCTAGTTCTCCTCCATGCCTCTCATCCCATCTCCAATCACTTGATGCTGGGGAATTGCTGGGAGTACTTGTGTCCCAAACATCTCTTGGGAATTCAGCAGGCTCCTTCCCACGCAGACACCAGCTGGGAGCAATTCATTCCTGCTCAGCTCTGCACCCAGACTGTACACAAGCAATTTTAACTCCAGGGTGTGGACTAGCTGAAAATGACTAAGAAAATGAAAGATGACTAAGAAAAACAAGCTTGTGTGCTGTGGAATTATCTCCAGCCTGAAACAGCTGAAGAGCTCTGCAATTCTCCTGCGAAGCCCTGAGAAGTGCACAGATCTGATAACACTCAGGCATCCCAAGAGCCAGAGCCCGTGCCTCCAGCTCATCTGCCAGCACATGTGCCAAACACCTCCTCTGGCTGCTGGTCTTCCAGGAGTCTCTGCCAGTGGAAAAACCTGCTCTGCCCACTGCTCTTTGCTTCTGTGGAGCACGGGGCTGTGCAAAGGAGTGAGCAGGGCTGTCAGCTCCTGCTGCAGCCCTCTGCCCACATCCTGTCCGTTTGTGGCTCCGTGGCAAAGCACACCAGGGCTGTGGAAGTTGGTGCAGGCACATGCAAACTTGTCTGGGTAAACTTCACTCCTGGCTGATTTCTGGCCCTCTGCATCTACAGCTCCGTCATTGTCTGCCTTCTTCTGTCTCTTCTTTTGTGTTTTTTCTTTAATTTTGCCCTAATACTTCACATAATTCTGGTTGCTATGCAGGGTTTGCAGGCTCAGCTGCCTGTAACAACCCCTCTCCATGGGTGTGGGCAGCTTGGCTGCAGTGAGGACACTTTGCTGATTAATTTGCTTTTTTTTGTATAGTTATTTTAGATGCTTGGAAATAAAAGAAAGCTGTTACTGATACCTTCCCTATCCTAATGCCAATTAAATTCAGCAATTTAATCTTTTTCAAAACCATTCTTTATGTGGTCTAGGCCAGGGTGCAGACAGGAATACAAATTATATGGCTCAATTTACTTCCTACTTTTGTTCTCACCAGGGCCATAAGGTGGATGGGGATGGACAAGGAAGCAGCACAGTACAACTGCAAGTCAGAAAGGGTGTATTTGGACATGTCCATGGGTCCTGTGCTGGGTCACCACACAGGGTGATGAGGGGAATCACAGAGGCTTCTTCCTCTACCAGGAGCTGGAGAAAGGGAAGGATCTGAGTCTTGTTTCCCCACATGCTGAACAGATGTCCCTGCATGATAAAAAGAACCATTTCATGTTCCATAACCCTTCGGTAGTGCCTGAAAGGGAGCCCAGTATGGCTTCCAAAGCTCTTACAACCGGTGTGTTGTCACCTTAACTGCTATTCTGATCTGTAAACAGTAAGTTTCCAAAAATAATTGTCCAGCCTCTTGATTGCATTGTCCTCCTCTCCCTGCTGCATTGGCCTAGCTGGCAGATCTTGTTGCATTTGAGCAAGGAAGGTCATTCACTATGGCTGCAGCCATGCAGGTGAAGGAATCACGTGTTAATGCTGCTTCCCATTTTATGTGTCAGGACATTTTATTCATACAGGCAGCCCCAAAGTACCTCCTTCATACATACAGTTCCATAATTTCCCTACTTAAATACATCCACCTTCAAAATTATCTAGTTAAGTCATGCCCCAGAGATTGAGCCTTGCAGGAATGAAAATGTGCTTTTGAAGCAGAAAGTTCCTTGAGGTCCTAAAACTCAGAAACAATTGTAAAGCCAGAAGAGTCAATGAAAGAGAAAATCTGGTTTAATGTAGTTTAAACAGTTGTTGATCAGGGACTGCTTTTCAATTGAATGAATTCACCTGTTGTGGAAGAAAGACAAACTACAATGATGTTTGCGTGTTTCAAAACTCAGATACAGCCCACAGCAGGGGGGCAAGCTGCAGAGAGAGCACTGCATTACACCAGTGTGTTCCCACTGAGTGAAGGAGCAGAAATAACTGCGGTGAAGAAGCCCTCCCAAAGACAAGATATGCTGGGATGAATGGCCTTAATGGTTTGTGACTTTCAAGCACATCAGTTTTTGCCATTAGTATGATTAAACCCCTCTAGAAGCACTGGCTCTGTGTGGTGGGTAGTGGGCGATGCCTGCAGGGCTCCAGGTGGGAGCCAGCTTTGGATACCAGTGGAGTGTAGGGAAAGGAGCAGCTTCTGGTGCCACTTATTGCCTAAAAAATCACCTGCATGACCAGGGAGCCTCATGTGGTACGTTGTTTCAGGATTATGATATTAAAAAGAAGCGTTACTGCTAATAAGTGAAAAGTGAAATCAAGCAACCCCTACATATGGGCTGCTTAAAGAATTTGCAGTGATTGCAACTGTTCTAGTAAACAAAAGATTAGCACCCACATGAAGAGCAAAAGAGTAGAAAGCGTATGGAAAAGCAGAGAAAAGTTCTCTACCTTGTTTTATGGCTGCAGATTAATAATAAATCCTGCATGAGTCTACAGATTGAAGAAACAAATGTAGGTCTTATCAGTATTAATACAAAAAGTGCTCTACAATCTCTTCCCAAACCTTGATAATCCACTCATGGTTCTTATGTCTGTTGCATATCTACTCGAAACCAAAGAGCCTTTTATTATTGGTCATTTAATTGCACATATCCTTGTCATCTCCTTAAAAATCCGTCTTTTTGTGCTTTTGTAATCAATTTAAACACAGTTTTGAAGTGAGCCTAACAGGCAGAGGGAGTGTTCAAGTTGTTTCGTGCGGTGGGACTTGCTTTGAACCTGCCCATAACGCAGCTCCCTGGTTCCTGCTCTGCAGTGGCTGGTTCTTAGCCCCTTCTAGCGGGGCAAGGAGGAGGCTGCAGGCTGAGGGCTGAGGCGCAGGTGAAATCCAACCTGGGTATCATGACGCTGATTAAATACCCGTGAGGCTGGAGCACCGCAAACCCAACAGGCTGCCCTGAGCTGTGGCTCCCTCGTGACTCCTTCAGCAAGTCCTTCAGCACAAAGCTCAGTGATACCTTGTGATATTAGAAATCTAGTGAACTTCTGCTTCTGATTTTCCACTTCCCCCTGTGTGACTATTCGAGCCCATCTCTCAGGGTGAAGACAGCTTGGCAGCACCATCAGGTTTCCCATCCTGTAGTTGGGATGTGCTTCCCGTGAGGGACTGGCTGGAGTGTGTCCCTTTCTTTCACGATGGGACAGTGCAGCAGCAAGCAAAGAGACCAGTGAACAGCACCTGGAACAAGCACCAAATAGATAAATGGGGAATATCAGAGATTAGTAAAGGCATGTGGAAAAGGAGGCAGCTCAGATGAGGTTAATGGTGGATGGTGGTGTGATGCAGAGCACTGTGTGACACCCCTGGCCACGGAGGGTCTCCAGGGAGCACAAGTGGTGTCACCATGGCACACTGATGGCTGTGTCTCTTCAGTGTCAGGTTAAACCCCGCATTTGAAAGAGAGTGATCTAAGAAAGGGCACATCCACCAGCAGCAGGAATTGTGCTGTCACTAGAGCACTTGAGAAAAAATTGCTGTGATGTACGGTCCCATCAAACCCAACACACTTGTGCCAATGGTGAGGTTTGATTTATTAATTGCTCTGTATAGGGTGTCATATGCTGAGTTGTATCTGCTTGTGTTGCAGGGTGAAATTCAGAGCTGCTCATCTCACTGAGTGTCTGGATTGCACCTTGATGATAGGTGCTGTTTCCAAGCATTCCGTCACAGGCTTTCAGTTCCCAGAAATCTTGGTCAAAGCTAAGGGTGAAAGAACCAGAGGTATTCTAGTGTCAGGGTGCTGAAGGCAAAGCTGAGTTATCCTCATGTAAATGGGATATGTGTTTTTCTCTTGCTCTAGAGGGAGCCTTTATAGAGCCTTGTCCTCTGGCTGAGTAGTTTAGGAGATGCTTCTATAACTTCCATGGAAAGCTGTTGCGATGGCATTTTGGCTCCCCACATATTTTGTGGATTACACATTTCAGAGCATTTAATCAGGGATGTGGAGTCCTTTTCAAATCTTCCCTTTCACCTCTTTTATAGATCCTGCTATAAGGAAGAAGGCCCAGGGTATCCAGAACAGCACTGACCTCCCAGTCAGGACACTGAGCATCAGGGCACCAGAGTTACTTGATTAACACTTTTATCTGGGCACAAAATGCAGGACTGAAGTCCCTATGCATTGAGATCAAACTTGATGCTCTGCTCAGAAAAGTCATGGAAGGTACCACTTTGAAAGTGCCTTTTCCAAGTGGAATAAAACTTCATAAATTGTGCTCTGCTGGAGAAGAAGAGCACAGCCAAGTGCAGAAGTGCTCATGGTTATGAGAGAATCAATTAGGGCATGTTGATGAATAATGCATGTGCAGCTTAGGAGAGATGGATGACATCGGTTTTATTTTTGTACTGTTAATTGAGAGTGATTCTAGGACAGAAAAAAGCACAAAGAGAAGATGGGGAGATTCTGGTCATAGTGTAAGGAGCTGGAGGCTCATCAACAATGCTTCCTGTCCATTAAGCTGTAAAAACCTCAGGAAGAGGAATTGTACTTATGTCCTCTACAGCTTCTGATCCATGTAACTGATACTGCCCAAGAACCCAATTCAGACTGTAAATGATATGAGCGTTTAAAGAGTCAGAAGTTGAAGCTGTTGCTTTGAAAGCTGATGACCTTTCCTGTATTAAGACAATGTCTGCCTTGCTCTTCTGGGATCCAGTTGTAGGGCATCAATCAGTCAGCTTTATCCATCCCTAGAGGTGTGGCTCTAGGTGTGGCTACTGTTCCTTGGATGTGCAGGGATCTCCAAAGGAGACCTGGTGCAGTGGCAAAAGTGAGAAAGCCTGGGATCCTGATGGGGAATGTTATGTTGTTGCTCACATATTCCATCCCCCATACTGATCTGCAGATCAAAATCAACTGCTCTTCAGGTTTTATGGGTCTCCCCTTGGATCTGTGCACTGTTTGGGTTTGAAAAAGTTAAGTGTCAACCCTGAGACTGAAAAAACTGCTGTAGGCTAGAGCAGGAGCCTGGCAAAGCAGGAGGAGTGCTCCATGTCCCTTTGCTTTGGTGCTTTCCAACCCACAGCTACAGGAATTTCCCAATGCTTGGGTGCCTGCCCAGCTCAGAGCAAAATCTGCTGCAGGTGCCCTGTTGTATTCAGCTGAGGCAAAGGGCATGAGGGAAGGGCAGAGGTCACTTGCTGTGGTGAGCAACCAGCCACTGGCCTGAGGAACTGTGTTGGTTGGTTGGTTATAGAGCACTTCTGTTGATGGCTGATGTGTGAAAGGCTGCAAAAGCACTTGGAGGGTTGTGTGGGTGGCTGCTCCACTCAAGTTATGGGGCAACAGCTGATCCCAACTGGGAGATTTTAGACCACTTCTTTATTTGCTTACTCTGGGAGGAGTCACTGCTACAAACTAATTGTCCACCAGAGATGGTAAAGGACAGCTGGTACCTGTTTAAGGAGTCAGAGCTGTTGTGTGTGGTGGGACTTGAGGGTACTTCCTTGGGAAGCATCACCTGAGTTTGCTACCTCAGTTCTCTCTGGATGGTGTAACTCCAGCCTCAGGGCTGCAAACCAGCAGTCATAGCCCACACTTGCTGCTTGGACTGAGTGTTTTTGGTTGTGGCACCTGTGAGTGTCCTGAGGCTGCCCCACAAGCTGGCTGCGGGGCAAGCGTGGGAGATGTGGAGCTGTGTGAAGGGATGAGCTCTGCAGTGGGACTGTGCAGGCCGCTCCCTGTGCAGGCCCAGCCCAACACATCCACCAGACAACGTGTGTGTCCCACGGCAAAGGTTCACTGGCTGTGAAAGATGGTGGTTGTACATCTGTGGAAACCAAGAACAACCTTCTGGGCTTTCAGTTTTAGCTAACTTGATAGAAGTGAGGAGGAGGTGCTCAGCTACCAGAGCGCTCAGAGGAGTGGCCTGTGCAGAAGCCACCCGTAGCTGGGCTGTGCTTGTCCATGTTGCTGTGGGGCAAATGCCCGAAGCATGACATGTTATAATGTTGTCATGCAGAATAAAAGCCCATAAGCACTCCTCGATGCTCTGCTGGGGCCATTCTGCCTGCTTTAACTTGGGCTTGTTTCATCGCCTCTGAGGTTTCTGCCACCATCCCTCTCTGTGAAGGTCTCCTCTGTGTGACAGGCTGCGGCAGGGAAGGAAAATCTGGACTTTCACATCAAGTTTAACAGCAGAAGGTCTCGTAAAGGATTTGGATGTGTCTAGGTGGGGAGGAGGGTAAAGGCCTACTGTGATCCCACATGCCTTTGCCAAGTTCCCTGGGGCACACTGTTGTGAGATGGCTCTGTGGTGCTATGGCCTTTTTATTTTGGATCAGCTCTGGCATCCCCAAAACCCAGGAGGCCTCTGAAGTGCCCACAGTTGAGTTACACTGATGATGCTCAGATTGCCAGTACATATCCAGACACAAGTCACCCCCTTGTATTTTTCTTGCTGGGGATATTTGAGTACCAGCCTGGGGAACCAGACAGGCACTTTCTCTGCTGGCCTTGTCCTTTTTCTTCCCTGTAATAGACAAAAACACAGACCTCGGGCTGCTATGCAGGCTGAGCATCTTGGTGTGGTGTCAGCAGAGTGTCCTGGCAGTGACAGAGGCTAGGGACACGCTGGGTTCTCTGTGGGACCACAGCCAGCCCATGGAGGTGAGCAATGAGCTCACCTTTTTCTCAGCACTCGCATCTGAAATGCTGCCCGAGCTTTTGGATACCCCTGGTATGTGAGACCTTGAATTTTAAAGAACCCTGGGGAAACTCCAGAAAGGTTGTGGTTTAACAGGCTGAGGGAAGTGGGAATGTCGAGATGGAGAAGGGTTTGGGTGGGCTCAGTGATGGTTGCCCAGTCCCTGTGGGCAGGGAATGGAGGCAGCAGAGCCAGGCTAGTGGCAGGAAAACTGAACATAAATGGGTCCTGTATCACTGGGCACGAAAAAAAAGTTCTCTCCTGTGAAGAGCCCAGCGCTAAAGCAGGGGCTCGGAGCCTGATGGGTTTCTATGCATGTGGAGGGATTTAACCCTGATGGGCCAAGGCCCAGAGCTAAGCTTAGTATTGTCTCTGACTTGAGGGCGGCTGGAGGAAAAGCCCCGGGGCCACTCAGCCTTAATGACCACGGGTCCCTGTGGCTAATTAGCAGCCTCCCGCGGGCGGTGGGGGGTTGCCCCTTGCAGTCGCTCTCCTCACAGCCCATGGCACGGGCAGCAGCAGCCCGGGCCCCGCATCCCGCCTCATCCCGCTCCAGCCCCGGGAGCCCTCGGGCCGCGGCGCCCCGCGGGGCTGGGGGGAACCTTTCTGCGCCCTGCGGAACCTTCGCGGCGGAGGCGCCTGTTGCTGCCCGGGGGACGAGGCGGGCGCTGCGACGGGGGGCGGCCCCGAGCGGCGGCGGAGCCCGAGGAGCGGCGGAGGCGGGAGGAGGCGGCGGGGCGGCCGCAGCTCCCGGAGCTCCCG
>VZTR01027123.1:226326-293778 GCA_013400775.1 Chaetops frenatus | reverse complement strand
CGGTGCTGCCGGGCCGCCCTGGGGGGGCGGGTCCCGGTGCAGGGCGAGGAGCCGGGGGCTGCGGGGCTGGGCCCGGGGCTGAGGCTGCACCCGCCACCGGCAGCGGGGCGGCCGGCCCCGGGGCTCGCCTGGCCGAGCTTCGGGGCCTGAGCGAGGTTCTGATGGTGGGGTCGCCGGGGGGTTCGGCTGCTCCCCGTGCGGTGCCGTGGCTCCCGGGGGTCCGCCCGCGCTGGCAGCGCGCTGCTCAGACGGAAGGGCCTGGCCGAGCCCGGCGCTGCCCGGGCACAGCGGTTGTCACGCTCTGCTGTGGCCGAGCAGCAGTGATCTGTGGTACTGGTAAACATGGTCTATGGGACTGCTGAACAGACATGCAAAGTCATAATTTATTGTCTGTGTGAGACTTGTTCGTGAGCTGTGGAAGGGGAAGGCTCGGTGTGCTGAGCTGGTGCTGCTGATCCTGTTACCTCTCCTCTCCGGATCCTGTCTCACAGCTTTTTAACTTGCTCCCTCCGAGGAATAGCTTTTGGGTGACTGAGTGTTTCAGTGCTCACGTTTGAGAGATGCTCATAAACTCCCTCGGAATTGCCTCCTGTATCTTTGTTGATTGGTTCAAAACCAGTGCTTTAAAAAGCTCTTACTACATCCCCCTGGTCTGTGTGCAGGTGGGAGAATTTTGATTCATAAAATAACAAACAAAAGAAAAACCAACCCAAAAACCCAAACAGTAAAAGGAGATAACTGGGTTTGGGTTTTTTAAAATGCTAATAAAATGGTTACAGTTGCTTGTCTTTGTAACTCTTTTAACATTGTATATCCTTTGTATGGTTATGCAAGTATCATGCTTGGTGAACATTCACTTATCCTATAGGAAATCACTGCAGAAACTTTTGTGTTGGTTGAAAATGTTCTGCTGGCTGCTTGAAGGTGGTAGCTCCCTTCCCTGGCTTAGAGTAATGGGCATTGTGAGTGGTCTCTGTGTGCTTCAATGCAGAATCAATTAACTTAGAATAAACAGCCTTTGTTTAAGTAGCTCTGCTCTAGGGGCAGCAGCACCCAGCAGAAGAATAAAAACAAAACAGTCTGCTTAGACCCCTGCAGGTGCTCCTGGTGGGAGCTGGCATGGCTTTGCACTGCTAAGTGAGGCTTCTTTCCCCAGGTGTGGAGCTGTACACCCTGAGTGTACAGAGAGAACAGTGCAGCTTCTTACCCTGTGCCTTTACAGCATCAGAATATGGGGGTTGTTCCTTGAGGGTGGGTGCTGAACGTGAAATTTTCAAGAAATAGACAGTTGCTTCTTTAAAGAAGTGCTGTTGTGTGACATTTTCTGGGTTGACATTGCCTCGGAGTAAACACCACCTTCTCCCAAAAAACACTGAAATGTTTAGGCACTGGGTTCTACTTGTACTCCACTCAAGTAATTAGTAACTTCTGCACCTCTAAAATCTCTTGGAATTCCAGATTCGATACTCAAGACTATTGCAGATCCTGGATGGGAACATCCTGTGCTCTTGAGAGGAGATGAACCACACAGCGTGGCTTTTGTCTCTTCTGAATAGTGGTGGCATTTTAGTGAAGATTTGAGGGGTATAACCGGACATAGTAAATTTGTAACAGGACATTGTGGTGTTCTCAGGGATCCAAGGTGACATTGTGGAATAATTCAGACTGGAAAGGGCCTCAAGGATGTCTAGTTCAACCTGCTGCTCAAAGTGGGATGTACACCAGGGTCAGACCAGGACTTTGTTCATTTGTTCACCTCCAAAGACAAAGGTTTGCCAGTCTCCATGTCCTTGTTCCGGTGCTTGACTGTCCTCACCAGGCAGGACCTTTTCTCTAGGTCAGGTCACACCTGCACTATTGCAGTTTGTGTCTGATGTCCTGCCCTGTGTCCCTGTGCAGAGCCTGTGCACAGCCCCCGCCTGTGGGGTCCAGGATCTGCTGTCAGCTCCCCAAAGCCTTTTCTTCTCCAATCTGGATGTCTGCATCTCCCGCAGCCTCTCCTCAAACAGCTCTACCCCTCTGAGCATCTCGGTAGCCCTCCACCGAACCCACTCTGGTTTATCAGTGCCTGAGAGTGCCCAAAACTGGTGTTTGCAGTGGCTCTGAAAGTGCCAAGTGCTGGGGAGCTGTGGTTTCCCTGGCTCAGGGTGGCTGTGCTCCTGCTGGTGCTGTCAGTGTGTGTTGTTGCATTTCCTGTGTGCAGGGATGTATTTGTGCTCACCACCGGGCTGTCTCACCCTCCTGCCACGCAGCTCTGCAAAGAGCCTCGTTTGTGTGCAGGTACACACACGTGTCAAATCACACCACTTGCAGCACTGAAAACTAGTTTTTCCATCCTTTTCCACACATTACAGTGTGAGTCTTGGTTGCCTGGCTGCCTCTTTCCTAACTCTGCTGCTGTCACACCTACCCTGACTGGTTGTGTTTCCCAGCCTGTGGCGTTGCCTTCACTTTGTTTCTCAAAATTTTGTTGTTTCAAGCACTTCTTTGAGATCAAGTTACTGTACTAGGAAGGGAGAGGCAGGTTTTTCCCATGGGGATGGCATTGAATCCCATTTGATGAAATGGAGAAAGTGTGCTTTCATATATGGTTGTTTATGGGTGTGAGTTGAATGAAAGAGTGGAGTACAAGGTTTTTAAGAATGCTCTTGGTTACCATGCACGATGTTCCTGTAATTTCTTTGAACTTGTTTCCATCAGGTGCTTAGAAGTTTCTGGGAGACAATACCCTGTGGGATAAATATTCTCTGCTAACAAAGTCTCTTATTTTAAGCCTAATTCTCTAGAACTTAGTTGCTGCAGAGGTTAAGTACTGTTTGCTATTCCTAGATCCTTGGTACAGATGTAGTTTTGAGAAACGTTTTCTGCTTACATAAAATAATTTCTGCATCAGATTTACCCGATTGTTAATTACAGCTGAACTTGTTTCTGAGAATGCTTGTATCAAGACAGGAATTTGTTGTGTTTAAGCAACATTTTAGCTATATTAAAAAACCCCAACTTATAGAGAGCTGGGTTTTCCCCTGCCCCCCCAAATCCGTGCTTATTAAGAACCTTTGCCAGCACAAAAAAAGACTTGAGTAGAATCTGATATTTAGGTAATTTGAATCAATGAATGAAAACTTCATTTTTTGTTAACTTTTAGAAACATCACATTTAATTTTTAGGGCTTTATGCTTATTAAGAAACAGTCTTAAAGATGAAGGGGTATGATGAAATAATAAACAACCATTTGTTGTTACAGAAAGGGACAGAATTAGCTGATGAAATCAAGTGTCATTATATATTGGGAGAAGAAAGAAGGTGGAATTACAGGTAGCCATGAGAAGGTAAAATTTGTTGAACAGGCACCTTTGGAAGCTGGTTGAGTTTCTGAGAATATGGTGATATTGTTTTGTTGTTTGTTTTTTTTAAGTTATAATTTTTTTAAGCCAGCTTACTGGTGGCATGACGTTCTAAATAATAGTGTGTTATTGATCAGTATTTTGTATGTGATAACCAGCAAATGCCAGCTGCACATTTGCTGAAAAAATTGGTATATCTGAAATTGAAACAAGTTTTGAGGGGGAAAAAAAAGTTGAGGAAGTATATATTGCTTCATTCATGCAGATATAAAACTGCATAAGAATACCAATAAGATTTGCTACTTTGAAAGCTTATTTTCTATACCTTGAGATATTTTTCAGAAATTCTTAAAGGTCAGATATACCATTGACTCAGTTTATGCCTGGTGTGGAACAGCAGAATTTCTGTGCAGTCCTGTCAGCAAGGCTGATTCAGTGCTATTGCAATTTCAGAGCAGCTGTGGTAATTGAAATCTTGTTCTTACTCAGTGGTAATGCTGGAGTTGGGGTCAGTCTGACACCTCCAAAAGTCTTGTGGCATTTCAAAGGTATCTGTGACTCACTTGAAGTGTTACATGACTTAGACCCAACAGCAGCATTTTCAGCAGGCTCTAAACCCTGCAAGGAGCAGCAGTGATTTGAAGCCCTCTGGGGTAGCCTGTCAGCTTGTCCCAAAGCTGCTGTTCTGAGAGTGTATCTGCAAGTTGAAATGCACAAACAAAGAAAGGAAAAACGATCCAAGTTTGGTATTAGTGACAATCAGTTATTCAAGCATTGGAAAAGATGTAAAGGCTGGTATGCACTTGTCTGGAGGAAGTATTGATCCTGTGCTGGGGAAAAGTGCTGAATAACTTCATAATTGAAGATCTCATTGAAAGATGCAGAAATCTGAAGGGGAAGACTTTTAGCCAGTTGCTTCAAAACCAGGCTGAAGAAATCTGTTAGATGCAATCAGTGTGGCTTGTGGTGTGAACACAGAGTACAGCATTCAAACCATACAAACAGTGCCCTCTACTACTGCCCTAAATCCTAAGAGGAATTTCTGAGCTGCAAAGTGCAGTTACCATTTGCTTCTCGGACACTTACTTGAAACAGAGGAGAGTTGATGAGATGAACCAGCATCTTGCTGATATGGCTGGAGTTACTCTCTCTTCCTTCTCCTTTACACTTGCACATACAATGGTACTGGTAGGAGCTAGCCCAAGAATTAAGTATTTTATCAGAATTTCTCTCCTGCCACTGTAACTGTTGCTATGCTGGTGGCCCTCTGATGACAGATAAGTAGAAAACCAAAGGTGGAAAAGCTCAAAATGCCCACGTGCTTTCTTGGGTTACAAATACATTGAAACTTAGACTGAACCAAGAGGACTTTGGTCGAGTCAAGTGCAAAACAACAGGCTTTATGTAAGAGAGGCACTAAACTTATAAAAGCAGTTAAAGGGGTTTTGTAGTGATTTGGCAGAAAACTTTACTCTGGTGTTCTCTGTGGCAAACCAACTTGATCTAATTAACAAAGAAGTGGAGCTATACAGGGGCAGAATTGACCAATAGGAAGTGCAGAACCTGGCTGGTTGGGTACCAAGAGTTTGTAGGGCAAGCACAGAATGGGAAGTAATTGAAACATGGTGGAAGTAACATAATTTTGACTTGTACTTTCTTCCCTTCACAATGAAAATTTTAATCTAAAATTCTTGGGAAGAGAACTTTTCTAGCCCAGCAGAACTGTGGAAATGACATTTTAGTGACGATAATAATGATGATAATTCACCAAAGATTTTCTCTGGTTTCTCAAGTCTTACCCAGAACATCAGCATCAATGAAATGTGGGTTATTATATTTGAAGCTGCTGAATCTAGAATAAATAGGTTGTTAAAATGTATTGATCTTATGTGAATTGCTCTAGCTATTTGTTGCTGATACAACAAGAACCAGCCAAACCCCAAACCAAACAAAATCCGTGGACCTGTCAAAGCCTGGAAGGAGACAGTGGAGCACAGACTGCCTGCTGAGTCAACTTGGGAAATGGCATGTTGCTCAAAAAGGAATTGATTGAGGAGGGCTGCTGGTGGGATTTACTCAAAATTAGTGAAGCAAAAGAGACTCTGTTACGTGGCTGGGGAGTAGCAGTGCTCTGGAAGATCAAAAAAATTCTAATTAAATCTCTTGTATCAAACACATACTTACAAATGGGATTTGTGTGGTAATGGTATTCCCATGACTGCTTCAGTCAATGAGGGTGTTGTTGAAAAGTGAATCTTGTTCAACAGATACAGTTTCATGTATGATCTGTGAGTCAATACCTGGATTAAAAACAGTAGATGTGGAAAATAGAATATGAATGGAGGATTTTTTCAGGGATTTATAGTAGGTCCAGGGCTTTGTAGTATTTTCGTCAGTGGCCTGGAAGAAAACATGAAATTAGAGCTGTTCAAATTTGTGGATTATGTAAAGGTTGTGCCTGAGTGGTGAAGCATGAAGAAGGAACAGCAGCTGTACAGTGTCCTCTGAATTGTTTGGGTAACTGGGTTTAATATGGCCAAATGTTTTTATAGAGCTGGAGCACTTTGGGAAAGACTGAAAGACTGGAGGCTGTAGGTTTAGAATACAGAATTGTGCTTCCAGAAACCAGTGACCTTGGAAAGGATGGCAGGAGCAGAGCAGATATATGGCAGTATGTGAGTCCTCAGAGCTTAAAATTAAGCTAATTAATTTTTTAAAAATACTAATGTACATTCATAGTAACAGGAAATACTCAATAAGGACAGAGAGGTGAAATCAGTTGTGGAATGCTTTGACGAGGTTTAATGTTGGCGTTTTTAAAGAGGTGTTCAAAGGCAAGAAAGATGTAGTGTTCAATGTTATTTGAGTGATTAAACTGCTCATTATAAAACTTTCTTGGACTGCTCAATTACTTTAGCTATCACAAGGTATTTAAAAGTTTCTCAATTTTCTTTGGGCAGAATAGGTTGTATGCCAAAGGGCTCTTTAATTGAGTGGAAGAAGATACAATAGCAGCCAGTGTCCAGAAGTTGAAAAGGTTATTTCAAATTAGCAAAAAGGCACAGATTGTTAGCAGTGAATTTGATCAACCACTGAAGATATGAGGAAGATGTTTGTAAGTATTAAGGAAAATTAGGATGTCTCCATCTCTCAAAGTCATCAGGTCAGGATGGAGTCTCATGTGGAAAATATGGGTGGGGAAATGCACTGTAAATGTACAAGTGTCCCTGCCACCATACCAGTGCAGGGGCATTGGCAGTTGCCAAACAAATCTCACCCAGTCCTGTTCAGACTTCCTGCCCGTGCTAGAGTCAGTCAAAGGATTTGGTGGTGGTCATTGTTCTCTTATAGCACTTCTTTAAATCTATTAAATGTTTGTTTTCTGTCAAGGGAATAAATGTGCTCATATGCACCAGGCACTTCAATGAAATCAAATATTTGTGATCTTTTTTTTTGGGAAGCACTGTTGTTTTTGATGATGTGGAGAGGAAGGGGCTGTATGGGGAAGGACAGGGATGGCTGTTTCATTTCCTGGAGAGGTTGGAATATTTCCCCCAGTGTTTTTCTTCAAAAAAATCTGATAATGTACTCTGCAGAAGTTTACTCCAGTAGTAAGTAGTCTTTACATTCTGTAGAAATTGCTTTTTCATTGGGGGGGAAGAAGTTGCATGTGCTTTTGCTGGTAGAATGTGAGTGCATAAGGATGTTGTGTTTTGTGTGTCTCTGCCAGTATGAAATCAATGTGTCCCTTGTCCACCAGAGGAATGATTTCTTTTGTGTTCTGTCTGCCAAAGCAGTGCAGGATGTAGAGTGGAAGAAACTGTGGGTCTTCTCCTACCTTGGTCATTAGGGAGATTATTGTTTGTCTGTGGGTTCTCAGTGAGCAGTTGATTTGGGATATTTTCCTAGGCCTTTCTGGAAGTACAATGGGAACCATGTGACAGCACCTTTCCAGACATCCTGATCTTTTCCCCATCACAGGACGGGTGTGTGCCCAGTCACGTGTCAGAGGAAGGGCTGTGGGAGATGCAGGAGCTGGATGCTCTGCTCCTGGCACATTGTACTGGAGAGCCTTTCCCCAGGCACTCCCTCAACTTCGGCAGGGAATGTGTGCCTGCAGCAACAGCCCTTGTGCAGAAAGCAGGATATCCAGCAAGCATCAGATGTAATCTGTCTGTTCAGGACCTCTGATTCTGGGAAAGGGTCAGCACTATAACAAGTGACTTCTTTTATCACTGAAAGAGGCTGTCCTGCTGAAAGAAGTTACCTCCTTGGAGCATTTTCCAGCCAAGTGTTACCTTTTCCTGTCTAATACTTATTTTATTATTTTGGCAAGGTCTTGTATTCTTTTTTTTTTTTGCATTTCTGGGCTGGCCTGTGCAGGAAGACTTAGAGGTAAATCCTTCTGTTGAGGGAAGTTGTTTATCTTTCAATTTCCTTGCAGCTTGGAGGGGGTGTGTCTTCTCTACATCTCTTGCTCTCCTTTCCGTTATCTTGTCTGACCCATTTTGCTGACAAAGAGACAGCAGTAAAGAGAGAGAGAAGTGGTTATAAGTGAACAGTTTCTTTACCTCCCTCCCCTCCTCCCCAGCGATCTGCTGGCTTCTCTTTGCAGTTGCTTTTTGGCAGGGAAGATTGAAGGTGAACAGAGTTAATTGTCTGGGGGTCTGTATAAGATTTTGGGGATTGGAGGAAATTGTAGAACTCGGGAGATAAGGATTTCAGTTTTTTTCTATTTCATTTGGTCTTAATGTGCTGGAGCTCCTCCTATATCCTATACCAGACNTCCCCTCCCCTCCCCTCCCCTCATCTTTGCTTGGCTGTGACATTATTTAGTATAAGCAATTGAATGTGAAAAAGTTTACCTGTCCCCTGGGTCAGAAAATTGAGACCAAGAGCAGCTGTCTCTGGAGTGGCAACTTCACTCTTGTGAGGAGAAAGGATGAGAGAAGACTTTCAGGACCTTGTACCAAGGGTGTTTATGCCTCCTTGAACAGGGTGAAGTTCAAGTGTTGAGTGAAAGAAGCAGAAAGCAAACACAGGGGATGTGCATGAGAGGCTGCATACACCAGTATGTATTTATGGCCAGAAGCCCACGCTGGCTCTTGGTTGCATCTTGGGGAAAGATCTCTGTTCTAGGACAGCCCAGAAATATCTACTTATCCCAGACATAACAAGATACAACAAGAAAACAAAGGCAGAGAGCTAAAGAAAGTGATTCTCTTATTCAAGTACAAAAAATCAGCCCTTGATCTCAGGCAAGGTCATCATGGCCAAAGTAAATTCCTCTTCATGAGGTTAAGGAAATTACCCATTTGTTCTCATGGTACAGATTGCATCACTTCCCTTTGTCAGCCTATAGAGGTGTTCCTTTAACAAGTCCCCCTGGGTGCATTTAGGAGGGGACATGCCCTGACCCAGAGAAATTTCTGTCAGTGCTGGTTACCAGTGTCTCAAGACTGGGACAGCTTATCTTCCTGTTCCCTAAAACAGCCTTATCCTGCCTTTTCTAGTGCCCATGTGTAATTGCAAGGACCTGCTCACAGAGGCTTTCACTGAAGATGCTACGTGCTAAGGACTTACATGAGGAGGAGTGTTGGTATTTTGCTTTGAGCTCTGGGCAGTCTTAAGAGGACTTGCTGTGGGGAGAGAGATGTGCACAGCAGGTGTGTCTGACTGCATGATGTCATTTATGATGTTTATGCCCTTTGAGTGGCAAATGCATTGGTTTTTTTTCAATTTAAAAAGTCCAGCAAAATAAACTTCAGAAACAGAGAGCTCCACACAAGCCACATAGTGATGCCATGACTATTCAAGAAAAGAGACAATTGAGAAGATCATCTCCACCTTGGCAACAGCACCAGCCTTTGGGCTGGAGTGTTGAAGGCAAGGAAGCTTTGTCACCAGGACCATCTCACTTTCTCAAATAGAAACGCAGTCTGTCCCCTGCACTGGAGCAGTATCTGGCTGCTTGGAGCATGGCCCTGGTGACAGTGACTCCAGCTTGATCAGCCCATACCCAAGGCTACATGTTCTCACCCCCTCACTGGTTTTTCCCTTTGTGCACAGCTGTTCATGCAACTTTGTGGTAAATCACATTTGGGAACTGAGTTTTGCTTCCAGGTAGGTTTTCAGCTGGATCAGTTTGCTGTCCAGCCACGCAGAGGGTTGTGCTGGCACAGTGTGGGAGCAGTGTATGAGTTGGGAAAGAGCAGCTGCTGCAGAAAATGTGTCTGAGGCCTGGGAGGCTGCAGTCAGCAAGAGGGAAAATGGATAATTTAATCAAGGCCAAATGTTTATTACTCTTCTGGTGCCTGTGAAATCTGAAAACTGTCTGTCAGTGTCAAGGCACGTCTCTGTCTCTCTAATTGGTGGGTTTAGCCTCAGGGTTTGGTTGCCATCTTCTGTTTAGTGAGCTCTTTTATTTAGTCTTTGCATTTATTATTTGCATCACTCACTGATGGAAGTGAAAAGAACAACATTCCCAGTGTAATGTAACTGTCCAGAGGTTTGATTACTCTTGCAGCATTGCTACTTAACACTTGTGTGAAAAGGCAGCTGGCTGTGGCTTCTGCTTTCCAGAAGTAGTGCAAGAGCTGGGTACTCCTTCCTTAGAAAAAAGTGTCAGGGTTATGGAATATACCTCAGCAACCAAACACAAGCTTCCAGGCATAGGAAGTAAGAAAAATCAGTTTGCTTTTGTTGGGGTGGAGGAGAGAGCAGGAACAAAGAATATTTTCTTAAATTGAGAAGTTGTTGTAGGCGTGGTGACATCAGTTGGATTTTAAGTTCCTTGTCCATAGGTGTCAAGGAATTTAGGGAGCAGGACCAAGAAATAAACCTTACAAGACCAGTACCTTTTTGTGCTTAGCATATGAAGTGTAACACAGGCTTTAAATAGGGAGCAACAGTTGCCTTGAAAACTGAGTGTCAAGGTGACTGTTGTGTGGAATAGAGAAGATTTGAAATTGAAGAAGTGCTTTTGAGATCAGGTGTTTGGGGAAAAGCTGTTATCCCAGAAGAGATTTTTTTTCTGATTTTTCCCTCAGTCTTGGGATGTGGTCCTCTTATTTGTGGACAAGAATTTACTGGGGAAGCTGGGGGTTTTTTGGTGGGGGGAGCTCTTAATACTGGACAATGCATAGTAAGATTCACCCTAGCCAGCAATTTTTAAGTTTCTGTCAACTGTAACTTCACATCCTGTTCTCCAGTGAATGGGAGTAGTTCAGGTCTATTATCTGAATTTGTTTATTTTATACTGACTATAGTTAACTGTTTGAGAGAAGTGAGACCCACATAATGAGTAGAGAACACTGGAGAAGTGGGTGATCTACTTAGTCATGCAGACTCTAGCAAAATGTGGGGTTTTTTCTTTCTTCCTTAAAAAAGTAGAGGTGCCTTTTCCTTCCTTCTGTACTTACCATAGCACTCACAAAAAGCAAGGGAGGAGATCTTATATTTCAATTAAATCAATACTTCTGGTCAGTGAAATGCTTATTTTAACAGAATGAGATACTCAGCCTCTGTGCTAGTGTGGAACCTCTCTGTGAATATCTATCCTTTTATTGTGATGAGAAAGTCTTTAAATTTTATCATTTGCCTCCTTCATTCCTAACAGGGGGACAACTATGAATGAAATTGATTGAGATTTTACAGCCTTGCCAGTAAATCTTTGCAAGTGCAATGTAGTTTTCTCTGCTAAAGAATGCTGTTAACTGTACTCAAAATTTGCCACCAAAATAAGAGTTGTAGTTACTACACAAATTTCTTACTTCAGCTCAAATCAATAATAATCAAGAATTCCTACAATTAGATAAATGAGCAAGTTCAGTTAAATGACTGGAAAAAAAAACTGGCCAAGCCCAGAGTGGTGGAGAATGGTGCTGCATCCAGCTGGGCACTAGTGGGGTTCCCCAGAGTTTGGTATTGGGGCCACTCCTGTTCAG
This sequence comes from Chaetops frenatus, assembly GCA_013400775.1. NCBI lineage: Eukaryota > Metazoa > Chordata > Aves > Passeriformes > Picathartidae > Chaetops > Chaetops frenatus. The sequence continues at coordinate 282,488 of VZTR01027123.1, read as the reverse complement.
TGTCTTTACCAGTGACCTGGATGAGGGGATCGAGGGCACCCTCAGTGAGTTTGCAGGTGACACCAGTTTGGGCAGGAGGGTTGATCTCCTGGAGGGCAGGAAGGCCACAGCAACCCCCTGCAGCACTACAGGCTGGGGCAGAGAGTCTGGAAAGCTGCTCAGCAGGAAAGGACCTGGGGCACTGGTCAGGAGTGGCTGAATGAGGGCCCAGGTGGCCGAGGAGGACCATGGCACCTGGCTTGTACCAGCACTGGTGTCACCAGCAGGACCAGGCCAGTGACTGTCCCCTGTGCTGGGGCACTGGCGAGGCATCTTGAATCCTGGCTTGAGTTTTGGGCTCCTCACAACAAAGAAAACATTGAGATGCTGGAGCTTGTCCAGAGAAGGGAATGGAGCTGGGAGGGGTCTGGAGCACAAGTCAGATGAGGAGCAGCTGAGGGAGCAGGGGTGGCTCAGCCTGGAGAAAAGGAAGCTCCTTAAGGGACCGTATTGCCCTGTGCAGCTCCCCGAAAGGAGGTTTTAGCTGGGGGTAGGTTTCTTCTTTCAAGGAACAAGCAACAGGACAAGAGAAAATGGTCTCAGGCTGTGCCAGGGAGGTTTAGATTGCATATTAGGCAAGATTTCTTCATTGAAAGGGTTGTGAAGCATGGGAACAGGCTGTTCAGGGAAGTGGTGAAGTTACTGGCCCTGGACGCGTTTAAAAGATGCATCAGTGTGGCACCTGGAGACATGGATCAGTGGTGAACTTGACAGTGCTGGGTTAGTGGTTGGACTCTGTGATCTTAGAGCTCTTTTCCAGCCCAAACAGTTCTTTGATTCAAGACTAATAATTCAGTAATCTAACTAATAATTGAAAAGGAGGGGAGATAAACAGTGGTGAGGCAAGACTTTACATTCCTGTTGTATTTGAGGAGATAACAGCATCTGATTGTAGGGATGTTGACTTTTTATGACATATGGTTGCCTTGTCTTGGGATGGTGACAGGTCAAGAGGACACAAGAAGACCTGGCTTTCCTGCTGTTCCCTCTGTTCTTGCTCACTGAGTCAGGCAGTACTTGCAAACACTAAATGAGCTTTGATAGAAAAAGTGGTCATTTGGAGAAAGCACTTGACTGAGACTTGCTCTTAACTTTGAGAGAAAGAATACCCAAAGGTTGTGGGTTTCTTGAAGATCACAGCCAAATGCTCTTTGTCATTCTGCTTCTGAATCTTGGAAATGTAACATTTTGGATTTTCTGTGGGTATGAATATACAGTATTGTGTGTTTGGTAAGAACAAGTACTGCAAAAGACATTGCTAGCATTAACAAAAGTAAAGTGAGTTCATACACTTGGGAGGTAGTGACATTTTTGCTCTAAAAGAGCTGTTTGGTAGCCAGCAGCTACTTCTCTGGATGACTGTTGTGGTGCTGTGTTGTCATACAGTGTTTTACAGTAATTTGTTAATATGTCCCTTTTCAATTGCTCCTTCCTGGCTTAAAACTGGATATGCTTGTGCTGGTTGGTAGTTAATATCCTGTTTAGCTTAAATAGGGACAGGACAGTTGCATATATTTACCAAAAGGTTATGGTGTCCCTCAGGATATCTTCCTGCTAATATTTGTGTATCTTCTTAGCCCAACTTGCATTCTGCTGCTTTTAAAGCTATTTTGGAAGTAAACTCCAGTATGTAGAGTTGTATACTCACAATTTTATAAGCTAAACATGTAATATGCATATCACGAGACTCATAGCTCTATTTCTTTTGTGAAATAATATTTATTGTCTCCATTGGGGTGATTTTTGTGTGTCTCCAAACACTCCCCTCAGCAGTGTGTTGGGTTATTTGTGCTCCATGGGGAAAGGCAGTAAGCTGCATTCTTTTCCCTTTCAGGCCCATCCAAACCATTGGGAAGTTTTCAATCAGCAAAACACAACCAAAGTGGCACTTCCACTACTAAGGACAGAACCACAGGAGGCTCTTTCATCCTGTTGCTTTCCATGTGAGCTGCCTATAGTGTCAATGTTCAGTGTTATCAAAGCAGATGTAGTTCTGCAGGATAGATGAGGATCACTGTGAGTGTTTCATTTTGACCTGTTTAGTGGGAAAGACAAAGACCAACAGGTTTTGGTGACTTTATACTCAAAACTAATAGAAAAGTGGCAGCTAATGTTTAAATTTTTCCAGCACTGTGTAATGTTGCAGGGAAGGAATGACTGTGAAAGAAGTTTATGGCAGTTTTTAATCCTTTAATGGATTTTTAATCTACACTGCAATCCAATAAAAATTAATTTAATGTCTGATTGCTTGGCAGCAGTTTAGGTCTGACATATGCTAATTGTCATCTTCATATCACATGAGTTCAAAACTGTTTATTTCCATTTCCTCCTACTTCAGGATTTTTTGGTTTTCCTCTTTCTTGTTTTTGCTCATGTTCAAGTTTCTTTGGTAAACTGTAGGTGGCATAAGTAATACTTCCTCATCCCTGGTGTAATTATCATTGCTGGAGGTGGGGTAGGGAGGAACAAACCCTTGTGGAATTCTTACTTTTTCTACAAACTACATAAACCAGGACCTTTTAAGTCCAGTTTTGAAGAGGGAGAAGGATGAGGCATCAAAACCAAGCTCCCAGACCTCTGTGATTCTTTGCACTGAAATGCAGACCTATGACCCAAGGCAGAGTTGAGTTGTGTTTACTTTGTGGTCTGGTGATGTCAGTGTGTGATGTGACCCCTGTCTGTCTCACAGGGGATGGTGGGCTGCCCTGGACTGCTGCTGAGGGGAAAGCTCATTTCCTGAGCAGGGACACAGCTGAAGGCAGTGAGTCATTCCCCTGTAAGGAAATGTGCTTCTCTGGGAGGCAGAGAGTGGATGGGATGATACTGAAAAAATAGGATAGAAATTAGGCCTTTGAACATTTGGAAAACTTGCAATTTTCCCTGTCCTGAAAGATGAAAACATTGTTTATGAGCGATCCCAGTCTGTTTCTGAGGGATACCCTTCAAGGAGGTAAGCCATAATGTTAGCATATCTCAGTGACCAAAGCCACAGCTTGTCTTCAAAGAGTGACAGTGGCTGAGCTTTCCTTGAGAGGGGAATAGCTCTGTGCCTTTTCTCTCCTCTCTGTTCCACTGCTTCTGTTTATGTAATTTCATCTTGATTTATTACATAACTTCTTCTCTGGCACCTATGTATGACAAGGGCTTAAACTCCAGAGAGATCTTCCAGTTGTCTCTATCTTTCCTGCTTGGGAATTGGCTCACATCTTGACATAGTTTGGGTGTTCACAAAGAGAAGGCTTGGTGCACCTCTCCCATGAGCTGAATTTCCATACTTAGCTTTTGGGATTTGAGAATGGTTATTAATGCAAGGTAGGCAAGTCTTTCCCAAATTAATCTGCTGGATACAGTGTATTGAGTATGATTTGGAATCCTGGCACACTGTGCTCTAGTATTGAGTTTTCACGTGGTTTTGGTCCTCACACAGGTCTAGGTTGTTTATCCTATAGCTGTAGCAGCATGGGCAAAACATGTAAAAACACACTCAAAAGTGGCTTTTATATTGAAACGTGGTTTGCTTTGAAAGAAGCAGTGATCAGGGAAGGAGAGTTTCCTTTAGCAGGTAATGCAAGTGCCATTTATATAGAAATTGACAAAGCTAAAAACATAAATGGAGATTCTGTGAAGTAAGAGAAAATTTTTGTTATTTTGTGATGGTGTTAATCCAGATGAATGTCAATAATTACTGGAAGCAAAACTGATCACATGCTTCTTACCTCAGGTAGCCTGAACTTTCATGCAGTACAAAAAACCTGCTCTACTGTGGTGGTTCACTGGTGAGGACATTTTGAAAGGAGAGAGTTGACTTATAGGAAGTCAGTCTCTGCTTTAATATGATTAAACAAAATTGCTTTTAGAAGCAACGCATCAGTGATTAGGCAAATAATTACATACATATCTATATATACACACATAAATACAAACACAAAAACATGTGCCCATTCCTGCTGGCTGTGTCAGAGGTGAAGAACCTCACAAAGTCTGTGGGAATGGGAGTGCTGGCTTCTTATGGAGAGTTCAGGTTTTCTTTAAGGGTTACAAAACATTTCCTCTGCCGGCAGCAGGGTGTTCCCACATCCCTCCCGAGCTGCAGGAGGGAAGGACCCTGTGGCTGGCGGGCGGCTCCCATGGCAGGTGATGGATGCTCAGGTTGTGTAAGGAGCTGCAGATGCTGCCATTGACTCACGCTGGCTCTTTTTGTTCGGCTCACAGTGGGAGCCAGGCCTTATGTAATGTTCATTGTCACTTTCTCAGTGCCAGCACTGTCATGTCAGCAGAGGGGAAGGACTAGCGCTCCCTTTTCTTTCTTTATGGGTTGGTTTAACAGTTTTTTTTAGGATTTTTTGGTTTTTTTTCATTTCTCCCACCTTTTCTTGCAGCAGCTTTTGTTGTTTATGTTGTCAGGGAACAACCAGTTTCAGGCTGGTTTTAGTTTTGTGGTGCCTTTTAGGAGGGAGATTGTTAGCCTGTAGAGAATAAAAGAGCAGGTCCTGAAACTCTCTCCAAACTGATATATGGATGTGTTTTTAAAAGCAGTCTTATTTTTTTCTCTTAGTTCCTGTTCCCCACAAATCACAGTGGGCTCCTTAATACTCACATCCCGTGTGGGTGAAGACTAGATCCATTGTCCAATATTTTTGTGGGATGGGGAGAGAAGTAGGCTTGCCTTCCTCAGAAGGGTGGTCCAGGACAAGCAGATGCTCCCCAATTTATGATTTTACAGGCAGCTTCTTTTTCCTTCAGTTTAATATTCCTGTGGAGAACGCATCAGTTAGAGGGGATCAATGCCACTTAGTTTGTTTGTGATTTGAACAAGATGAAATGAAGGAGGAGAATTATTGTCTTCCTTCCCAGCCAGCAGCGTGTGGCCACCAGTTAGCTGTGAGTCACAGCAGAGAAACTGCGTAGCTGGAGTCTCAACAGTCTCAGGCTGCAAAGGAAGAAGGGATTTAAATCACAAAGTAATCAATTAAGGATTGCTTTAAATGCAATTTGGGGGGGGAAATAAGTTCCTGTTGGTTTTTCAATAAATGCTTCTTTGCTTTGTTTAAAGCATATAGGAGTCTGCTGGACTAGTATAGTAAAATTGTTGGCTCCTTTTTGAAAAGATGTTTATCCTTTTAAGTGATTCCCCCCTACCACCATTTTTTACATGAGAATGTAATAGAAGTGTTAATATGTTGCATAATGTAAATTAGAGGAATTCGAGTGTTTGGTAGAATCAAACTGTTCAAAACCACTGATTACAGGTTTATTTCTTACTAGATTTTTAAATTGAACAGAGAAGTATTAATTGTTATTTTGCAATAACATTGCAAGTTATTGCTTGCAAACTGTTACAATATTTTTTTGTCATAGAGAAGCTCATGACTCCTTTACCGATGCAGCTGTGTGCTTTATAATAACATTCTCATAGATACTGAAGGCTGCCTAAGAGGTAACAAAGTGGTGCTAGTAGTGATTTAACAAAGAGATGAGATTTCTCCCGAGGAACCAGCAGTTACCTTCATACACATCCAGTTCGGAGTGTTTGTGTGTGAGCTCAGTGTATTAAGAGGAATCTTATGGCCCCAACCAACCATTTTACTCTTTTGCTGCCAAACAAAGAAGAAAAACATAAAAGGAAATTATTATTACCATAAAACATAACTGTGTAATAGAGACTGAGGAGTATTGTGCAGTACAGACATAGAAATATGTTTTTATTAAACTGTCTGTGCAAATCCTCTTGTGATTTGCCAGTGTGCTTGATCGTGTTTCTATGGCCAGGCACCACAATGGCCAGTGTGAAGTCTTGATTACAAAACAGGCTTTAAGGGACAAATCTTGATGAGTCCCAGATATTGGGCTTGGCTGGAGGTTGGAGAGGTGATGGAATCCTCTTTACTGTTCAGCACTGGAGCAGCATTAAGTGTTAAACCTGCCCCTTCTGAAGGGATTTGTGTGGGATGGTTGTGTACTCAGGAATGAGCATGTCCTGTGCCTGAATCACTTGTGTTGTAGTAGGCAAAGAGCTTCTGTAAAGTCACTTTGGCTTTTGTGGCTTTCTCTAGGTACAGGGGAACCTTGCTCTCCCTCCTCAAATGAGGAAGGACTCCATTCTGCCTTGTCCTGCATCCTTGCTTTTTGCACGATGGTATTTGTAATAGTTAATTGAATAATGGTTTAGTATTTACAGTGCTAGCAGATCCTCTGATGAAGGTGATGTACAGAAATGCCCTAAGTCCCCACATCCCCTGATGGTTGCTGTTTCACCTAAGAGTTTGGCTGTGGCATACACGACCCTGCTGTGTACAACTATTGTGTAGAAGGGGAAAAGTTGCTTTCACATTTCTCTCTCAACTTTATATGTAAGAAGTGATTTTAAAGCTTTGCAGAGTCAGACAAAAACATGAGGACAACAGAAATGTGTCCAGATTCTCAAGGTTTCCTCATCTAGAAGTGGGCCTCCTTTCTGTGCAGGCTGAGGAGGAGGCAGTCATCAGCACATGGCATTTACTTACTATCTGAAGTGTTCTACCTTAAAAAAGCAAAGCCCAAAAAACTTCAGAACTATTTTTATCTTTGTTGAAAGACAGGACATAATACATGAGAGAGGCTGTCTTGGATGTTAATTTGAAGTGCAGTTGATTGCAGGGTTTAACTTCTGGGTAGGATAAACATGACAGCTCTTTTCTCCTCCCTGAGTAAGCATAAGGAATTTTTCCAAGAGTTTCCCCCTAATATCCCATCCCGGTTTCTCAGCAGCCTCACTGCTGTGAAGGGACTGTGCTGGAAGACTGTTGCTGTAAGGGTGGTGCAGAGGGTTTGATTTGGATTGCTTGGAGCTGTCACTCTCGTCAGGCACTCATCCCGCTGGGGGCCAGCTCCCGGGCGATCCAGTGCGGGAGCGGGAAGAGCCCAGTGGCAGGTAATCACTTCATCTCCGCAAAGTGCCCTTCCTCCGGCGATTAAACACTGAGCACAGTGTGCCTGCGTGTGCAAAGGCAGGAGATGGGGCAGGTTGGAATAAGTCAGCCATAAAACAGTAGCAGCAGCCACAATCTGGCCCTGTTGTGTAATTCCCCTTGGTGGGAGGCTCCGAACTGGGTCAGATCGGTGTGAGAAACGAGGGCAGGCTCCGGGCTGTGCAGCGCGTACCTGCTGCCGGCTCCCGCTGCCACCGGGCAGGGTGGGAGCCCTCCCCAGCCCCGGCCCGGGAGGGGAGGCACGGAGATAAACGGCAGCACCACAATAGCACAGAGGAGTTAACTGTCTGTGTGCCGCCCAGATCTGCAAGATTTAATTAAGTCTTTTCAAAAGCTTCTGTTTAACTCTCCTGCGTATGGCCGGGGCTGCCGAGCGGGTGTCAGGAGTTGGCTCATACAGAACGTGTACCTACTGCTGAACATAAACAAAGCTTAGATTTGAGCCCTTTTGTGCTCCAGTCTGAGGGAGAGCTGCTCTCCACTGGGTTTGATTTTATCTATAGAAATACAGGGACCCATATCCTTGCCCCTAAACAAATTTCAGAGTGCGTTTTGTGTTTTGATTTTGTTCTGTTTTTTGTTTTATTTTGTTGTTTTTTAAGGTTCTGGGACAGATGATGGAACATGAGGGGATGACACACAGGAGGATACTGATGGGAGAAAATGTATCATGTGTCGTTCTTTGACCTGGAGCATTTAGTGACATTACAGCACTTCTGCTTTTTCTGTTTGTAGATGAGAGTTCGTTCCTGCCATGTTAGCAGTGTTTGTGTTTCTTTGGTTGGTTGGTTTGCTTTTTTGTTTTGGTCATGGTCAGTTTGCTGGGAAAGTAAAACTTAGGAATTTTAAAATATGCTTCTGTGGATATGGTTTCAAGGTGGTTTATAGCACAGTATGGAAAACATGGGAATAAATAAATCCCCTTGAAATCCCAGGTGACCCACAAAGATGACCCTATCAACCATCTCCTCTCAAAATATAAGGAAATGTGCAGCTCTGCAAGTTACAAGGTTGAATATGTTTTCATTGGGGCTGAATAACAGCTGGAAGGGAACATTCTTGCTATGTAAAAGAAAAAATAAGTCACTGTTTTGAAATACACTTTAGCACAACATTTGTTAGGAAAAACTTCTGATAATAGATGCCTTTGTGTCTGCAGCCCTTGACTGAAGTCACCAGACATCAGAAAGAAAGTGATGCTGGAGGTCACTGTAGTGCAGCAGCCTGACAGCAACTGGGCTTGTACCTGCCTACCAGCAGACCACAGAAGCTGAATTAATACCTTTGGCTTGTGTAAATTGGCACAGTTCCACTTGAGCTAATTCAGGTTTTGGCCTTTTCTACCATCTGCTTGACTAAGCCAACTTTTTTTGTGTGACACTTGTAATAGTGGAGGGACTTTGGTTGTCTCTGCCTGGTGGTAAAATACTCCTGGGACAGAGTGGTGAAAGGCTTCCTGTTCCAAAGCCAATCTCTGCAAAGCCTTCTCTTCCCTGTGTTTACTTTCTTTCTGACAATCTTCGGTGTTATTGAGGAGCTGAGAGGGGCAGAGCAGGAGCTGATGACTTCAGCTGGAATAATTCACCATACTCAACAGTTAGATTTTCAGCCCTTCTACAGGGGTACTGTCTTTAACCTTTAGGTTTCTGAGTTAATCTGGTAACTGCTGAAGCACAGGTGAAAACTAAATTTAAGTGTTAAATGGAATGAAATTTTAAGTGTTTATAGATATTTGAACTGCCTTATATGCTTAGAAGTTTAGGGTTTAGTCTTTTTGTTTTGTTTTGAAGTGTCTGATTACTTCTCAAACATTTTATAGTTTACAGTGGAAATGTGATATAAGTAGGGGGCAGTGGGAAGTGAGTGATGAGGAAATGTTTCCTTCATCTTTCTTTAAAGTTTTCTGGAGAATGTGTGGGTAGTAATTCTTCTGCAGCTTGATCTTTGAATTCATCCTTTGCTTATGTTCCTTAAGATCAAGATGCCTTCTTTATTTTCCTTTTCTTGGTTCTGTTTCTTTTCATCTTACACAGCTCCTTTAGGATCATTCTCTGTGTCTGGAAGAGGGGTGCTCAGGAGTACCCATCACTGTCCAGAAGTGACAGTGCATGATCTGAACAGATAAACTTGTGACTTTGTGATTGCCCTGGTCCTCTCTTCAGGCCTTATTTTTGTGTTCTACCACAGTTTCTGCTGTGATGCACTGGAGTGACAGAGAAGTTATGCACAGCCAGCCCCAGTTCTTGTCCTTAAGAGAAAGGAAATGCAGAATTATCTGATCCATGCTTCCTTTGTGTTTACTTTTCTTCTTGCCCTGTTTCACAAAGGGAGTTCAACCTTTAGAACTGGATCTTTGTTTTTTCTGCCTGAATTATGAAGGTAACACTGTTTTTGTTGTGTGGCTGGATCAGAGAGTTCAGCCAGGCTGAGATGAGGAGCTCGGTGACCTTTGCAGTAGGGTACGGCTGAGGCAGGAGGGGGATTTCTCTCTCTGACCCACATCTGCACACTGTGATGGTGTTTGCAGGAATCCAGGGGGGATGCTGAGACTGTTCCTCTTTTATATGCTTCATGTTTGGATTGTAGTGTTCTGAAATTGTTCACATAGTTTATTAATTTTTGCATCTCTGAATAATCAGACATTGATACCAGGAATCTTCCTGCTGTGTGCATGTCAAGCATACCAATGAAGAGATGGAGATTCTTCAGTGCTTGGCCTGTTTCATTATGATCCATTTCTTATGGCATCTGTTTTCTACACAGGTTTTTGTGCTTTGTCTTGTATCTAAGTCTGTTATTTAAAAGGCTGATTTGTTGTTTTATATGCAGTAATGCTGCTGTGATGTTGAGGCTCAAAGGTTGGGATTTGCTGGGCTCATGCACCTCCTTTGTGTCCTTCCAGGGCTGCCTCACGGTAGAACATGAGCAGGTAATGCACAAGGAGCACTACTGGGAATCATGTCAGACGAGTCAATCTCAGGGAGTGATCCGGACCTGGACCCGGACTTGGAGCAGGAGGATATGGAAGAGGAGGAGGAGGAAGATGAGGAGGAGGCGATGGAAGAGGACAATGATGGGGATGACGAGGAGGACTTACTTGATGAAAGTGGTGAGTGAATGGGGTTGGAAATACAGATTGTTGTAGAAAACTGGCTGTCACCTCTTGGGAAACCCCTTGTATAAGGATTAGGATTTGTCCAGCTCTTGGTAGGGAGAAATCTTTATGTGCCTGTTTAGTTTAAATAGGTATTGAAGGTATGTTAAATATGGTCTCCTGGCCAAAGAGTATTTCCGTCATGAAAACAAGCCACAAGCATGAATTGTAAGGAGGATAGAATTTTAAAAATAGCTTCAAATTTTGGGGAAGCAATTATATAAAGAAGTAAATAAGTCAATTTACAATTGCTTGTGTTATTTAAAGGATGGGGTGAAAATAAATATCTTTACATCATTGCCTTGCCCCATACATAAACAATTCGATAGATGCTACAGACAATTATTTCTCATTCACAATAATCATCTTTAACAGCTGGAAAATGTTATTTTCTGCCAGCATACAGGTTGGGTTCTCCTTTTTTTGTTTTACAAGATGAAAGATGTAAGTGCTGACTAAGTAAGTTGTCGCCTTCTGTCCTCACCTAGTTCCCCCTGCCCTACTCTCCTCTTCAGGAGAGATACAAGTCAGGTCAGGGCCAATACAGGTGTTTGTGGGCCCACATTGTGCAGGTTACATTTGGGTGTTATTAGGTAACTGTTCTGGGTCATGGTGTGATCCTAGAAATGTTTGTTGGTCCAGAAGGGCTGATGTTCTAGGGCACATAGATAGGAATGCAGAACTCAGGTGGCAATTCCCCATGCTGAATCTGCCATCAAACTCTGTATCACAAAACTGTAGCCAGAGCCTAAGGGGATGCTTTATTTGCTTCCTTTAAAATTGCAATTTTTAATAACTTCAAAGGGTATGAAGGTATTTGAATACACCTACCTAAACCTACTGAGAGTAGTCTTCCTTTTCTTAGCATAGAATGTGTTAAAAACAGATGCGTCTCTCTTCTTCTGGTTACTAAAGAATTTTTGGCCTCAAAGTAAATTGTTGTCCTCAAGTCCTGTTTATTTTGTTCTTGTATTCTTTCAGCCATGTGCTACTTGAAGATGCTCTTTTGGTTTTAAATGCTTTTATAAAAATGTCTACACAAACAAATTGTATTCCTCTTTTTTTTTTTTATTCATATGATGGCTTTTTCTAATGAGAAAGTAGCAGAAATGGAAGTGTTAGTTCAGGTAAGAAACAAAGGAATTCCCAATACAAATGCAGATAAGAGTTACAAGGTCACAGATGACTCTGTCTCAGAGACTGGTGACGATGATGTCACTTTGTTCACAGGACCCTGCACCCACTGGAGCAGTAGGAAGTGTGACGTGGTTGCCAAACTTGTATTAACAGAAGGGAGTGTCTGTATGTCACATCCAAGTGGGTCATTCCTCGTGGTTATTTTATCATAGACTTATCTACTTTATCATAAACATCTATATTATTGTGAGTGAATACTCATAGTTGTTTGTTAGGATTAGTCTTTCCAAAGTAAACAAGATCAATGTAGGTATACAGAACAAGGTGAACTGCTAATGACAGCTGTTTGTTTTCATGTTAAAACACTAGAAACATGTTTATGTTTTATGTTTTTGTAATGACTAATTAAAAATAAATTTTACCAAGTGTAGAAAATAATGAGGAACAGTAAAAAGACTATTTACATAAAACTAACATAAAATATTTTTATGGTTGTTCATTAGGTACAAGGGAAAACTCCCTTCCACAAGCTGAGCAAAGCTAGATTGCCTTTGAGTTTTCAGATTGTTCAGCTTTAATTCTGTCTGCCACAATATCAGAATGGTTTCTGGGTGCTTAGATGTATAATTATTATCTTGTGTGGAGGTGTCCAGTCTGCTTTTCCTGATATCTCCTTACAGCTACACACTGCCTCCAAAATGTCACTTGGCATCTGTAATACCTTAGATCTAATGTAAACCATTCTCCTGCTCTTTAGCCTGTGAAATATAACCAACTTCAGAATTAAGAGGTTCATTTTATTTTGCCCATCTGATGTTTGTAGTCCTGTCTCTTTGTAGATTAACCTCATTCATAAATATCATATTGGGAACAGACAGTTTTATTCATAAGAAGGGATGCAGTGCTCTAGTGTTTATATTATGAAGCTTTTAGAAAGCTTAATTTTAATAATTTCCATTAAAACTTTGTTCTCTCTATTCCCAGCTGTGCTGTTCTCCTCCCCTCCTGGTATTGTGGTTTTTCTGATCCCTCTGGGGATCCTGAAGGGATCTTTCCCTTGTGGATGGGCTCTTGCATATTTCTAGCACTACAAGCTTTAGATGATTATTAATTTTTCACAGCTATTTCCTTGGAAGGGTGACAGGCTGCATAAACATTTTCTCCCAACTGAAACTGATTACTTGTTTTAAATAATAGTGACTATATCAATTACAAAACTAACATTTTTACACTTTGTTTGCAGAACAGTGGCTTTGTTTAGGATTTCCATGTATTGATGGCAACTCAAGAGCTTCCCAGCATTAATGTATTGCTATCCATACTTGGTGGTGGTGGATGGGGTCATCTCAAACTTAGCAGTGACTTAGCTGTGACTTGTGTTTGCATGTTTAACCTGTTTCTGTCTTTCTGATACATGTTGTGTGTGGAGTTAATCCTTGTGTGTAGTTTCAGTTTCATAAACTACTAGGAGTTCTTTTTACATTCTGGTACTTAAGTGCTATCTTCCATTTTGGTACATTTTTCTCATTTTTGCTCAGTTTCGTTTGCACTTAGTATAAGCTGTCCTATAGGTGGTCTGGAGTTTAGTTTGAACTTGTATGGTACAGGCTTTTAGTCTTGATGAAAGCAGCTCTTCAACCTTTGCCCACTGCCCTCAAGGAAACAAAAGAGCATGAAAAGCTAGTTTTCTAAATATTTCTGAGTAAGTGAAAGCTAATAGCCATGTGGCTTATATGCTTTATCCATTTCTTCAGTGGTGGTCAGTTAATGAACCTTAGCATCACGTGTAGGAGCTCTGACAACTTTAGTATTTTCTTTTTCTAGAAGGCTCCTTCCAGAACACACCTACCCTGGCACTCAGAGCCCCTTCCCCGGCTGCCAGACTGCACATCCATCCCAGCAGCACGCTTCAGTCCTAGCCAGAGGCTGCCACTACTTTTCCAGCCTTGTCATCCCTGCCCACTTCATCTGTTTTCTCATCACTTGTGGGTTGCAGCACCTGTTTTATCGTGTTTGATTTTGTGATAGCAATGCGTGACTGCTGAGAACTTTTTTCGTTAACTCCCTAAATAATTTTCACTAGAAATGTGATGTACTGATGACTGTAGAGATAAAGGGCTGTTTCAAGTCCTGCACTTTTTCTCTGATCCTGGTTGTTGCTCAGGGCTGTGTAGGACTCCATAGGAATAAAAGCTAATTTGAGCAAAGAGGAAACAAACCTCCAATATGGATTTTACAGATCATTTCAAATGCATGGACTGTTTATACCTCAGAGCTTTCCCGAGGAAAGCTGTTGAGTGTTTCAGTGAATCCCACTATACTCTTCTGTTTTTCCACTTTGGGAATGTCTCTGGATTATTCTGACTGATGTCTCTGGAATTCATTATCTCTTATTTATACATATTGCTGTAATTCTGCTATTAATACTGATGGCAAGTTGCTTGTTTTCTTACCTCTGTGTATATGGGTTAAATACTTTGTTGAAGTGCAGTTCTCTCAAAGATGTCTTAAGAAGCACAAGTATTCAAACACTGTCCCCAAAGGCTCCTAGTTGTGTTTGCATTACAGAGTGCATGGTGCAGCAGACAGAGGTTGGAATCAGTGTTTTTAGGGTATAATAGTGAACAATTTTCCAGTACTACAGTAGCACTGCAATTCTTACTGTGCAAAGATACCAGGCAACACCAAATGATAACGTATTAGATGCTACTGTTGTGATGAGACAAACTCCATGGAATTGGCCTTGTGTCCTGCCCTGTGTTGTGCACTTTTTCTCCTTTCCTGTCCACTCTTTCTTTCCTCAGGGTTGGGAGTGTGAGAGCTCTGTGGCATCTCTGTTTGACTAGTGGAGAACTGGAGGAGCTCCCTCTTCCCAGCTCAAACTCACACTGTTCGTCCTGCTCCCTGAAAAAGTGCTGGAGCAAACCAAGACTGGTTTATGTGGGGTTTTGTGGACATACAGACTCTTAAAGAGGAGTGAGTGAGGAGTCCAGTTGGTTGGTGGTATAGAATAGCAAGTCCAGGAGAGGAGGACACATGGGTGCAGTGATCTTTTGCACTGCAGCTCCTTGGTAGGGTGAGGGCATCATGGCTGAGTCTCAGAACATCTGAGAGATTGGCACATGAGGTAAGTGAGGGGGAAGAGAGACCCTTTTCCTCACCCTAACCTCTTAAAACTGTGCTCGTCCTTCTTATGGCATTTGATAGCTCAAGCAGAGCTACTTTTCCTTTCTGTAGCACAATCCCCAATGTATTTCAGTAGCTGCTTTCTGCTTGAACTTGAGCTCCCACTTGCTACTCCTAGTTCTGTGTTTCCCCTGATACCAAGGCAGGAGTTCTTCCAAGCTTGGAAACATCTTTGCTTCCCTTGAACCCTCACTAGAAGAAAGCCTGTTCATTTAAAGGGGTCCTTCTTGATCAGCTTTTCCTACAATTTTCACTTGCTTGTTGAGGGAAAAAATGTTGGCATGAAATTATAGCAAGAATGGATTTTGTTGAATATGATGCTCCTTTGTAGCTCTTTGTTAGGTCATCGTTGTGGGGTGCAATTACATTGGAAGGGAAATCAATTTGTAGTTGCCTGGGCAATTTCTTTGTCTAATCTGATGGGAAAAAATTAGTAGTTAACACCATACTTGCTAGGAAGTTCATTAGCACCCAGAGTTATTAAAAGTGAAATTATTTTGGAATCTGTTTTTAAAGTCATGTGGAAGTGTGGGTTAATATTAATGATACATGAATGCATCCTTGAGGTACAGAGATCTGCTGCTCATTTTACAGATGGTGTTATTCATGTGCTACCCACCCCAAATCATTCTATCTTTTCTTCTCCTGAACAAAGTGATGGAACAAAACAAAACTGGGATGTGTGGGAGTCCCCAGCTGGATGTGTGGGGTTGGAAACAGAGCAACTTTCTGTCCTTACAGGGAAGAGAGGAAAGTCTTTGGTGTAAATCTGTTCATTTTGTAGGCTCCTCCTGCTCAAATACATGAGTTTTTGCTTTTTGACTGTAGTTATTCTTATAAATTAGGTCATGTTATTCTTACCTGTATGAAACTGAGAGAGAAGCAGAGGAAGAGTATGGAGACAGTCTCCTGTCTTACTAAATGGTATCCTATTCTGTATCATTTATATCCAGATTTGAGAAAGGCCCATCCTGTTGGAGATTAAAAAGAGAAGAAAAAAGAAACTACTTTTAGAAAGTAATTTCCCTGCACTTTTTACTTGAAATGAATGATCTTGCTTGTGCTGGAAAATGGAGATTTGTCCCAACAACCTGAAACCTTTTGCCTTCTACTTTTCACCAGACTGCATTTTCTTTTAGGAAACACTGGTTTTAAGTTGTCCTTCCTATCTACTAGAAAATTAAATTTATTTCTTAAGAAGAGGAGGAGCAGTTAGGTACTTAGTGCTTTAATCTCTCCACTCCTTTTAGAAAGCAGCCTTTCACAGCTGTGTCCAGGTGGCACCAAGGGCAGATGGGCATCCCAAGGTCGAGGCAGCCTCAGAGAACATAACTGCTCTTCAAGGAACCCTGCTTCCATCTGCTGCAGTGTGTGGCACAGTGGACTTGGTTGCTGAGTGCTTCCTGCCTCAGACTGGTGACCTGTGCTTTGATCTCCTGTCCTTGTTTAGCTGGAGGCAGCTGCTGGGGCTAAGGAAATGCACAAGCCCATCAAAGTAAGCTTGGAGTGGAGAGCAGGCTCTTTTTGTTGGTTGAAAAGGTTGATGAGTTGGAGCAAAAACTATGGAAAGAAACAGAAGTCAGGACTTCCCTCATTCTGGAAAAGCACTGAAGATAATCATGAGGGAGGCTTTAGTTGAAAGTTCCTCTGTGTTCTGTATGTACCTATGTCAGAGTGGTGAGTCCCTATAAATGATAATGCTGTGGTTTAATCTACAAGTGGATGTTTGTGGTGCACAAGGTGGATTTCTTGGGGAAAGGGAAGAGTGATGATTGACATCATCTCACTTTTTCCTTCTTGGTGGGCTTCTCTATGTAGATTCTTTTATTTTGGTTACTTGTGGCTGGATGCAGCTTCCTCTAGAGCCCAGCAGTACTACTTCCAAGGAAGCTGGAAGGGCATATCCTGGGGGAAGCAAACCTCTGCTCAAGTCTAGATTTGTTGCCTATGCAATGCCTCTGGTCTTAGTTAAGAGCCAGACCTGAACTTCCATGTACCACTGTGCACTTGGATGTTCTTTAAAAGCCAGGTAGGTTTTCATGCTTGTAGTAACCCTATGTAGACTGTTTTCCAAGCCAATGATTGCCTGCAAAGAAGATGGCTTGTGTGGTGTCATACAGGTACAAAAGCAATCACTACCTATAAAAGAATTTACTTGTAAATTAATATCCTGCCTATTGACGCATGTTTAAACTTAATCAAATTGTCATAGGAAACTGCATTACATTAAGAAACTATCCTGATGGATCAGAGTGTTTTATCATATAGGTGCAGAGTGTGGGGCTCAGCCTTAGATGGTTGTGGGTAACTCAGTAAAATGTGCATCCAATTGCAGATAATGGATGCATTTCTCAGGTGATGTACTATAACTACGAAGTTGAGGGGGTTTTGTTGTTTTCTCAGTGCCTGAAAGTGATGAGAGCTTTGTGTCTGTTCAGCATATGCTCTGTGCGTCCACAAACGTTATGTTCAAGGCTTGTGGTGGTTTCCTAAGACCCAGAAAATGAGGAGCTGGCTGGCTTCTATGTTTCTACAATCCAGCTGAATAAAATACAAAAGATGCAGTGGTTATCAAAGATGGAAAGAGACTGGATGGTAGCATTTGCAGTTTTAGCAGACCTGGTTACTGAGTAATACTGAAGGGTTACATTGAAATTGCATAGCAGGTTTGCCTCTCATTTAGGCTAAAGCCCCACTGATTCTCTGGGAACTTGGCTTCACTACAGAGGGCTGCACATTTTACCCACTGTTTTTATCCTGGCAGGTTCCCGACAGCACAGTGTGTGAGCCAAAGCAAAATGCTGTTTGTGTGTGCAGTCTGAGGGGCTTGGCCCTGCCCAGCCAGGGAGGGTCCCTGTCCCCAGCACATTGTGCAGACCCTGTGACACCCAACTTCCTTGAACTGGATGTAGTGGACTCACTAAAAGGTGATGTTAAAGAAAAATCCTCTTGGGTGTTTTGCTAGGAACAGGCAGTGCTGGATGCTTCGTTATCTCCCTTGCTGGCGATTGCCTGGCTGGGCATTTTGTTGTGTTGGGGCAGTTTCGGTGGTGAGAGGACGGTAGAGGTCCCTGGCCTGCGGGCTGTTCCTCAATAAACCAGGGAGGAACGGGAAGGAGTGTGGGAGGAGCGGTGCCTGACGTTCGGGGGCTTTATTGACTGACTCCAGCATTCTATCTAACCCTGTGAACTAGGTTATTCTCAGCAGGGTGAGGTGTGGCCTGAGGGCTGCTGTGGGAAGGAGGGATGAGATCCTGAGGAGTGCTGTCCCCAGCCCCCTGCGCAGGGGATTACGGACTGCCGATGTTGCAGGTCGGTGGCGGAGCCTTTCGCCGGCTGCCTGCTCTGTCCGAACGCCAGGGCTCTTTCCCGGTCTCCTCGGCTTATCCCGAGCACGGGGAAGCTCCGAAAGAAAACGCCGGTGACTCCCCCTGCCCGCCTCCCAGGCTTTCTGACAGCGGCTTCCTTTTTGAGAGGGTGGCACAAAGTCTGGCATAGTCTGAGTGTTATATAACCGGGAGTAATGACTTGCTTTACTTCTTTAAAAGGAGGTGATGACGCCAGAGCTCTGCTTCCTTCAGAGCCGCCAGTTGGGCGCAGGCACTGGCAGATCTCGTGAAATGATGTGGTGCTATAACCAGCTATGCTTTTTTCCCCCCTCTTTTTTTCCCTCCTTCCCTTTGATCTATTCGTATGATGGAATACAAAATAGGAATCTTTCTGTGCAGTTCAGGAGTAGCCCACGTCCATGACTCTGCATTTTATATTTATATATGGGGTTTTTCAAATTTTTTTTGCCTCTCTTTTATCTCTTCTCTTAAAGCTGTCACAAATGTGAGAGTAGCCTGAAGGTGTGCGGAGGAAGGTCAGTGAGTGAGCAGTTATTAACTGAACAAGGAATTCCTCCAAGTCGTCTTCCTGCTTTTCTGATAAGCTTTGCAGGATATAGAGGTTGTGCCTTATTGGCCAGAAACTTGCTTTTTTCTTTCCATAAAGCAGCCAGAGAGTCTCTAACAAAGGACAGTCCCACTTGCTCCTCTGTCAGGTGCCTTTTCCCCCATGTACATTTCCAGTTGTCAGCTTTGCACCGTGCCTGGTCATTGCTAATAGATACTGTATTCCCTCATCTGCAGCTTCTGAAATGGTGATGAAATCACATGGAAACTAATTAGCAAATTTCTAATGTGGTATTTTCCCTCTTGAACAGGTAAGGAGTGGCAAGGTCACTTTGCCAAGTTCACCTGATGAGTGTGAAGGAGGCAATGTGAAAATCCTCTGGTTTACATTTTAGACAGCATCCCTTTTATGTTCAAATATATTAGGTGAAACACTGCTTTGATTTTTAGCTGAGTTTAAAACATGCAAGGGATCCTTAGTTTCACTTTCCCCTAATTTATGTGATATTGTGCTGGTTTTAATGACTGGTTAAATAAAATGTGCATGTAACTATATGTTGTACAAGTGTAATATTAAATAATAAAAGTGTGGAAGGAGGTGAGGAACTGTTTTAATTAAGTTAGAAGTATTCTTCAGATTTTAAAACACAATATCACATCACAGTTATTTCCTTTATTTATCTTTTTAACTTCTTGCTTAGGCTTTAAAGAAACTGCAACACAGAATTCCAGAAGTGTCTGGTTCATTGTTTGGATCAAAGTATTTTTTTTTTATTAACAGTATTTTGTACTGTAGATGTTTAAAATGTCATGTTCACATTTTCTTCAATATGCAGTTCACTGACTCAGTCTCAAAAAAATTCTAAGTAGGAGTCTGAAGACTTTATTTTCACTTGCAAATATGCAAATAGGAATGAGACAGGAGAAAGCTACAAGATAAAATCTTTTTGGGCTAGGTGAACAGAAACTTGTAGTTTAAATCTCTGCCAGAACAAATTTTGCAATTAAAACATCTGCAGGTAATCTTCATCTATGTGAAGTATTTAAATACTTGAGCTGTTAGAAGCAGTTTAAAAGTGTTACTTTTGTGTACTCAGCTTGTGATTTGTGTCAAATTTGCACATAGCTGAAAATGAATGAAATGAAATTAAAGTTGTACCAAAAACTCTTCAGTGGTGCACAAATATGTTGTATCATTTACAGCAGCAGAAATGTAGCAAGTTCTAGAGATGAGAAATCAGTTTCTTGAATGTAACTGGGATTGTAACTCAATGGGTTTAATTTTGATTAAAATGATGATAAATATCTATGGTATAAATTCTTTGACTTTAAATCATTACATCTTGTCTAGTAACAGCTTGTTTTCTTTGGTACATTTAAACAACCTTTGAAAGCCTTGGAATCTCAAGCAGTGTGTTTTGCCACAGTGCCAGTCTGAAAAGTATTTGCAAGAGGCACTGCATTGTGTCACTTCCTGTATTTTGTGCAATTAGATTTTTGTTACATTATGTACAACTTACCAACCCTCCTCCCCCTCCAGTTATGATTTAGATGAGTTTGGGAAAGAAAATACAGCAAGATTTAAATGAATAAAATTAAATGAGAAAAAAACAGATTTATCAAATTTTATGCCTTAGGGTTCAGTCTAAAACTCACTAAAGTCAATGGAAAAACTCCTGGTTTTCCATGGTTGGTTTAGATCTTATCAAAAAGAAATTTTGTTTGCAGTGCAATGTTTGTTTAAGAAGCAAATGATTCTCAAAGCCCAGCAATACTCAGTTGCCAAGACAGAGTGTTGTGGAGTCCAAGTATGATTCTGTCTGAACTGTTTTAGGTGGATAAACAACACCTTATACCATGTCCAACTCAAACCTGGTATTCTTGTGTGTTTTCCGTGTTGCTAAAACAACTGGAAACTGGGACAGGGAAAGTGGCCTTAATGATGTGTATGTGCTACGAGCAGGTGCTAATCAAGAGTGAAATTGGCTGTCAAGTTCACGTTCAATCACTTACAAACAATTTGGGTTAGTAGGCAGCTTCCCTATACAGTGGAGGTCAGTGGGGTGTGCAGAAGGAGCTGGTGGATGGGGAGCATGGCTGGGAGAAAGCTGTGGGGTGGGGAAGGGACTGCACAGCCAGCATGGAGCAGTTGAGGGTGGGCAAGGAAGGTCTCTTCTGCTTTATGGGGTGGTGATGAGGATGAACAGCTTGGAGAGAAGGGAACTACCCCAGCTTGCAAGCTGCCAAGAGCTTCATCATAGATCCAGTGCTTCTGTCTGATGCTGTCCCTGGTGGGCTTGGATCAGGTCAGTGTTGAGGAGTCACAGAGCTGCTCAGCCTACAGAGCAGGGGGTTGAGAGAACCAGGTGCAAGGTGGACAACAGGCATAGGGATGGGGAAGGAGCTACTCCACCTTAAAGGAAATGCATGTTTGGGGATGTTTTGTTGAAATTTATTTTGTTTAACTGACCTCAGCTTGATAATGCTCTTTGCTATGTGGAAGAACTATTGTCCTGAAACACTTTATGGTCAAGTTTCTTGTGTATGTATAGACAGGTTTAGGTATGAGTTTTAATGCTTGTGAATTTGCAGGGATGCTGACATTGCTGCTGAAAAGACTTGTCAGTCAAATAAAAAACATGTTCTGAAGGACCTTTATCCTGATATTGTGTGAAAATACAAACTTCATAGTGTTGTTTGTTTTATTTTAACAGGTGATCTCCTAAGGGAATTGCTCAGGTGATGAAAGTTTTTTGAGAAGCCTCTTGTGATGTATAGTACAGTTTGTACAATTGCAAAGAGCTTGTGGTTTGAGATGAGGAAGGTGAGGTGTGACAGCTGGGTAAGATTTCAGACCCTATAGGGGAGGGAGAACATTGTTCCTTCCTGGTAAGAGTGGCCTCACGGAAAAGCTATTCAGTAAATGGACTTAACTGTAACAAGACTACCTTCCATGAGGGGATCATTTTATAAACTGACTGTTCCAGGCAGATCTAATTCTTGGCTGTGTGAATATGTATTTATGCTGGCTAACAGTGGAGGCCTCACCAGCAGGCTGTTGTGAGTAGAAGAGCTAGAAAAATTCCTTTTCCATTTTTTGCACACTAAGGTGAAAAAGGAAATTCCCTTTGTTTGCAGAAGGCCAGGTATAGGTTGCCTGTTTCCCCCAGTGCATTGAACTTCCATTTTTCTCATGCTTGACTGCTGTAATATGGATGTGTTGTGGTTTAACCCCAGCTGGCAGCTCAGCCCCACACAGACACTTACTATCCCCCAGTGGGATGGAGGAGAGAATTGGAAGGGTAAAAGTGATGAAACTCGTGGATTGACATAAAGATAGTTTAACAGCAAAGCAGAATAAGGAATTCATCAACTCCTTCCCATGGGCAGGCAGATGTTCAGCCATCCCCAGGAAAGCAGGGCTCCATCACAGTAACAGTGACTTGGAAAGACAAACGCCATCACTCGGACATCCCCCCTCTCCTCGTCCTCCTTTCCCCAGCTCGGTGTGCTGAGCATGACACCATATGGTCTGGGATATCTCCTGGGTCAGGTGGGGTCAGCTGTCCCAGCTGTGTCCCCTCCTAACTCCTTGTGCACCCCCAGCCTCCTCACTGGTGGGGCAGTGTCAGAAGCAGAAAAGGCCTTGACTCGGTGTAGCCCTGCTCGCCAATAACAAAAATATCTCTATTATCAACACTATTTCCAACACAAATCCAAAGCATAGCCCCGTACTAGCTGCTATGAAGAAAATTAACTCTCTCTCAGCCAAAACCAGCCCTGCATGCTTTGCAAATACCCAGTTGTATTTACCCAGTACTTGTTTTTAAATCTTGCTTTCCAGTTTCACAAATCTGTTAGGTCAGATGCTGAGGTCATGTTTGCTTATTTATTCCAACCCTACAAAGTCCTTATAAGGCCTGTTACAAGATCCTTGGCTATGCACTCCTTTAATATTTTTGTCCCTCTTTTCCCCCTTGATAAACATTGTGTGCCAGCCAGGCTGTTTGAATCTGTCACATAGGTGAAAGTCTGTCTTATTACTGGGTGTCTTAATTGTAATATGGTTCATATTTTCTTTGGTAAAATTTATATAGCTCTAATTATGAAAAAGCATCTTGGGTTTGTTTCAAAGTTGTGATGTACCCTGAAGCAGAGGGTGTTTTGATGGCAGCAAGCATTAGCAGTGCCCTGCTACCCTCTCAAATAAAAGGACAAATAAAAATGGCTTGAGTCACACAGAGTGGAACTGGGCTCTGCCCAGGCTCTGCTTGCAGACCTTTAGATCAGCCTTTGCTGTTGTGAGTGCAGCTCATTGTCCTGGAGTCCTGCAGGTCTGTGCCAGGGCTGTTAGGACACGGCCTGCTTTGGGTTTCTTGTGCACATCCTGGCTTTCCCAGTGCTCCCTCACCAGTTGTTTCAATAAACAGCTGACTTTGTTACATGGACAGATGCTCACTACCAGTGAGCTAATTGCATTACGTGTCTCTCAGCCCAGGTTTGCTGTTTATTACTTCATATTAGATATGCCTGTGAAGGGAATTGGGCATGGAGAAAGTCTCCATAACACTGAAGAAGGTTAGGCAGGATGGACAGCCTTTAGGGGTTCGAGCACAGCTTTAAAGGACTTGTTCTGTACTTATTTATTCTCTCCTGTGCTTATCCTGGTGCAGATGAATGATTGGGACAAAGGTTCACTTAATCTCCCACTCCACAAATTTTGACAAGTTCTTTCCTAAAAACTGAGAAACGTGCAGTGGTCTGCAAGCTGCTGATTTAACCAAGCAAACAGGATGCTCTTTCACCTGTTACTGTGCAAACAGCTTACTATCATCTCCATCAAATTGTTCAAGTTTCAGTCTCCGTTGTCCAGGTTTCTTGCAAATTAGCAGGCATCATGCAAATAGCAGATAAAATCACAATTGTTTTCAAAGCCAGAAAGGCTGTACTCCTTTTTGCATCTCATTCCCATCCACTTTTCCTTATGTGCTCTGCAACTTGCAAGCAGAGTTACGGTCCTGCGTGTCCCCTGCTCTGAACGTCCTGTTGTCTGTTGGGATTCCCCTTGCGCGGGGCCCCACCGGAGCCTGAACTGTTATGTAAGGATTTTTATTTTATTCTCAGTCTTGGTCTCTGCCACTAGTTGAACTGGATCACAGGCTGAGTGAATGGGATCTGATCCGTAAGGCGTGCAGCTCTGCCGCTCCAGAGGAGAGAGACCTCCCCCGTACACACCCACTCAGCCTCCCTGCTCCTCTTCTCTCTTCTAAAACTCTTTTCCCGGGCATAACTGAGGTTGCTCCCACTGATTGGCAGTGGGTACGGAAGCCAAACCATCCCGGCAGCACAGCTCCAGGCATCGGTCCCCAGTGGAGCAGCAGCTACCTCGGGCAGGGCTGTGTTGTTTGACTCTCCAAGCAGGGGAGGAGATAGTGACAATTTTTATTTAGGCTGAACACGAGGCATATTTAACTAGTTATATAACAGTGACCCTGGTCCATCTCGGCTGGGTGCAGGGAGGGATATATACGTACTGCTTCTCGTCACACCAGCTGGGTGGATTCAAGCACTAGGAGCTATTTACCAAAGTTATTTTCAGAAACTTTAAGTGCAGGCTTCCCTGCCTGTACCCTGGACTGTTTTATCAGGAGCCTTTTCCCGCCTGCGAACTGAACAGCCAGTGAGAGTGGATTCAGTGCTCGCTGGGCTGTGGGCAGAGATAAGGAGTTGTCGGGAGTGACTGGAAACTTTTGTCCTGAAGACCCTGAGACAGGAATAGCAGAAGAGCTGGGAGTGTGCAGCCAAGTGTGCAGGCAGAGGGCTCGCCTCAGTGCACTGAGCAGCATGCTACTCTTGGATGAGTCTCAGCAGTTTCCAGGTAGGACGCAGGTGGGGAGTTTTGTGGGTTGATTTTTCTTTCTTTTCTCCCTTGTTTTCTTTTCCCTCTTGCTTTCCTGTTGCAGGTGATTCATTTTCCCACCCCCCTGCTGGAGCACCCCACTCAGTGGCTAGTAAAAGGCATCAGGAACCAAGGCTCTTCTGTGGGGCTCATGTTTTAATGTGCTCCCTACCAGGCAGGGATGGAAAAGGTTGAGATTTTGGAGTCTTGCAGTGCCTGTTGGCCCTATGGAGGGGACATGAGAAGGAAGCTCCCTATGCCTTTGTGCCTGTAATTCTGAAGTCTTTGGTGATGTGACATTCTGGGTCTGGCTGTTACTGTTTCTGCTGCTGTTGTGTTGTAATGTGTGAAAGTTATTTTTTTCTAAGAGAGGAGGCAGTTGGTAATAGCAGTATCATTTTATATCCACTGTCCTCTCCCCCACCCCCTTCAACTTTGTGTGTGTATACTTTCCCTGCAACATCCTACTTGATAAAAGTTTCAAGAGCTTCTTTTGTCAGTGAAAAATTTGGTGACTTGCTGACTGGGCAACAATCTGGGCACCAGGCAGAGCTGTTGGTGCTTGCTCCAGATCCCCTAATTAGTGCCTAAGAGACTAAAAGCTACTTGGCTCTTTTCCCCACTGTCTAATGGAGGATGCTGGTGAAATCCTAACAGGAGTTTACAGTTTGGGGATAGCTGCCACTTAGTTTGTTGGCTGGTGAGAGGATGTTGTGTGTTGGAGAAAAAACTTAGTTCAGATTTGAAGAACTTTCTGAATTTGTAATTTAACTTTTTACTTTGAGGTGAAGTACTTTGGGATGCCAACCTTCTTGGACCTTGTTCGTGTAGCAGATCTCTCCAAAGTTGTGCTATGAACCCAACAGACTGATCAAAAATGGTCCCCAGGAGTTCCAGCTCTGAATTCCTGGTTTATTACAGAAGTGCAGTGTGGTTGTCATGAAGAGTTTTTACAGAAATAAGCCATGCAGTATTTGTTACCCATTAGTGGGAAGGGGGGGTTCTAGAAAAAAAATCCATCTTATTTCTCTGGTTGTGGTGGCAGGACAAGGAAGCTAATTCTGGGAGAGTGTGAACTGAGGAAAAAGGGAATTACAATAGAAAATGAGTTTGGATAAATGAGGAATCTGGGTGATGATACAAGTGGCTTATGTAACTTAGTCTAGATAATAGGTATAAAAAGAGAAGACGGGGAGGGAAAGATGCTTTTGGAAATGAGACTGTAGGTCACAGATGGAGGGAGAATACAAGGTTAGAAGCCTTTCAAAAATTTTGGGTGGAAAGGTATTTGTACAAAAGTAAGAGAGCAAAAGTGCAAATTAACTCCTCCTTGTACTCATCAAGTTGTAAAGTCTGGGGCTAGGTTTTTCACAGTCTCCACCGAAGTCTCTACCAGTAGAAAATTATCCCTTTGAGGAAGCTTTTTTAACTGATCTAATGAAGTTGTGTTCTGGTTGGTAGATCCAGGAGAGTCTCCATCACACTTCTGCTCAACCCTCCTTTCCCAAGAGAGATGATAAACTGCACAAGGTCACTGAGTGAATCTGGGCAGAACTTGCACATCCTGTTCTTCCCTGGTTTTGTGCTTGAACCACTGAGCAGTGTTTCGTTTCCTCTCTGGTTTATATGGCTTTTCCTCACTCCAGGTGCCTGAACACTTCTTTGGGGTCTTCAAAGTAGCAAGCACCTGTATATGCAGTGCTATGATACCTTTTTATTATTTTAAAAGTGTTTCTGGAAAGTTAGAGCAGATTTTAATTATTTTTATTGGTAGCACCCACCAGCTAATAAATCAAGGTTTGTTGCAGTACACTACCTATCCCCCTGTTGTCCTCTGAGAAAATGTCTTTTATGTAAAACTGTTTCCTCCTGATAGAAACATGTATTTCTTTTTTGACCATTGAGGTAATCATCATTTTAGCAACCTTACAAAGGAACAGGTGCCTGTTTCTTTTCCAGGCTGTAATGTGCTTAGCTTTTGGGATGTTGTATATTTTGAGGGGGGGCAAGGGAGAGAGTCCTTGTGATCTTGTGGGTTAAATTTGTGTGAATCTGATTGCCACAAACAACTTCACAGCCTCTTGACTAACTCCTTTAGCAGCACCAATATTTTGGAAAGGAAGACTAGAAACAGATTGTTCTTTCAGCAGTGGTGTTTCATCCTGGTCTTATTAACTTTCTCCAGTGCTCTCGGTCACTTTTCTGGCTGCAGTTGATGGGACAAGTGCCAGTGGAATGCGGTGGCACGCAGGCTCAAACTCAACAATTTGAATTTTTCTCCCAAGTGATGCCTCCCTCATTAATCAGAGTCCTTAAAAATTCCTCTGAAATTACTTTCGAAACACAGGCAGAAAAAGGGAATGTAGCTGAAGTTCTATGCTTTGTTACAGTTCTAAAAAAATCCACAACAGTGGTTTTGTTTTTTTCAAGTAGGAAATTATATTTAAGGAGAAGAAAGAGAATTGTTGGTTAGGGATCCAACAACTTGAGTTACAGAGCACTGATGCCTGCCTACTTGCTTTGATTTAGTTTCCTACTCTGCAAGATGGACAGGAGGGTGTTTCAGAGGTTACTATGAGGAGGTCATCATGTCCATGAACTCCTTTAACACTGACTAGAGTACAAATGACACTTTTATAATTTTGAAATCATTCCTCTCTTACACCACTGCCATCAGGAGCAACAACAAAGGAGACTCAGATGCCGAAGGATGCTTTATGCTGGGATTATTTCCCATGCTGCTCTTTTAAATTAGGAGTGAGTGTCACCTGTCTTCTCCCTGTCCTTGTTAGCAGGTCCTGAGCAAAGCTATGGTGAGAGTTTGAGGCACAGATTAAAGTTCAGCTGGTGCTTGTTGTTTGTTTGCCATTTTGGTGGCCTTGGAAGTGTGTGGCAGCAATAATCCTTTCTTTATTATTTCTCATTGCTCTGAGGGTATGCTGGTATAAAGCTACAACTCCCAGCTACCTAGTGTAAATTAATGCTTATATAATCATTGCATAATGCAGAATGCTTGCTCCTCTACTCGTCCTCTTTTCTTAGTCCCTGAAATTTATCCCTAGAAGAGTCATGGTAGCAGCCAGCTGGATTCACTGTGCTCGGAACGTGTCAAGCCCCCGTATGCATCTATTTTCTGAAGCTGGAGAGGAGAAGTTTATCTTTGCTACCTAAATCAATATTTAGCCACCTCAGTAAACTAGATCATATTTCTCTTTTTTAAAAAAGCTTTGAACTGTTGTGAAAATAAATAAGGTTAAATCCAGTTACTTGTGGTTTAGATCCCCATGGTAATTTTCGTAATCTGGCTGACAAAACTCTATTCTGGGTTACTAGTTAACTGGGATAACCAGAAAGGGGAGGTTTCAGTTCCCTCCTGTGCACAGCTTGTTGAAAACTTCCCAGCACTCAGCCTGAAACACTTCCTGACTCCAGAGCAGTAGCTTTACGTAACTCATTGCTCTCGCACACCCCTGGCTAAAGGACAAATGTGGCCGATCCCTGCTTCCCTTGCTACCTTAGCGGGTGCCTTTCTTGGCTTTGTTTCCGTGTCTTCACTAATGCCCGCAGTGTCTGGGCAAGAGAGGGGGCACAGCAGCAGGGAACAGTTTTAGGTTTGAAGACTTTTGTCGGGAAAAGTAGTTTTCATTATGTATCTAGAGGAGGGATGGCAGGTAGCAGCGTTCTGTGTTTCTCCAGTTGTTGCCATCTCAAAGCAGTATGAAAATGTATGATTTGAAATTTCACAAGTCTCTTTTGAGCATATTGGAGCTGGAAATGGATACAAGATTGCCCAGTGCTCTGGAGTAACCATGAGCCTGTGGTGCCTGTGAGAGGGAGGATGACCTGACGGGCACCTCACCTGGGCTGCATTCGGGGGCTTGTGCAGGGATGGAGGGAGGTCCTGGAGGGGCTGGGTGCCAGAGCAGGTACCTGCCACACTCCAGTGGCAATGGGGTGCCAGGGGCTGCGAGCCTGTGCCATACAACAGTTACATAAGTGCTCTTTGGTGTTTATGTAACCCCGGTCTCAGCGTCCGCAGCATTGAGGCCCAGCCAGAACAAGATCTCTTGGGTATTTGGGGCCTGGTTCTGCTTGCATAATCCCAGGGTTAGAAGATATATCGCCTGTCACCAAAGTTGGCTGTTTGATATTCCAGTTTGCTGCTTGGCACTTCTTGGCTGCTTCCTTTCCCTTTGGTTTCTGGGTGGTGTATTCCTTGCTCCTGCCCTTCAGTTCTGCTGCCTTTTGTTCCTGAAGGATTCCTTCAGGCCAGGAAAGGAGTTTTATTCTGCAGCATAACCTCATCAGCAACTGAAATGCTGAAAGATGTCTGAAGGAAAAAAGAAGGGCAGTGCTGCGTTGTAATGTATCTTCTAAAGTTTTCCATTGATTTGGCTTACTTCTTGCCAAAGGAGACTGGAGATGGGTTTGACTTTTGCGTGCTCATGGTCTGGTTCTCTCCTCGTTGCTCTGCCCCACAGAGTTAGTGCTGGTGGCTTTTCCTTCAGAGCTCATGTCTTCCCTCCATCCTCTGGTCCTGCGTGGGGGACAGAGGCAGCCTGCCATCCCTCACCAGCAATCTGCAGATTTCTTGTAGATGTCTTGAAGCCACAGCGATTGATCGCTTTACTGATACTTAAAGAAATGAAAAACATGTTACTCAGATTTCAAGCAGCGCTCTTTGTTATACCAACATGACATACTCTGTGTCTGGTTACAGTGACACATATGAAGGACAGACCTGGGGTGGTTAACTCCTGGATAAATCAGCAACGGGAATGCTTTTTGACAGGTGAGGGAAGCTTCCCTGGGAGCACGCTCAGCCCGAAAGACGCCTTTGTGCCTGGCAGTAGCGTGGCTGTGACTCAGCAGGACACCAGGCATCGCAGCCGGCAGCAGAGCCGGGGCGAGAGCAGTGCGGGGAGTCGGTCCCTTGCTGTGGTCAGTGGGCTGCGTTCCGCTGGAGCCAGGCGGGCACAGCCTGGCCCGGGGGCTGGGGCTGCGGGTGCCGCTGCTCACGGCGTGGCTGCCCGCTTGGCCAGGGCGCAGTGCCTGGCCTGGGAGCTCCCACAGCCGTGGTTCTGTGTGGACGAGCGGACCAAAGGCTGGTCCCGGCTGTCGTGCTGGCAGCAGTGGCAGCTGCTGGTGACGGAGAGGGCCGGGCGGGCGCGGGGTCCGCCGTGCCGGGGGCAGCGCGGCCGGCGCGGGGGGGCAGGTGTGCCGGGTTATATAATACTTACATAAT
Source organism: Chaetops frenatus (assembly GCA_013400775.1). NCBI lineage: Eukaryota > Metazoa > Chordata > Aves > Passeriformes > Picathartidae > Chaetops > Chaetops frenatus. The sequence continues at coordinate 252,964 of VZTR01027123.1, read as the reverse complement.
TAGGGCTTTGTTAAGCGCTGGTGGCTGGGAGGGGCGTCCTGCCGTCGAAGACTGAGCCCGATTATTTTCCGAGGAGAACAAAGTCTTGTTGCTAATTAGCTGCCCTAATATCAGCTGCCGCGGAGAGCCCCGAGTTCCCGGAGGGGCTGCGTCCTGCTCTGTCCCTTTCCGACCCGCCCTCTGAGGTGGCTTTCCCAGTGCTTTGGGTGGAAGCAACGAGGTGTTGATGTGTGCCGGCTTTGTGCCTCTCCTGGGTGTTGCAACAGGTAAAGCCTGGAGGAAGGGAGTTTGAGCTTCCCCTTCACTTTCACCTACGCTGTACTTGAGGGGTTTCACAAGGAATTTCCTGCCTCCAGCCCAGCCTTGTGGTGCTCAAGTGTTTTCACACAATGCCACCTCTGTGAGAGGTGCTTTGTGCGGACACCACTTCTCCCTTCTTGTATGGCATCCATGCAACAGCTGCACCAGTTGCATACAAAGAATATTCTGAAAATATTTCATATATATTGCACAGCTGAATACAGGATGAGCCAGAGCACTCTGGCTGTTGCCAGCCTCTGAGTTGGTTGCTGTGCCACAGTTAGAGAACTGCTGTTCTTCAGGAGCCAGGTACAGTTGCACCCTGGCATCACCTACCCACCACTCCAGCTCCCAGCACACTGGGGAAACATCACATAACCCCAGAGAGCATCTTCCAGGCTGTCAGAGCCTTTGCAGTTAGGCTTGCTCTGTGGAATTGCTCCTCCAGCCTTTGGCACTCCAATTGTAGTTCAGTGTGTCAGGGACTGAGTTGCAGCTGGAGCTGTGCAATTAGACTTTCTTGTGCCATCCCTCAGTGCTCCTCCCATTCCTGCTTTGACAGCTCAGTACCGGCTGTAGTAGCACTAGCTAGTATTAGCTAGTCTCTGACAGGCTTTTGCCCACAAACTGCAAAGAAGTTCCCAGAAGGCCTGCAATAATATTTAACTGCGCTTTATTCTTTGTGCAGGACAAAAGAAAGCTCCTGAAGTAAGAATTAACTGCTCACTGCTCTGCATGCAGCTACCTTCCTCATCATGCATGCAAATCCCTGTCCTTAGGGTAGGAAATAATGCCCAAAGATGCAGAAAAATTGTCCTATTTGGTATCCTGAGTTTCCACAGTGCAATGATTTTAGAAATAAAGAAGTGTCTGGTTTTCAGTGCTTTGTCTTTCCTAGAGTCACTGGAGTTACCCTGGCAGTGAAACTGGCCTCCCAGGAAGAGGTGTACATACTTCTAGCTAGCCCTGTTAGCTGGTTAGTAACTGGGCAGGCAAAGAAGTCACCAACTTACACAGCACTTTGTCCACTGAGAGATCTCTTGGATCTTACGCAGCAACTCAAGTAGGAGGCCCCCAGACCTTCTGAATGGGAATTTCTGTATTCCTATGAGTGCTGACTGTTGCTAGAGCCAAACTGGGGATGCACAGACACTTGGACTTAGTGAGGTCTGCCTTGGAGCAGGGAGATTGGCTGTAACACTGTTTTTCACTTACCTTGGTGTCACTAACACAGAAGACTGTGTTAGTTACACAGATGTCACACCTCAAAACAAAGCTGCTATGAATGACACTTCGCAGCAACCTGGGACCTTTTGCAGAGCAGGCTGTGTCCAGAGCAATTCACTGCTGAATTGGTGATCTAGAGAATATTCTCCAGGCAGAAACCTGTGCTGTTTTAATGGAAGTTTGAGAAGGAGGTGATGAGGTGAGTTTTATAAGCTTGGCTGCAATAGGAGGTGCCTGACTGCAGGACAAATCTTTTGCTGTGTTACACATCATGAGTCACAGCTGTGTGCAGTGTTTAGGGACAGCACTGGCAGTCACACCACACTCTGCATCTGAAGCAGAGTTACACACTGCAGTCACGACTTTCTTACAGAGACTTGTAAACTGTAATACTGTGACATGCATGCTCGAGAAACCAAACACCTCCCCCTGTTTGTATGTACACCTGGGGATGCTGGTTGCTGCTGCTTATTGAGCAAAGAAAACTAGCAACCTCTGGCCTGCAGCACAAACCAGAGCCATGTTGTAACCAGCTCTGTTGGGTTTTGAGAGTGCAGGCACATTTCACACCTCTAAAGTGCATGAGAAAGGCTAGTCATACCCCTCTTGGCTTTTGGGGTACCTTGCAGGACAGAGTGCCTGGGTGTGTGCAAGTATCCATGCCCACTGGGAACTGTTTGGGGATTTCTCAGACAGAGAGCTATAACCCACCTGAAGGAGCAGCTGCATTGACACTACCACCACTTCCCTTGGGAGATCCTCTTTGTAGATCTGGTGAGGACAGTGCAAAACATGGAACAAAGCTGGTGTGAACAAGGCGATTCTTGGTGCCCACAGTGTGTAACCATGGGATGTGTTTACATCTTGCCAACAACCACACCTGACCCATGGCTGTCTTCTGCTGGGCAGACTTGAGCCTGCTTTTTCTGATGTGGCTCATCTCGCTGTGCAGGGCTGTGCTGGGTTCTCACTCCCAGGCTGGTGGCAGTGCTCCTCTCAAGGAGGCAGTGTGATAACTGCCCAGGTCTCCTAGGCAGCTCCAGCATGATCAGACAGTTGTGAACATGCAAATGTGGCTGGTGAATTTTTCTGTTGTGTAAAATGCTACTTGTATAACCATGTCAGAGTAGTGTGTTGAGCTCCTGTTACAAAACCATAATTGCGTTTCTGTTTTAGATGTAGGTTTGGCAAAATTGGGGCAGGATTATTCCATTGATTACCTGATGGGACCTGTTCAACGACACTGTTCCCACACTCCCTCTAAAGATCAGACCTGTTCTTATACAAAATAGGTGTTTGTGTGTGTAGTTGTTGTTTCTTAATGTGTTTCTGTCCCAGTGTGGGTCCCATTTACACAGCTTGGAGCTCACCGTGCTGGAGAGCAGCCACATGCCTGCAGCAGGGAGCCTTGCTTTTCATCTGGGTTAGATTTAGGCTGTGCACGTAATCAGGAGTTTAATACAAAGCAGCAGCAAAAACAATTCCTGCTTTTAACTGCCAGCTCATGCCACAGGTGTGGTGGAAGTTGTTGCAAAGCTAGACTTGTGATTTTATCATTGTGTTAGTTAAGCTTTGTGGAAAGCTTTATTTGTGGTGGTGGCAAGGACAGGAGCAGCCCTTGGGAAGCTGGCTGTCCCCTGAATCCCAGTGCAGCTGAATCAGTGAGATGTTTGGAGCTGTAGCTAGGATGGAAGAGCTCTCTTGATGCATATGTGTCAGGAATGTGGGCTGAGGCACAGATTGTGTTCCTCACCTCAGAACTTGTATTGGCAGGACAAACACCAGCCTGAGCAGACGTGGCTGTGGCAGATGAGGGCTTGTATTCAATGCAGGACCAAATTTATCATCAAATTTTGGGCTTCAGGCTCCTGGTCAGATGAGAATTATATTTAAAAAACCTTATCTGATCCAGCTGTGTGTAGGTTTCGCCAGAGCTTATATTGCATATCATTAAGAGGAAAGAAAAGGTAAAATGCAGAAATGGAATAAGCCTACACAGGGCTTGCACAACATATCTGAAAACATAGAGGAGACATAATAACTTGATCTCCTGAGCCTTTAGGTTTTGTTATTATCACCCTTGTCCTGAAGACACCCTTGCCTGGCACAGTGCAGGTGGCAGGGTGGCTGCTGGAGGAGGTGATGTGGGCACTTGCTGGAGTGTGGGGAGGGAAGTGCTTCCTCTTCCAAACAAGAATGACTTTGTGCTCTCTGGTGCCTTGTCAAGGTCCTCTGGGCCCAGGGTGAGATGGCAGCAGTGTAACCATGGCAGTGTTTGTCTCTGGTTTAATGACTCATCCCAGAGCATGTGATCATGTGTGCAGCCTCCCTGCTTCCCTTTGCCCTATTTCATCCAATCTTTTGATCTAGTTGTATAACCAGGAGTCGAGAGGGGTGGGGGGAAGGAAACAGTGCTGAAGAATTTCAGGTAATATGACTAAAATGTGTCTGTAGCTCAAATAGCAGAGTTGTTGTCTGGGAAGCCTGAGAAACTGGATTTATTCCCAGCACAGTGAGCTGATGCCTGATATCTGAGCTTGTAAGTCTAAAGAGGCATGGTGGGAGGACAGGGCTCCAAGACCTTGGCTGTGGTAGGAGAGCTGTTGTTCTTGTAGCAGTGAACCCCTTTGCCTTTATCTTCATATGCATAACTCTCCTTGCATTCATAATGAGATCTGTCTCATCCCATAAGCTGTGGATACCTGGTTTTCCAGTATGTGTAGGACTTGCAGAGACAGATATTCACAGAAATGTTTGAGCTGCTCTGCTGGTCCATGGTGGGCTGAGCTCTGAAGCCCTGAACGTGTTCTGACACAGATTTGCAGCAAATGCTGGGGTGGGTCTGGTGGGATGTCTGGAGAGGAAGTTTGCAAAGTTGGTGCTTTTGAACAAGGTGTGAATCTACTTCTTGTCATCTCAATTTTAAGATGTGATACTGGAGATAAGGTTAATTTCATGGGCATATCAGCTGTATCATGACAGCTGTAGGTGCAATGTGCTGTACTGAAGCATCCTTCATTTAAGCTCCCAGTATTTTGAGAAGGAATGCACTCTGTCTCAGATCCCTCAGAGGCACAATGTGATGCTTGTTGGTTCTGTATTACTTCATCTGCCACATTCTTCTGCACTGATGTCTTCTTTCCTTCAAAGTTCTGTCTAAGTGTCATTTCAGTTCAGTCATTAGCTCAGATGCACAGTGTAAGCAAGAAAGCTGATTACAAGATGAAGTTCAGGGTAGCTCTATGCCTGACACAAGGGGACAAGATGCTTCAAAGAAGCTATTACAATGCTTGTCAGAAACAGTTTGCTTCAAGGGAAGCTTTTGAACAGAAACATTTCCTTTTTTTGCTCTGGAAGCATTAGCTTGGTCACTGGCAGCCTGTTGAAGAGCCAAGTGTCACATAGAACAAGGTGTCATTTCACATTGTGCCTTAAGAGTGGCATCAGGCACAAATAGAAGTCTGAAAATAGGAAAATAAAGAGATAAAGGAATGCATGTGATTTATAATGTAGAAAGAGTATTGCCACTTATGTTTTATTTGACAAAAAGCTTATTGGAAGCTACCATTTGAACCATGAGAGTGAAGTCTGGTGCTAAAACCACTGAGCTGCCTGCTCAGCCATGACCCAGTGTTTGAACTAGATAACCTCTTACATGCTGTGTTCTGTTGACTTGGGAGATGGTTACACAGGTGTCATATAGAGGGAAATTTCTGCCCTACTTGAATGATGGGAAACATAGGAAAAGAGATTCAAGTTCCTTGTTGTAATCAGAGCCCATCCAGCCCCCATAGAAGCACGCTCTTGGGATAGCAAGTGCTCCGCGTGGACCTAAATAATTCTGCCTTGTTTTCTTTCAGTCAGGACACTTTTGGGCTGCGTTGAGGGATGGTAGTCTTGGCTTTCACTGGGGACAGACCCTTCACTCTATAACTTTTTAACTCTCTTTGATGGTCAGAAAGGACCCCAGTTTTGACCCTCAGCGTGACACACTTGCAGATGAGTGAGAGTAGGGCTTGTCGGGTCCCATTCAGCTCAAATCCTGCTGAATGCTCATGGAAAAGCTAGCTGCCAGCCTGGACAGCTGTTCCCATGTCGTGTTCTTCCCCTTGCAGACCAACCCCAGGAAGCCGTGTTCAGCGGTGACCATGCGGAGCACGCCGAGGATGGAGAGTGGCAGCGCTCGACTTCAACTACCTCATCTCAGAGCGAGCGGGCAGAGCAACTCTTGCAGAACCAGCACAAGAGCCTGGCCTCTGAGGACACCAAAAAGAAGAGGGCTCAGAAACCGTCTCACATGCGGAGGAACATAAGGTAAGCAGCAGCAGCAGGACAGAAAGAACTCGGGTCACATATGGTGGTGAAAACAGAATCTCTGCACTTTGCTTCTGAGCGACGTTGTGCCACTGCTGGCAAACCAGATGGTTTTTCTTTTCCAAAACCTTAGGATTTCACCAGTGGGAGTAGAGTGATCTCAGACTGGAGTGCTGCATGTGGGTGCAGACTTGTTTGGTATTTCAGAAGAGTGAATATTTGGTTATGGAATACATTGCAAAAATTGTGTAATTGCTGCTGTCTTTTAAGAGCTACAATTGAAAAACAGTACCACCATTAAGTAAATACCAGTTCCAGATATTTGCTGAGGTGAATCCTATTGCAAACAGCCTAAAATACATTCCTTTCCTATACTATCCTGGGTACTTGTTGGCAGGAATGATGATGCTAGGACTGAAATGTTGGAAGTCAGTTTCACCTGGATTTTATAAAGCAGTAGTTGTTTGATTGTGTAATTCACCACATAGTTTGGGACAAGTTGTGGGGTGGGAAATCACTAAGGAATTTTGCTCAAGGGTATTTTATAAGCTCAGAGGGGAACTAACAGAGCAGGAACTCCTGTGACAGCAAGTGGCTCTCATGCCCTGTGCTGGTGGTCTTTGGTTTATATTTAAGCTTTTGCAGGTTGATTTTCTTAAAGCTGAAGGAAGAAGAATTGAATAGGCCTTAGAAAACAAGACTTCATTAGGATGAGGGAAATGTCCCTGAAGTGTGGGGTTGGGTGGCTTTAAAGGCTAGTTCGAGGGAGCTGGATTTTACCACTGCTTGTACTGCACCTCTCCTCTGCCAAAAAAAGTCCTTCATGTCCAGGACTGGACAGGTAAAACTGAAGCAGGGGAAAAGCAACTTCCGGAAGTAAATAAAATTACCGGTAAAGGGAAGGTGCTTTGAGAGGATGCCTTGAAACAATCGTTTAAAACCATTAGAGATCCTAGCTCCTGAAAATGCTGTCAGAAGAGAATCAGGGTGATGACTTTTTGTGGGGGAATTGATGCATTTTCTTCCCATATACCTTTTTTGCATTACCTTGTGCATTTTGTGTTTATAAACTGCATATGAATAAAAAACATCCTTTCAGGCAGAAGAACTAGTCTCTGGTAACCTAGTTTAATTATGTGCTTACCCACTTATATTTTCCCTACTTTCATTACTTTGCTTCTGTCAAACTTTTGTCTTCTCCTTGACTGATAATAGTGTTACCTGTAGTTGGGAAGCGCAGTGTTGAAATAGCTGTAGAATTTGCCCACATCTTTTGGGGGATGATGTTCCTAAGCTGTGTGGCTGACAGAATACCTGGAGCTTGTCAGTCATCTTTGCAGCAGCTGTGCAGCTGTTCACATTTTTGGAAGAAACTGAATGTAACCAAGCCATGGTTGCTCCTGTGTTCAGAAAGCTGTTGCGTGAGGACCAACTGGAAGCTGTGACAAAGGCAGCCCAGCAGGAAGAGTTGGAGAGAAGGAAACGGCTTGAGCAGCAGCGGAAGGATTATCCAGTCTCTATACCAACTGTACCCCTGGAGTTTCTTCCTGGTAAGCGCTGGGAGATGCCAACCAAAGCAAGAGCTTTAAGGACAGAAGCTGAATGAAGAAGGTAGTGCCATGCTTGTCCAGTGTAGGACAAGGGGTAATGGTTTTGACCTAAAGGAAAGTACATTCAGGCTAAAAACAAGGAAGAAATGTTTTACAATGAGGGTGTTGAAACACAGGCACAGGTTGTGCAGAGATGTGGTAAATGCCCCACCCCTGGAAACATTCAGGGTCAGGATGGACTGGGCTTTGAGCAACCAGATGTAGTTGAAGATGTCCCTGCTCACTGCAGAGGGGTTGGACTAGATGACTTTGGAAGGATCTTTCCAACCCTGAACATTCTGTGATTCCAAGCTGTATTTGGACTTTCAAGTGTAAACTCTAGGAACAGCAGTTCCAAACCACTTGTAGGTTCAGTGTAGGCAGTTCCACTTCTGCACTTGTTTTCTATCAAGGTACAGTGGCAGCTTGGTGAAAGGTGCCAGATAATGTTTGTTGAAGATATTTTGACACATATTAAGTGTGTGTAGGGGGATGCTGAAACAGAGCTCTCTTGTCTTTCCAGCTGGTAAGGGAGCTTAGACCAACAGGCTTGTCAGAAATGCCAGATCCTGTTTGTCCTGGGAATGGTCTGGTACTGCATGTGTCTGGTACTGAGGATAGTGGAACAATAGACTGGGTGCACGTATGTTCATGATGTAACCTTGGCCCTCCTTGCATGTTTCAGCAAGCATTGAGTTGCAGGCAGTATAAATGGCTAAGCATCACTCACGTCTTTGGGTCAATAGGTCATCTTGCATTGTTTCCCAGCTTGGATCATTTTGGTGATTTAGTTTATAGCACAGCTTCAAAAGGTGTAAAGGGCAGAAAAGTGCAGCTGGATGTTGGGCAAGGGTAAGGAATTCTTGAGTTGGCCTTGCCTCCTGAGGAAATATACATTCTCCCTTATGTGCAAGTGTTAAAAACACTTTTACATGTGGGAGAAGGAATAAGAGCTGTATAAAACACTTGAAATGTTGCAGAGTAGGTTCAGCCCTAGAAGAACATCGTTCCTTGCTGTGTCACTGCAGTGGTGCTGTTTGGCCCCATTAGCCTCTCCCCCGACATGGCAGCACTGAAGACATACAAACAAATGCTCCTAATCAGCAAAAGTTGTTTATGATATGTGGGATGTAATTATTACAGTGTCTCTACTAACAAAGGGCAGTTATCATCCCTTCAGTAGTTGGTACTTTCTCTGCTGGATGAAACACAGCTTTTACTGAAACCAAAAAAAAGAGAAACAAAGGGCTTTGGCATGTTGCATGGTCAGTGTGCCCCAGTCAGGGCATGAAACAGAGGGTGCCATCAGCAATGGGCTATTGTTTCAGTATATTGAGAAAGGAGGAGAGTGTGACCCAGGAAGCTGAGTCATAGCAGGACTGTAGACAGTGAGAGTCTGTCATGGAAAATTCCAGGACTAAGTTATTGGAGCTAAAGTGGAAGGAAATACTGTCTGGTTTCTGAACAGTTTTGTCTCCTTCCCCATTATTATGAATAACTTATTGTTTGTAATTTATGTTTGTAGAGGACATAGTTTTCAGAACAGCAGAGGCGACCCAGCTCCCCCCTCAGGTCCTGGCTGAGGAAGTGATCTGCCTTGACAGTACCAGCAGTGGCAGTGAAGATGATACTAAAGGAAAAAATAGCATTAAAGATGGTAAGTGACCAATTGCCTCAGCCTGCTCTTCTCACAATATGCTGTTTATTCAGCCACGAGTCTGTTTTCATCTGGTCAGATGCTCCAGTGGTGAATCACTTCAGATTTTTGTAGGCCTATTGGTTTCCAATTGTATGGGCAGTTCTGGCCTGTGAGTCCTAAAGTGACATTTGTAAAATGGCCTGTCAGGCCCTCTTGTGAACTTGTGTTTATTTATGCTTTATAAATGCACTTAAATTTGCTCAGTGCATTGCTGAAGAATGCTTACAGGAGATGTAGCACCATTTGCTGTGTGTAAAAGGAGCATCTAAGTATTCAGATCTGCAGCTGGAAGTGTTTCTTGTGTCCCTTGTCCTAAATGGATTCAGCCAGACTCCTTGGTGATCCATAGGCATTGCATCAGTAGATAAAATTCATGTCTGGCCTTGGGAATAAGAGAACATATGGAGGAGAATGTAAAACACCCAGAAACTGTCTCATGTTCTCTTTGGATCAGCCCAGGTTAATGTTCCCTGAAACATTTGGAAGGCAGGGAAGCTGATACTTTCATATGCTGGCCTGAGGGGCCTGGTGTGTGGCTGTATCATGCCTGCTTGTGCAAGATACATCATTAGGCCAGGGTGGAATTGCAAAAGCTGATGGCAGCCTCATTTCCTGATAGGTTTTTTCTGTTCATGATAAACCCTAATGTCATGTAAGCTTTGTCCTTACTCTCTCCTGTTTTGGTTACTTCACAGAAGTGATTGAACTGAGCTCAGGAGAGGATGATGCCCTCCAAATTGTGGACAGCAGTGACTCTGGCAATGAAGGGGAGGAGGATGGCAGTGAAGAGAGCAGTGGCTCTCATGTGAATGATGCCTTAAATCAGTCAGATGCTCTGGGGCAGGTCATTGTCAACATCAATCATCCACCAAATGAGGAGGACATTTTCCTGGCTCCCCAGCTTGCACATGCAGTAAAACCTCATCAGGTAGGCTTTGTTAGCCTTGAAAATGCAATTAATTCAGGCAAGCCTGCCTGGGAATCTCAGCAGAACTTCTTTGGTGAGCCCTGTGACCAGTGTGGCTTTGGTGGTGGCTGTTGTGGACAGTCAAATGATAAAACTGAATTAGAGGAAGGCCAACGCTCTGTATAACTTCAGCTGTTGTTATTATCAGACCTTTGTACATTTAGATGAACTTTTTAAAAATAAAACTATATTTATAAACAAACAAATCAACCCCAATTCAGATTCTCTGGCTAAAAATTAATTTTGATTTATTGGTATATTCTCATGAAATTCTATGAGCACCTAAAAATACAGAGTTTCAGAGCCTTCCCTAGATTAGAGTACTTTAGTGAACTTGAAACATCCCCTTTAAATTTTCATGGTCCTCATGTACTTGCCACTCTGTAAATACATACCCATCTTGGGCTTTTTTGTCTCCCACCATTCTAACACCATTTCTACTTTTCTGCCTAGATTGGTGGGATCCGATTCCTTTATGACAACTTGGTGGAGTCCTTGGAGAGATTTAAAACCAGCAGTGGGTTTGGGTGTATTTTAGCACATAGCATGGGCCTGGGCAAGACCATACAGGTCATCTCTTTCTTGGATGTACTTTTTCGGCACACGGAGGCAAAGACTGTTCTTGCCATTGTACCTGTAAGTAGCCACATGAAGGGCTGGCTGAGGGGCTCCCTTAGACTGCTTCTTTCTTTGCATAGAGAAGGTTGATTAGTGTCCCATCACACATCAAGCTCTGTCCCATCCTTGATGCTCTTCCCCCTCTATCATTCCCTGTGTTTCTGCGTTTGCATGCTGTGAGCTGCTGCTTCCATCTGGGCACACTGGGTGTCATTCCCTAATCTCATTTTTGCTCTTAAAAATCTGAAGTGACTCAGTTGGGTTTTTAATCCTTTCATGGCTAACTTTTCCAGGTGAATACGCTCCAGAACTGGCTAGCTGAGTTCAACATGTGGCTCCCAGCACCTGAAAACCTTCCTGCTGATTATAACTCCAAAGAGGTCCAGCCCCGCACCTTCAAAGTCCACATCCTGAATGATGAACACAAGTAGGTGACAGTAAAAGCTTTCCTGACCTCTTGGCTGAGGGACCTCTGTTTCTTTCTGGGTCATTTTCCTCACATGGATCAGGGCAGTGCAGTGGTCCTGGGGAATTCTCAGTTCATTGGCTGTGTTTATACACCTGCCTGTTGATGTCTTCACCTTCTGGGTGGGATATATTTGAATCTGCTGATGCTACTCCAGCCATGTGTCTATTATTGGCCAGGATCTGATGTACTGTGGTGGACTGAGCAAAGACAGTGTCTTGATCTGAACCAATTCTGAGCAGGCTGGAAGGGAAGGAAGCCTGAGGGACTTCCTGAGCATTGGAGGAGACAACAGGGAATAGACAATTCGAAGATTACAACCATTTGCATTGGCAGCTCGTTCTGAAAATGGTTTTTGCAGAGGCAGACTCAACACCTCTATAAAAAGGGAACTCTTGAGTTTTATATACTTTTGTGCATGACAGACTTCTACACCTCAGTTCCTGTAAGGATTTGTCATTCTCAACCCTGCTATCCATGGTGCATAAAAGGCATTTTTTTCCCCTCTGTATCTGTTTGTTTCCTAAAGAAATTTCATTGTAAACTTCCATCTGGTGTGATGTGAGATAAGTGCTTTAATTAATTGAATGGGTCTTTTTTCTCAGCAGACTCCAATCCAGTGATTCAACCTGAAAGTGGAGTAAAGCTTAGGGTTTATTTGGTTGTTTTGCAGGACGACAGCTGCACGTGCCAAGGTGGTGAATGACTGGGTGACAGAAGGTGGTGTGCTGCTGATGGGATACGAGATGTACCGTCTCCTCTCTCTGAAGAAGTCCTTTGCCACTGGCAGGAAGAAGAGAACGAAGAAACAAACTGGCCCTGTCATCATTGACTTGGATGAGGAGGACCGGCAGCAGGAGCTTCTGAAAGGTGGGAAGTCAGCCCTCAAGAGGGAGAGGGTGACCCTGCTGTCCAGCTGGCTCTCAGCTGTGGCAGCACAGGGAAACAACCTATAACTTGCTTTTAGCATCACTGACATGATGGAACTTTGCTGGGTGGGATTGTGTCTTTGGAGGCAGAAGGTTGTTGAGCTTTATCTGAGTCCTTAATTTCTTGAAAGAGCTGCAAGTAAGTGTGGAATTCACTGAACTGAACTCTGGGATTTGTCAGTGTGAGAACTGCCACTCTGATTTGATGCAAGACACCCAACTTGATGCAGTGCAAGTCATCGAACAGAAATCAAGGGACGGTCATGTTTGCTCATGACCACATTTTGCCAAATCAGAACGAGTGTCTAGTCATACTTTATCTCCTGCATCAGCCTTGCTCTCTGCACCCATGGATACTGCTATTTTTGTGTTTCAGAACTACCCCTCTTCTGTGAAGCTGTTGACCTTATAAAACCAGAAGTTTGTCTTACTCATCTCTAACTAACACTTAATGTCCCTTGTCCTCAGGGATTGAGAAGGCTTTGTCTCGCCCCGGCCCAGATGTGGTTATTTGTGACGAAGGGCACCGGATAAAGAACTGCCACGCCAGCACTTCCCAGGCGCTGAAGAACATCCGCTCGCGCCGGCGGGTGGTGCTGACGGGGTACCCGCTCCAGAACAACCTCATCGAGTACTGGTGCATGGTGGACTTTGTGCGGCCTGACTTCCTGGGCTCCCGGCAGGAATTCAGCAACATGTTTGAGCGGCCCATCCTGAACGGGCAGTGCATTGACAGCACCCCCCAGGACGTGCGGCTGATGCGCTACCGCAGCCACGTCCTGCACAGCCTGCTGGAGGGCTTCGTGCAGCGGTGAGTCCACGGGGGGTTCTCAGGAGTGTAGTCACACATGTTCTTGCAAACAGTTCCTTTATCACGAAATTGCCTGGCTTGTTTGCTGAATTTGTGCAGTATAACAAAATCTTGCTGCCTTACAGAATCATGGAATCGTTTAGGTTGGAAAAGATCATCAAGTCCAACCGTTAAGTCATCACAGCCATCACTAAAGCTTATCCCCAGGTGCCACATCTACGAGTCTTTTAAATCCCTCCAATTGGTGACTCCACCCCTTCCCTCAACTGTCTGTTCCAATGCCTGACCACCCTTTCCATGAAGAAATTTTTTCTAATACCCAATCTAAACCTCCCTGGCACAGTATGAGACTATTTCCTCTTGTCAGGTCACTGTTACCTGGGAGAAGAGACTGTCCCTTACCTGGGTATAACCTACTTTTAGGTAGTTGTGGAGAGAGAGAGGTCCCCCCAAAGCCTCCTTTTCTGCAGGCTGAGCCCCCTCAGCTGTTCCTCATCAGATTCGTGCTCTAGACCCTTCCCCAGCTCTGTTGCCTGAATCTGGACACCGTCAAGCACCTCACCTTGTTTTAGTGAGGGGTCGAAAACTGAAGCCAGGATTCAGTGCTGAGTACAGGGGAAGGGTCACTTCCCTGGCCCTTCTGGTCACACTAAAGTTGGTTTTCTTTGGTACCACAGACTCTGATAGTAGAGAACTACACCTCTAACTGCCTCAGAGTGACCTCAGGTTTATTTTGATGGCTTAATAGCCAGTTTGGATGTCTGCATTGTGACATCCTGATACAAAGATCTGAAAGTGTATCATGAAAGTGTTAAGAAATGTGACATTGACTCCCCCACTCTGGAAACAAATTAGCATTTTTTTCTCAGATGAGGATTCTAAGATGCTGGTCTGGAGTGTCTTAATCATTGGCAGAGCTGAAAATAGACTTTACTTCTTATTTCTGTTTTTCAGCTACCATGGAAAACAGGACTTTCATCACCCTCTTAACTCTGTGACCTGTGCTAGAAGATTGTAGTGTTTGAGGTCCTTGTAATTGTGTTTACAATTGGTATTTGGCTGCAGAGAGGGTATCTCAGAAGTGTCATGCATTAAAGAAACCTGCAATTTAGAGGTCCTTCTCCCTGCAGCTGGGTGGGCAAGAAGTCAAAATCTTACCCTATGTGCAGCCACAGGGAGATCGTATTGGGAAATTCCCTTCCCTGTATTTATCTCACTCTTTTTATTTCTTCCACAGGCGAGGCCACAACGTGCTGAAGGTTCAGCTCCCATCTAAGGAAGAACATGTCATCCTGGTACGTCTGTCCAAGATCCAGCGGGCCCTTTACACGGAGTTCATGAACCGCTTCCGAGATGCAGGCAACAGTGGCTGGCTGGGACTGAACCCACTGAAAGCTTTCTGTGTCTGCTGCAAGGTAGGTTTTGACAGAAGAGGCAAAGGAAGATTCTAATGTGTTGGGGAAAGGGGAATGTAAGTCAGAAGAGGAGGTGAAAGTGTGGTTGGCCAGGGACATCATCTCTCCCCAGAGTGCTCTGCAGTGGTTCAACAGTGTTGTTATCTTTGCTTCCAGAGCTAGAGTGCAGGGATGTTAAATGTTTCTTTCAAACTGTGCAAGAAACCTGCTGCCATCAGCTGAAACAGTCTAGGCTGATATTTTGAACTGCATAACTGTACCTGCTTAGTGCAGACAAGCAGCTTCCTCTGCCTTTTTGCTCTGTGGGGTGCACAGTGACCTCCTGGTTTGTTCTCAAGGAAAGAATTGGGCACTTTTAGAGATATGAGAGCCAGAAGAAGTATTCGTTCTTTCCTTTGAATAGCTGGGGGGGCTTTCAAGTCATAGTCATTGGCAAGCAGCAGACCAGTGCAGGTCTAACCACTTCCTTTCTTTATTCCTTCAGATCTGGAACCATCCAGATGTGTTGTATGAAGCTCTGCAAAAGGAGAATCTGGCAAACGAGCAGGATTTGGATGTGGATGACCTTGGCTCAGCAAGCACTAATTCCCGCTGCCAGCCTCAGGGAATTAAAGTCAAAACCGAGAGTAATGCTCTGGCATCACCAGTTGGAGAAGCTACTAATAGCAAGTTCCTCCAGAGTGTTGGCTTCAACCCTTTTCAGGAGAGAGCAAATCAGGTCGTAACTTACGAGTGGGTGAGTCTCACTGCTGGAAAACTCTTTGTTTGGAGAGTCTGAAAGACTGGACAGTTTTCTGAAGCAGAGCAAAGAGAAGACTCTTCTGTTTGAGTTGTGGGTTTCTCTTATGTTCTCTTTACCACAGAGCATCTTGATAAACAGATCTGGCTGGTGCTACAAGGGGTTTGTGAGGTGGAAGTGCAGGCAGCACTCATGTCATTGTTCTCATCTGACCAAAAAGGCTGTGAACTTTGTTATTCCAAATAAAGGTGTTAGGGTGAAGTTTGATCTAAATAAGATGGTGGTAAATCTAGAAGGATGGAGGAAAGCTCTTGAGATATAAGAGTCATGAGAGGTTAAGAGGACACTCATCAGAGAAGTTTGTCATTTGGAGCTTCTGAAATGGGAGGTAGCAGCAGTAGTTATGAGTTGCCACCTCAAACAACTGGATGGAAATAACCTCATTGCTGTGGTTTATTTCTCTCACCTTGAGACAGGGTTGTTGAACTAGACAGGGAATGAGCAACTCCACCTGTAACAGTCTCCCGTTTCTCGGTAGGCTAAAGACATCTTGTGTGATTACCAGACGGGAGTCCTGGAGAACTCACCCAAGATGGTGTTACTTTTCCACCTAATTGAGGAAAGTGTGAAGCTTGGAGACAAGATCTTGGTCTTCAGGTAAGCAGAGTATCAACAGCTGATCCTACAGTCATTAAATACTGGAGTAGCTGGATCCCGCCTGGTACTAGGAGGTTATTACACAGGGTGAATGGTGTGGCAGTTTCCCTTTTCTCCTTTTTTTGTATTAATGTGGATTTTCATCTGTGGATTTATAACTTCTGCCACTGTCACATTTACTAGTGAGGGGTGTGCTGCACAAGCAGGGTTTGGCAAACATCAGCACTGTCATGGTTGGGGAAGGGTTCTGATACTCCACTTTTGCTGCTGGGGGACTTTTTCCTGAATAGAGATCTTGGTTTTGCAGCCAGAGCTTGTCCACCTTATCTGTCATTGAAGAGTTTTTGGCAAAGAGACTGATGCCAAGTCCTCCAGGCTCAGATGGAGGAGTTCATAACTGGGTCCGAAACATCAACTACTACAGTGAGTGCATCCAGTCCTCCTCTCTTTTGTTGTGACACTCTTTGATCCTGTGAAGGACTAATTCCTGAAAGTCGCCCACCATCTTCTTTGAGTTGTGTTGGGGTGTGAAAATGCTCTGCTGAAGCATTCTTCTGGATGAACCTCTCTCAGACTGTTCTTACTTTAGTTGTTTTGGAAGACAGTGTCAGTTGGATAGCAACTAACCAGTAATTTCCAAATCCTCTTTTGACATCTTACTTAGAAGATGTTAGACATCTCTGACTTCTCACTTAGACGCTACTGCTTTTTTAAAGTTGCAAAAGATACTTTTTGCTTCCTGTTGGCTATTGGCTAGATCTTGCTTCCAAAACCAGAATCACTGCAAAATGCTTTCACTTGCTCAAGGCTTTGAATTCCTCTACCTTCTTCCCCAGCTTTAAATCTTTTTCTGGTATGGGTTGTTGCTTTGTGTGGCTACTCTACAGGCCAGGACTGAGCAAAATGGTGGATATGGTGTTCCTGATTTTTGCAGAGCTGCCAGAAGCAAGCTGCTGCCCAGGAACAGAGACATGACACCCCCTGCACTCCTTTACACCAGCACTGTCTGTGCTCAGGTCTAGTTTCTGGGGGTTTGCTGGAAAAGACTTTACAATTTTGCTTTCTCTTGATTCCTGGAGCTTCCTGCATACACAAGGCCTTTGTTCCTGTTGTTCCTGCCTCCTATCCATCTTGCCTAAAGCAGAGCCTTAAAGGGCTAAATCTGTTGTAGTGGTCCCAGGCCTGGCCTTGACAAGCTTGAGTAATGTTTTACTTGATCATCCAGTTGAGGTCCCAAAAGGCTGCATTGCACCTTCCTTTTTGGGCATATTACAGGTATAGAGTGGTCCAGTTAAGATCCTGGAGTACATGTTTTGAGAAGACCCAGAATTGGTTTGGAACCAGTTTCAAAGATCAGTGTTTGGAAAGTGGGTTTGTTCTTACAGAAATCCCCCAAACATACAGAGCTTTAAAATGTATCTTCAATTTCCTTCTCAGGACTGGATGGCAGCACCTCTGCCTCAGAAAGGGAACGGCTGATTAACCAGTTCAATGATCCCAGCAATGCCTCTGTTTGGCTCTTCCTTTTGTCCACACGGTGAGTTGGCTGGAGCAGAAGGGCACGGAGGAGGACTCATACTGGTGTTCTGGATGCATGTGGGTTTTCAGTTCTTAACTTCCTTTGTAATATGCTCTCTGTGGTATGATAGTGCCATCTGCTTCTGAATTCTCTAGGGATGTAGGATTTCAGCCTTAGGCCTCTGCAACAGGTTGACAGTCTTGAAAACCAAACTTGGGCTTAAAGTTTGACTGGAGGAAACTTTCCATACACCCTTTATGGGCTCTTGGCTGTGATGGTTGTCCTTGCCTAGAAGTTTTGGAAATTGGCCAAGGCAGCAGTTTGAAATTTGCCTTAATTTTCCAGTGCTGGGTGTTTGGGTGTCAACCTCATTGGAGCAAACAGAGTGGTGGTGTTTGATGCTTCCTGGAACCCGTGCCACGACGCCCAGGCCGTGTGCCGGGTGTACCGCTACGGGCAGAAGAAGCCGTGCCACATCTACAGACTGGTTTCTGATTACACCCTGGAGAAGAAGATCTATGATCGGCAGATCTCCAAGCAGGGCATGTCAGGTAAGTGTGGATGAACTCAACGTTCCACTCTCAGCTTTCACTCCTCCTAGCTCCTGTAAGTCCTGGGTTTTGTAACTTTTTTTTTTAAGGTTGAAAAACAGACAAAGAAGTGACAGGCGCTATCGCAGGGCTATGTTTGGTGTTTGGGTTGGCAATGACATGGGATCCTGTAAAAAATTCATGGTGGTAGAGCCAGCATCCTGCAGCAAGATAATGGTCCCAGTCCACTGCTGTACCATTTACTTTCCCTGCTCCTCTTCTGGCTGCTGGAACAGACTGGAGACTCAGAGAGTGCTCATCCTGTTTGCCCCTCTGCCTGGGTATTGCTCATCTTAAACTGGATGTTACTACTTAAATAGCTCTGTATCTCCATTTTTCCTGCAGTAAGAGAGGTAAAATAGCTTAATTAAAATTTATATTGATACCTTTGACTGATAGTGCTTGCTTAGGTGCCAAGAATAATTAATTCGTTGTGGTTCTGACCTGCCTTTGTAACAAAAGTATCTTTTGTGCTGGCTTGTGCCAGTTGTCCAGCTGCTCTCATAGAACGTGCAGCTGGGGGTTGTGGTGACCCAAAGAGAGTTCTGTATCCTTCTTTGCTCAAAACTCCAGAGGCAGCAGCCCAGCGTGATCAGCTCAGTTTGCTGTTGTGCACTCAAGGTGGAGTCCCCTGGCAGCTGGCCTGGCTCCCAGGAGAGTCCTGGATGGAGGTGTTTTCTCCATGTGCTCCCATTTGACCTGTGTGCAGGAGGGAGTGTTCAAGGAAAACATTCAGGTTCTTGTGAGTGAGAGAGTGTGGCTGCTTTTCTGAGCTTTCCACTTTAGTACATAGTTACTAATTTGAGCCTTTTTGGTGAGATTTGTGGGAGAACACATACTGATGTGGCTGCAGTTCTGTCCCAGGACGTGTATGTATACAGCCTTGTTACATGGGGTGGGACTACCCATAATTAGTTTTGTGTTCCTGCTTGCCAGGAGCTTGGTGATCTGCACAGCTTTACTGTGCAGTCTGGAGCACAGGCACTTGTCAGCCTGACTTGGTCAAACAGGCTCAGCTCTGAACGTGACAGTTTTTCTCCTTGCCCTGACATTTACAGAATATCTCTGAGGATTGTGTAGATTGCGAGGAGGGACCTGTGTTAGGACAGAAGTGTAGGAAGGGCAACAGGCAAGCAGCAGTGATCTCTTCCCTTCTCTGCTCACTCCGTTCCCTCTCATTTCCAGATCGGGTGGTGGATGATCTGAACCCAGTGCTGAACTTCACTCGACGGGAGGTGGAGAACCTGCTGCATTTTGTGGAAGAAGAATCTGATCCTGCTCAGCTCTCCCTCAATCCGAGCAAGATGAAGGAGTCCGTTCTACAACTAGCCTGTCTCAAGTATCCTCACCTCATCACCAAGGTAAGACCAGCCTGCTTTCTTGCTGGCACTGTACTGCACAGGCAGGAGTGGTCCTGGAGGAGTCTGGCAATGTGATGGGGCTGTGGTGGCAAGAAGCTCGCACCTGGGTGCTGGTGGGAATAGGCAGAAAATTTTCTAGAGAGGATCCAAAGATCCTGCCCTTCCCTGTGTTATCTTCCACTCATCTAGAAACACCTCTGTCCTGTACAGGTTTGGGGGTAGGTTGTCAGACACTCCTTCCTTCAACTTTGTGCTAGGTGTGAAGGTGGCAGTGGAATATCCCAGCTTGCTGCCAGCTGTTTTCCTGGAGTGACTTTAAACCAAAGCTGGGACAGGCAGCACTGGCCTGTGCTGTCAGGAGTGTCACTGGTGGGGTGGTGCTGCAGAGTGGGCCTGTGCCAGGTGCTGTGGGGCTCTGGGAGCTGTGTGACATTGTGGCAGGCCCGGTGCTTGTGCTCTTGGCCTGGCCAAAGCTCCTGGGTTTTGCTGTGTGCTCACAGTAAACAATGGCCTTGGCTGGGCAGGTGATGGCATTAGCTGACTGTCACCCTTCAAGATGAGCCTTGGTCACATCCACAGAGGCGCCCCCTCATGTGCTTTGCCACGGCCAGCTCTGCCAGCCTGGGAAGGAGACAGGCTGCTGCAGGGAGCGGGCGGCTGCCGTTCGGGGTGTGCTGGTTCCCTCTTGCGGTGTGTGGGTGCCAGAACCGCGGTGCTGTGGGGTTGCAGGAGCCTTTTCAGCATGAGTCACTGCTCATCGACCGGAAGGAGCACAAGCTGACCAAGGCAGAGAAGAAAGCAGCCAAGAAGAGCTATGAGGAGGAAAAGCGAGCATCCGTCCCCTACACCCGGCCGTCCTACGCACAGTATTACCCAGCCAGCGACCAGAGTCTGACGAGCATCCCTGCCTTTAGCCAGAGGAACTGGTGAGCACCTGCCCCTTCCCTTCTCCCCATGCTGTAGACTTGAAATGAAGGGGCAGAGGATGCTTATCCCTGTGGGGTGAGTGCTGCACTCTCTTCCCTCCTCTCTGATTAGGCGACCAGCCCTCAAGGGTGAGGACAAACCAGTGGCAAGTGTCCGCCCAGTTCAGTCCACCCCCATTCCAATGATGCCCCGGCATGTCCCCATGGGCGGTGCAGGATCAACCTCAAGTTCCAACCCTGCTGTCAACTTTCCCATCAACTATCTACAGCGAGCTGGTGTCTTTGTGCAGAAGATTGTTACCACCACAGGTGAGTTGCTGCTGCTCACAGTGGGTTGGGTCATGATGCCCATGGTGAACTGAGGATCAGGGTGAGTTGTTGATACCCACATGGGCTGTGGGTAGATGGGCATCAGAGGCAAAGGTACTGTCTCTCTGCATTTGAGTGGTTCCTCTGTGCCTGAAGGACTTTCCCTGCAGGTATGCAAGAGCCATGGACCTGGTGGATTGTTGGGAGTGAACTTGCCCTGATAGGACCTGCAAAACTGTCGTTGGTGGTCCTGGAGATGCTATGCTAGGACAGAATGGCTTTTGCTTCCTTGTAGCCTCTGCTACCTTCTTGTGCTGTGTAGAAATAAACCCAGGGCTTGCTTATAGCATGGCACATAGGAAAGACAATTGCACTGCCAAAAAAGGGGTTGGTGGTGCACCTGCCCTCTCCTGCTGTGTCTGGCATGTAGTTTAATGGGCACTATTCTGTTTCTTTCCCCACTGCCAGATATTGTGATTCCGGGTACAAACACATCCACTGATGTGCAGGCAAGAATCAGTGCTGGTGAGAGCATCCACATCATCCGAGGGACAAAAGGTAATTCTGTCCTGCTAAGAACTTGTGGATAGGGTCCTAGCCAGTGCTAATTAGGAAAGAAAAAGATGTAAAGGCATGAATTGATCCCTTGAGAAAAAAGAAACAAGAAGGGGAGGCCACAGTGGCTCCATTGCAGCCCATGCTCTGGGTGTGCTGATGCATCTGTGGCTGCTCCTGTCCCTGAGAGGAGCTATTGAACTTTGTGGCTCAGTTCTCCAGTCCAGGAAAGCTGCAGGGGTGAAGGTAAAGGGTGAGGAAGGGAGTAGAAGCCTTCCACTGGGCCTAGGCAGCACTGCTGTTCTATTGTTGCCCAAGGAACCTTGCAGGCTCACAGATCCAGGTCCTGAGCCGAGACTGGAGCTGTAGTGGAGTTGTTGAATGAAGTTCTCCCTCTGTTCCAGGGACGTATATCCGGACCAGCGACGGTCGTATTTTTGCCATACGGACCACTGGGAAGCCAAAGGGCAATGAAGACCATCGGACAGCTGCCTCAGGTAGGGGCCTGTGGGTGCTGTGTGGGGCTTGCACATGTGGTTTCCTACTGGAGTGTCTAGGGCAGCATTCCCTGGCGTATTCCACCACGTCTGTGTTTAGAGCTGACCCCGCCATCTCCCTGAGATATTCCCACCTTCCTTTCCACTGTTGCCTCTTAGCCCCCGGCTTTTTCTCCAAGGTCGTCTTTCTCACCTGCCCCATCTCCTTGTTTGCAGGCTCCCAGAGCTCCTCCCTGGAGTCCACGAGTAATGGCAGACACAGTGCCTCATCCCCGCAGCTCCCCAGCGCGGAGGAGCTCACTCGGCCCATCTCCCCCGACAGCCCCGAGATCATCAGTGAGCTGCAGCAGTACGCGGAGGCGGCGGCCGCGCGCGAGTCCTGCCACGGCTCTCCCAGCACGGCCGCGGCGCAGGGCCAGGCCGCCCGCACCGACACCGCGCCCAGCGCCACCGCTGCCGCCGCCCGGGGAGCCGAGCAGCGTGTGGGGGTTCACTGCATGGCCCCCTCCGTGTCCTCGGCCCTGCCAGCCACCAGCCAGCATGGCGATGCCCACCCGGTGTTGGACTTACGGGGCAACAAGCGCAAGTCAACGTCGCCGTCGGCTCCGGAGGAGCAATCCCGGAGGCAGCAGAAGAAGCGCCAGTTGCAGCCCTACGAACACGGGTACCCCGTCTCTGGTGGGTTCACCATGCCTCCTGTCTCTTTAAACCACAACCTAACCCATCCATTTGCCTCCCAGCCAGGAAACTCCTTGTACATGGGCACTGGCTCCTCTTATTACCAGCTGCCCAATTTACTCCCAGACCCTCATCTGGTGTTCCCTGTGACTACTGACCCTCTGCTGACAGCCGGCACCGCCAGCTCTTCTGCTGCTACCTCAGCCACCGCCAGCGTCCCCTCATTCATGCTAAACCCTTCTCTGACAGGGGTGCTGCCCAATTACTCGCTTCCCTTCACGCAGTCACTCCTGCCCGAGCCCAGGATGTTCGCTCCTTTCCCAGCCCCCGTCTTGCCTAGCAGCCTTCCCAGGAGCATGGCATCTGCCTACCCTGGCTACGTGTCCCCTCACTCGGGCTACCCAGCTGGGGGTCTCCTTCGGTCCCAGGTGCCTCAGTTTGAACCCCAGGAGGTCCCAGAGGTGGGATGCAGCTCTAATGACGAGGACAAAGACGACGATGTCATAGAGATCACAGGGAAATAAAAAAGGCCCAGCTCCTGCTCGGTCTCAGCTCTGCCAGGAGGCAAAAGTTGCAGGACCTTTTTGGGAGTCAGGATTTTCCCTCCGGGCCACAGCAGTGGGTGGAGAAGGATGCAAAGGGTGCGGTGTGGGGGTGGTTTTGTTCTTTTCGTTTTGTTTTGTTGTTTTTTAGCTGTCAAGGATAAGAATTGTATTAGGGGCTGGGAGATGGGAGAGGGATGGAGTGGACCTTTGGGAGCTGGGGGAGCAAGAGCCGGGGAGGAGGGAGGCAGCAATGCAAACTGTAGGAGTGCCTCCCCCCACGCTCTGTCTGTCTGTCTGTCTCTGTTCTCTGTCTTGTCTGGCCTTGGAGGCTTGGTGTTGTGAGTCACTGCCCTTCTCAGGCCTGGAGGCACAGGCTTGACCGCTGGCAGGGCCGAGCTCCCTCTCACATGAACTGCCTTATCTGTGAACTTCTCTCACTGCGAGAGGGGTGGGCCGGGGGTGACTCCACCAGAGGTTGGGGACAAAGTGTTTTTTATGGGGAGGGAGTGGGGAGGCATCTACACTGTGTATGTTGGGGCAGGGAGGGAGGGGATTGATGTCAAATAAAAGAAGAAAGAAAAGAAAAAAAACAAGATAAAAAAAAGAAAATACCCCACGATTTGTCACCCTCTTCAAATTCACATGAGACTAGTGTGAGGGCTCCAGGCAGGCTCCTGTGCCGGGGCTCTGGTAGGGGGCTCCCCGAAGCCCTTCTGGAGGGTCCCGTCCAAGGTAGGTTGGCCCTGTGGGTCTGATGGCACCTCTATGTGCCAGGCCAGATGAGTGGAGCAATCCCACATGTCTTGGTGGCCATCAGAGGGGAATCCTGCTGACTTCCCCATCTCCTGCCAGGCTGTGTGAAGGCCACGTCTCACCCTGCTGTGCCCCACCAGATCCAGGGGTGGGTGGGCTCGCTGCTGCTTCTGAACAGCACCAGGCAGTGGAGAAGGTTGGGAAGGGACACTGGACCAGTGCCAGTTGCTGTTGAATCTGTGACTGGAGAGACTTTCCCCTGCACAGAAACTCTACGTTAATTTATTTCATGAGGGCATAATATTTATTGTCTGGGGGAGTCTTTCTTTCTACTTTTAAATTAATTTCCTTATTAAAAAAATAAAAAAGCTGGCCTCCATCATGCAGTGGTCGCTCGTTGGGTCGTCTGTGTGGGGAGAAGCAGCTGGTTGACCAAAGCCTAGCCTAGGAGCAGGGCCAGCTGTGGAGGTGGCCTGTAGCTGACCCAAGTGGCATCAGTTGGATGTGTCCCATCAGAGCATTCTGCCAGAGCAGGAGCTGCTCTGGGTGCTGAGCAGCTGGAGGGAGGATGGAATCCCCTTGTCGTGGGGCATGTGGAGGAGCACATGTGGAAGCCTCCTGTGTGCTTTCCCAGTGGGAAGGAGGAGAGCTGTGAGGTGTGTGGAGCTGAGAAAACAGAGCTCTTGCTGGGGAAGTGCCTTTCCCCATGCAGGGAGCGGCCTCCCCTGCTCAGCCCTGTGAGTGCAGAGCCTGGTCCTGGCCCTGCCAGTGAGCACCCCAGCTGCTCCTCAGGGCCAGGGCTCCTAGGGAGATGCTGGGATACCCAGGTGCAGCTGGACTTGGAGCGTGTGACTGAGTGTGTGAACGCACTAGGATGGACACTTGAAATCCAGCAACCTCCATGTCACATCTGGGTGTCACCATGCAGGAGCTGTGCTCGCCTGCGTTGGATGTCCCTGGAGCTGGTGTTAGCCTCTAGGGGACCCCTAGGCCATGGAAGCTGCAGTCACTGGTGTTTGCTGGGACCAGCTAGATGTAGGAAAGGGCAGGATGTCCTGACATCCTCCACCAAAGAGGTGCTGGAAGATGGGGACCTCCCTTCCTGAGAGAGAGAGGGTTGTGTGTGCACGCGTGTGTTACGGAAACATAATAAAAAATGTTATGGGGCTTTCCTAGTGTCTTTTTCTGTTTAATGGACATTGTCTGTCAAACATAACCACACCATTCATAGAAGCCTTAGATCAACAGTTTAGCTATGCAAATTATTTTATTTTTAAAAAAAAACCAAACATTAAAATAGTGCTTTCTTCTTTAACATATCCTAGGAGTTGAAAACCGAGGGGTTCTGAGCAAACTGCTGGACAACTTGTCTTTGGATGCACCATGGAAATAAAAATCAAACCCCCCCACAAAAGTAACAAAGCAAATTAACTGATGGTGTTCATGCAAGTTTCTCCAAAGACTTGACAGTGCTGCATCTGTGAGTCATGCCCTCCTGTGCTCTGTGTGTCCACCTCATGCACTACCCTGTGACACTGATTGTATGACCAGCTTGCCCAGATGTCCGTTGCATCCCTGTGAGGCTGTCAGTTTTCCTGTGGATTTGGGGAATGGACCTAGGCAAGGGCTTTCCTTGTCGAGAGTAGCAAGTGTTGAGACCTGCGGGTGCGTGTGGGAGGCGGGAACACGAGCAAACCCCCCCAGAGCCCTGCGGCAGCCCCAGCCCTTCCTGTGGGGGTCAGGGTAGTGGGGCTCACCCAAGGGACCCTCCCACGCCATCTCTGAATGGGGCCTGTGCTGGACAAGGTGTGAAGATGTGGCTAGGGGCAGTCAGCACCATGGTCTGGATGTGGTACTGGTGACTGCACACCTCTGCTCCTTGCCTCTCCAGGAGAGTGCTCAGGGCTTCCAGACCAGGCCCTGGCCCATCCCTGTGCTGTCACCTGATGTTCTCCAGTGGTTCCCCAGCAGAACCTGGGCCCTGTAGCCAGCTGTAGGAGCTGAGGGTGACTAGCATTCTGCTGCTACGTGGTGCAGAATGTGCCCTGGGCTGGCTGTTAACCCAGCACCAGAGTGAGGTGTGAGGACTCTTCACACAGCTCCTGTGTGGCCGTGGCTTGGAGATCCCTTGGCACCCTCCTGTGGTGTGGCTGCCCTGTGCATGACCCACTGTGGGCAAACATCTGCGGCCCCGGGCAGCTGCAGCACAGGGACCCTGCACAGCAAGTGCCCGAGTGCAGCCCCAGCCCCAGCTCTGCCCCATCCACCAGCCCTGGGCACCCCCTTGGTGAGGGGATGGGCCCTGGCAGAGCCTCGGCTGAGGTGGTCACAGAGATGGCCATGATGCCCTGACCACAGGGCTCCCAGGGGAGCTGGCAGTGGCTGGGGCTGCTCCAAGCCAGCCGGAGGCACCTGCTCTCCCACGGTGCCGTGGGAAGGATTTCCTCTGCCCCACAGAAGCCACGGGGACGGGGTGGGTTATCCCCAGTGAGGGGAGCTCTCCAAGCCCTAAAACTCCCCTCCTGTGGGACCTGCTTGTCTCTCTCATCTGCTCTCCCCAGAGGTTTCTCCTCTCCAGCATGTGATTCTGCTGCAGAGGGCCCTCTCTTGGTTTTCCCGAGCCTGGAACAGGGGTTTTCCCTGCACGGGTTAAATTTTTTCTTTTGCTGCTGAATTTGTGTCTCCAAATGACCTGATGGGAAGCAGCTGCTGGTTCTCAGAGGGGCTGCAGATGACACTGAGGACATCAGTGCAGGACTCTCTGCAGAGGGTTTTGGACAGTAAGGAAGATTTCTGAGCACAGCCCAAGGCCAGGGCAGACCTGTGGGAGCCTTGGCAATGGTCAGTTGCTCTCCATGCTGACACCCAGCCCTCTGCCCTTGCCTCTGGTGGGAGGTTTCCTCTCCTGGGGACAGTTGGCTGAAGGCTGGGTACTACTGCAGGACAGTGCCATGGGCATGGGGGCTTGCTGCTGCTCTGTGTCCTGGGCTTGGTGGGCTTGTTGCTGATGCAGCTCTTGGGGTTTCCTGGGGGGCTGCAGGGCGGGGGGCAACACAGCCCAGCCTGGCCCACGTTGGGCAGGATCTGCTGCACATTGCCCTGGAGTGTCTGGGAGGGTGGGGGGGGTGGGTGCAGCTACTTGGAGAAAGCAAATATTCTGGCAAGAAAAGGGTG
>VZTR01027123.1:202597-225617 GCA_013400775.1 Chaetops frenatus | reverse complement strand
AAATGCCAATATTAAAAAAAGAAAGTGGTGTGGTTTGAAGCTGGTGTGGGTTGGAGCTGGGCTGGGCATGAGCATCTCTGCACACCTGGAGCCCAGGCTCAGCCCTCAGCTGTGTCCTGCTGCTTCCAGCAGCACTTGGGCTCCTCCACACCTCGGCAGCCACACAGGTGAGCATCCTGCTGCCTCCGGAGCAGAGGGAGGCATCACACGGCTGGCCCTGCCTGGGCTGGCTGCTGCGGGAGTCAGGGAACCATTGGGACAGCTGGGCCGTGCCCCTCCCTGTCCTCTGTGCTTACTATTGCTGCTGCTGATCATCAGTCAGGGCCAGGGGAAAACAAGGAAAATAAATATTCTGCAAGTAAATAGCTTTGAGTCTCGGAGAGCCAGCGCGGGCTGCGTGCGCTGTCCCCGGTGCCCCGTAGGGCGCGGAGAGGCCGCGGGGCTGGCGGGGGTTGAGGTAGTACCAGCGGGGCGGTTCTGCACGGGAAGGCGAGAGATGGCCCGGAGCCGGTGCCGACGTGCGAGAAGGGCCCTGGAGAGGCCGGGGAGGGAACCGTGGGCAGCCCTGGCTCCCTCTGCCCCTCACAGGCGCTGCGGGTGCCTCCGCACCCGGCCGTTCCTGCTGTCCGGGGACGGGTGCTGCCACTTGTGCCAGGCTCGCTGCCGCTGCCGTTCCTGCAGCCGCAGGGCATTGCAGTAGGCGTCCAGGCTGCTGCCCGGTGCCCCCAGGGCCCGCGGGAAGCCCTTGGAGCCCGGGTGCAGGTCAACCCGAGGCCGGGGGCTCTGGAGGGTCCCTCCCAGCTCAGGCCCCTTGCTCCGTTTGAACGGTGGCAGCTCCATGGCCTCGTGCCTGATGACGCGGAGGCTGTACCGGGTGAGGAGCCGGGAGAAGGAGCGCTCCAGCGCCTGGCACTCGTAAGTGCCTATGTCCTCCCTCGCCAGCTGGCGGATCAGCAGCCCTTGCTCCAGCACCAAGAAGTGCCCGTTGTTCCTGACCTGCGGCAAAGGCAGAGCCCGTGGGTCAGTCCTTGGGGATAAAGCCGCTCCTGTCGCCCGTCCCCGCCGCCCTGTCCCCGTACCTCGCTCGGGGCTGTCTCCTCGCCGCGCCGCACCAGCCACCGGATCGTGGTCTGCGGGGAGCGCGCCAGGCACTCGAGGAAGGTCGAGTTCTTCTCCACGCCAAAAACCACCTTTTCCACGGCAGCAGTCCCTGTGCAGGGGAGAGGTGAGTACCCTGTGTGGGGGCTGTGCGATGGAGGGAGGGCTGGCAGCCGGAGCAGCCAGCCCGTGGTGCGGGGGGCACTGGCTTTCCCAGCGCGGTGCCCCCCGCCCCGCTGGGCATGGCGCTCCCCGGGCACAGCTGGCTGTCCCCGCCGGGGCTG
Source organism: Chaetops frenatus (assembly GCA_013400775.1). Lineage (NCBI taxonomy): Eukaryota > Metazoa > Chordata > Aves > Passeriformes > Picathartidae > Chaetops > Chaetops frenatus. The sequence continues at coordinate 224,235 of VZTR01027123.1, read as the reverse complement.
GCGCTCACCTTCTGCCGTGTGCTGGCACTGGATGAGCGGGTCAGCCTTCAGCACGTCCTGGCAGCGGGCACGCCTGTGGGAGAGCAGAGAGGGCTGTGGCTGTCCCGCCTCAGGCTGTCAGACCCCTCCGTGGCAATGCCTCGGAGAAGAAGGGGGACCAGGACAGGGTGTGTGGCAGGCAGGCGTGTGGCAGGAGGGGTCTGGCAGATGGGTAAAGTTCCAGGGCTGGCGCTTGCCCTCCCTTTCCTGCTCGGAGCAACATCACTTTGCAGGGGGATGCAGGGCTGGCGAGGGCACACGCTCACCTCTTCTCGGTGAGCAGGTGCGGGGTGCAGGTTTTGCTGTCCCAGGTGCAGTAGGGATCCCTGGCCAGGCAGCAGTCGGTGCAGGTTTTGCCGTAGAGCTCGCAGCGGTACAGGGAGAGCTGGAGCAGCCCGTGGGTGCTGCTCACAAACAGCTCCTGCTGCTCGGGCAAACGGGACAGAGGCAGTCAGCACCCAGCTGGAGACCGGGACTGGCAGGATACAGAGCTCCTGCCCCGTGCTGGGGTGGGGACACTAGGGCACAGCAGGAGTGCCAGACAGAGCCTGCCACCCCCTTAATGCCCTGGCAGGGTCCCATTCCCTAAATGTGCACCCCCTGGGGCCAAGGGGGCCGGCAGAGTGTCTGGGACCAGCTGGCCTCTATCCCTGTCCCTGGGCTGCTCTAGGGAGAAGCAGAAGGGACACTCACCTGCTTTGGTGATAACTTCATGTCCAGGATGGGAGAAGGCACCTGGAGGGGAAACAAGAGGGTGCTGCAGCCGTGTCACTCCCTCCTGGGTGCCCCAGCCTGCAAGTGGGATTGTGTTCCCAAGGGTGGCAGGATGCCAGGAAGGACCCTGGGCCAGGTCCCTGGTCACAGATCTGCTCCATGCAAGGAGCCTGGACTGGCTCTGCTTGGCGTGGGCAGCCCAGGACAGCTCTGCCCAGCAGCTCTGCTATCAAACCTGGGCTCAGCCCTCGCATTTCAGTGCAGGCTCCAATGTGCCACCCACATCTCCCCTCAGGGACTGGATGGGGAGCTGGAGGATGACTTGGCTCCAATCCCACTGGCTCGCCTCGCTGCTTGCAGCATTTCCTGCTGCCCAGGGCAGGCGGGAACCCCCCGGCAGTGAGGTGAGAACCTCCCCGAGAGCGGTCAGGGACTTGCTGCAGAGCCTGCAGGGAGGGTGCCACGGCCACGGGGGACTGTGTGGTCCAACCACCGCGCTCCAGCCCCCGTGGTGCCACCCTGGCTGCCTGTACCTTAGTGACACTGATCTCCTCCAGGCTGATCACCTCGGGGCCACGGCTCGTCCCACCGGCCAGTGCCACCTTCAGGACTTTGCCGTCATCTGTCAAGCAGCGGGAGGAGGAGCTGTCAGGGCCGGCAGCTCCCCGGGCTGGCGGGACCCGGGTGCCACACAGGCTGCGCCCAGAGCGTCCCCAGAGCTGGGGTGAGCTCCCACCTGTGCCGAGGAACAGCACGTCGTAGTGCCGGCTCTCCGTGTCCAGCCGGTGCACCAGCAGCCGCCGCAGCCGGTACGAAACATTGACCCGGACCAGCACGGGCTGCCGGTGCTGCGGGTACACGGGCTCCCACATCAGCTGGTGGCTGCGCATGAAGCTGATCAGCTCGTCGGGGAAGTCCTTGGTGGACTGCAGGAGGGGGTCGTATGTCTCGCTGGGGCACTGTGTGACACAGGGGCTGCATCAGGACCCGGCCAGTCTGTCCCACTCCCCCTCCAGCTGCTCCCCGTTCCCTTACCGTGCCGGGGCGGGGGTAGGGGACGCGCCCCTTGTATTCTACCCAGCGGTAGTCGAATCCCTCCTTGTGTGCAAAGGGGCCGCTGAAGGCAGCTCTCACGGCAGCCATGGAGTAGGTGCAGACGGCAGAGCCACTGAAGACACCGCTGTGGGGAAGCACAGGGCTCTCAGTGTCCCGGCTGCTCCACGGGGACCCATCCCCCTGAGCCCACGCTGTCCCCTGCCAGCCCTGGAGTCACGCACGGCACCCCGGCGGTGGCAGGAATCCCTTTGGCACAGCCAGTCCAGCCTGGGGGATCACTGACTCTGCCCATGCCCATGTGGTTTGACAACGAGCAGGTGAAACAACAGCAGGGAAAGCAGGACAATGCTGGTGGCCCTTCCTCAGCAGGCTGGGTGCTGGTCCTGCCCTTCTCCCCGCAGAGCTCCCTGTGGAGCAGCACCGGTGGGGGCTGGGGGCTGGACTGTCCCACAGAGGGGCTGATGAGGGTCTGCTCACCTGGAGACCGTGAAGAGCCCAAAGACGAGGGGGTTCTGGGGGTCCCGGGTGCGCAGGAGGAAAACGTCCTCTGCAAAGAGAGGGGTGGAGATGAGGCACCCCGGAGCTGGGGCACCAGTGCAGAGGATGCATTTGGGCATCTCAGCGGCGTGCTGGAGGGAGCAGCCCTGCTGGAGCTGCATTGCTCCTGGCTGCAGACAGGGCTGGGCACTCACCCAGCTGGTCGAAGTGTGTCTCAGTGCCCTGGGGCCCGGGGATGGAGCACACCAGGCGGGCCTTCAGGAAGGTGCTCCAGCGGTTGATGAGGCTGCGCTTCCCTCCAACATCGTTCTGCCAGGCACCAAGAGCCAGGATCAATCCAACCTCTCTGAGTCTCCCCCACTGCTGTGCCCTCCTCATTCCCACAGAGGGACACACCCAGCCCTGGGCCTTCTACCCTGATGCAGGTGTGCAGTGACACCCTCACATTCCTCTGCTTGGGATGTTCCTTGGTCCAGGGCAGGTAAAAGCCCACCTGGTGGTACAACTGGCCACAGGGTGCCGGCCTTGGCAACTGACCTTGCAGACCCTGGCCACCCTGGCTTGGATGTGCCTCTGCTCCCACTGCCCAGCTTCCATGGCCGTCTCACGGAAGAAGATGTAGACTTTATCATCGTGGGGGTTGTAGGTATCAGGGATGGCGTAGGCCCCTACGAACGCGGGCTCTGCGGGGGGAAGGAGCAGCACAACGTGGCCCTGTGCCCTGATCCCACCCTGTGGTGCTGTCCCGAGAGCCCTTGGGAACAGTGTGAGGCACTGAGGGGGACACAGGGCCCAAGGAGACGTGGCTACCCAGGAGGCAGAACACCATTCCCAGTGCTCAGGCTGTGGAACACGTGGTGGAGCATGGCTCCCACCAGGGGCTTCATCAGTGCTTCCCCCCAGCACTGATGAAGAGGAGAGAGGGCCCAGACCAGAGCTCTGGCCCCAGTGCTGGCCCCAGCCTGTCTCCAGCTGGAAAAAGAGGCCCCCACACCCCGCAGGCCCCCCTGCTCCTACCGTGCAGCCAGTGGTCCTGGTTCTGCTCCGTGCGGATGTAGCTCTGCTCGGCCCCACGGACCCAGGTCCGGAAGAAGGCAGCGCTGCTGCCCATGAAGTCGCTGGAGGTGCCTGAATACAGCTCCCCATCTGCAGGGTCAGGGGGGCTGTGGGTGGGAAGCAGCACCTCCCAGCACAGATTATTCCCAGCTCTCCCCCTCCCAGCACAGATTATTCCCAGCTCTCCCCCTCCCAGCATCCCCTCTGCTCCTGACGCTCTCTTACCCACGAGGAGTCCCGTGAAGGGTTCCTGGGGGCTGTACGGGCACCGCCCTCGCCCCGATTCCAACGAGTGGGGCACCAGCTGCATGCGGGGAGCCCCAGCACCCTGCCAGAGCCAAGGGGGAGATGTCAGCCCAGGGGGAGCCTGGGAACAAGCTGGAACTTAGGGGAAAGAGTGCAAGGGAGGCTGGTGTGTGTGTGTGATGAGTGGGTTCCTCCAGGAGGTTGCCAGAACCTGGTCCCATCCCCAGTGGGGCACCCTGACACTCCCCAGCCAGAGCTGCTCTCGCCATGGGGACTGCACCAGGCTGGCTGCCCTCCGGAGGCTCTGGGGCTCCCTCTCCCCCTGCTCCCAGGGAGAGGGGGGTTGGCACTTTCTGCCATAGGGGTGTGTCTGCCCTCACCTTGGCCCTGGCTCCCAGCTGGATGAAGGCACAGACGGGCTGGTAGGAGCCGGTGCCACAGGCGAACACGTGGCTCTGGTTGAAGGGCTGGAGCAGGCGGATGAAGTTGGCACACTCGGTCTGAGCAGGGGAGATGTCTGTCAGGGCTGAGCCGTGGTGACTGCTGGGGGTGAGGAGCCTGGCCAGACCCTGCCCTGGCAGCTGGCCAGCTGGGCTCGGCTCTGGCTGGCTTCACAAGCCCATTCCAGGCAGACCCCCGGGCTCCCTCTCGGGGCCATGGGGTTGCTCAGTATCCCTGGTGAGCTGCCAAAGGCGACGGGTGGGGGCTGCCGGCCCTGCTTACCTCCACGTTCTTCCCTGCCAGCTGGCAGTGCTCCACCTGCTCCCTGGGGGCTGGCCAGAAAATCTGAAACACAGAGACCCCAGGGATGCAGCCCCTGCTTCCCCTGGCCTCCCATGGCACCGGTGGGAACAGGCTGATCCAGCAGGCTCTGCCAGGCTCAGGTGCACGGCGAGGGCACGGGGCTGCTCTGGCACAGGTCTGACACCCCCCCTGAGCCCCCAGGGCCCAGTGGGCAGCCTGCCAAATCAGCTCGGAGTGAACCTGGCGTGGGGACAGAGCCGGGGCGTGCCGAGGCCCACCCAGGGGGTGGGCAGGCTCTCCTGGATCCCAGCCCGTGGGAACACCAGGCTGCACTGCCTTAATGGGATTTTCTTTTGTTGGGCTCTGGCTGTACACCCGGCCAGCAGGATGTCTTGGGATGACATTAGTGGACTCCCTGCTGGAGCTCTTGAGGCAGCAGTAGGGACGAGGTGTGACAGCAGGGCTCCAGGCACTGCCCACAGTCCACCCAGGTCACCCCTCCTGGCCAAGCCACCCCATCCCTCTGGCGTCAGCCCTTCCCAGCAGGGCTCAGCTCCACCAGGGATGGGCTGACCCCACTGATTGAGACATCCTGGTGTAAATGTGTCCCTGGTGAGGTTAGAACAGCCCAGTTCAGAGCACATCCACCTCCACGCCCTGGTGCTGGGACAAGGAGTGGTTCCAAGAGAGGAAGAGGCCAGCCTGGCCAGGGCCACCCTCCTCCCAGCACTGACCTTCTCAGGCTCTCTGCTGGGATGGTCCAGGTGGAACAGGAAGATATGGTTTTTTGCTCCCACCATCAGCCAGGCTCTGTCTTCATCCACCAAGAGGGCTTGGAAATCCATCCCATCCCCTGAGGCCAGCAGCAGGCGAGAGCTGTTGGATTTCAGCAGGTCTGAGGAGCACAAACAAGGTGGGAGAAAGAGAAACCCACCCATGAGAGACACAACCAGCAGCCAGAGGCCCTGTGCCTCCCTCTCTGGGACAGCCCTGGTTACCTATCCTAGCTCCAAGGGCACACAACATTCCTGCCACTGCCTTAGCAAAACCCACCACCCTCGCTGCCCCTGAGCTCCTCATGGAGCCTCCTCTATGCTGAGGGAAAGTCACTCCTACAGAGGCCAGAGCTGCATTGACCTTGCCCTGGCTGGGCTGGCTTGCAGGGCACAGGGCAGGACAGGGGTCCAGCCCCAGTATCCCGGGGTGCTCAGCTTCCAGCCTCCCTTCCAGAGGAACTCCTGGAACCCCAAAGCCTCTGCTGCACCCTGAAACCCTGGGCAGAGGATGGGGTGAAGAGGTGACACACTTGCTGTGACTCCTGGCATGCTTTCCCTGGGCTTCAGATCAAGAGAGTTTACATTAAAAAGTTTTTGCTGTTTTCTGGAGCCAAGCATCCCTCCAAGGAAAGGCTGTATGGAAACAGAGCCAGCAAACCTGGCCTGGACACCCTCTTCACCCACCCCTAAGCCTCTGAGTCTGTGAAGTGGCTGCTGGGCTTCACCCCAGGCAGGTGGATGAATGCACTGGGACAGTGCCCTCAGTGCCACCCCAACCCAGCACCCCACACTTCCCACTCTGTGCCCCGAGACACAGCCCCAGCCCAGCATTAGACTGGCTCCGGGAAAGACCCAAGGGTGCCCCAGACCCAGTGCACTCCTCTGGGAGCGCAGACAGGAGACTGGGAAAGGCTCTGCTGTTCTGGCTGTGGCTCCTCCCGTGCAGCAGCCGCGGGGCTCGCCCGGCCCTTCCGGCACAGTTGTGGCCGTGTGGGTGTGTGAGGAGGACAATGAGCTGTTGTGTCTTGGTTAAAACTCCGGAAACAACATCCCTGGGGCCAGCACTGCTCCGTGATGTGCAGTGCCAGTGTCTGTGGGGCGAGCATCCCCCCCCAGCGCCGCCAGAGCGGCGGCTGCGCCCACACGGGACCGCAGCAGCTGCCACCGCCCAGCCCCTGCTCCCAGGGATCAAGGCAGGGCAAAACTGCACTGAGGCAGTCCTTGGAGCTTCCAGAAATCACAGCACATCCCTTCCCTCTCCAAAAGTGACAGGACGTGCCTGGGGACAGAGGGCTGGCTACTCTGGCAAGGCTGCTCCTGGCTTTGGTGATGTGCAGGGTAGCGGGAAGGAGTGGGGCCATGGGAGGGGGGGATGGAGATGATGGAGATGGAGATGGAGATGGAGATGGAGATGGAGATGGAGATGGAGATGGAGATGGAGATGGAGATGGAGATGGAGATGGAGATGGAGATGGAGATGGGCTGCACTGGATGGGGACTGAATGGAGGTGCAATGTGGCTGGAAACGCAGGGAAAACTGTAAGACCCAGGCTGAATTCAGGGCTGCCCGAAATCAGAGGGAGAGAAGCAGAGTGTCAGGAGCAGAGGGAAGGAGCTGGTCAAGGGAAGCCGGTGGATGCAGGGTGGGCGGGAGTGTGGGCGGACGTGCGGCCCCGGGTGCAGGTGGGGTGGACGTGGGCACAGGCACGGCTCCATCCAAAGGGAACCGGCTGACCCGGGAGGTTGTCTCACTTCCTTCCACCCCTTTTCCAGGGCAGAGGGGAAGCGAGGCCAGTGCCTGCGGGCTGGAGACGCCGCTGACATCCGCTGGTCCCTGCTGGGACAGGCAGCAGGCGGGTCCCTGCCCGGATCCAGCAGCCAGGCTGGCTCCCACCTAGCGCTTCCATCTCCCCTTGCTCCGGCGTCAGAGCTCCCGTCACGGCGGGGACACAAACCCTCCTCTGCCAGCAGCAGCTCCAAGAGCCATCAGGGAGCTCCCGGCTCTCTTCCTGAGGCCACAAAACCTGCACAGCCCCACTGCACTCCCCTCCTTCCCTCGGGTGCCCAAGGGCTCTCCTCCGGGTACCAGAGATGCAGGGCAGAAGGTTCCCAAGCCGTTCCCCACCAGCTGAATGGGATTAACAGCTGAATTCCTGTCCCTGCCTGCGGGCCATTGTCCCCGCTGGATCTCCAACAGGGTGCGGTGCATGGTTCGCCCTCCTGTGTCTGCCAACGCTCCCAGGACCTGCCTGATCCTGGGGAAATGTCAGGCAGGGCGCCGGGGAGGGGCTCGGGCCAGAGGGCAGAGGCTCATCCAGTACACGAGTGTAATTCAGAGGAACGGGGACAAGACCGGCCCCGGTGAATGTCACTTGCTGGTCACTCTCTGAGCTGCACCAGCCCTGTCTGAGGACAAGGTCAGGCAGGGTCATGGAAGAGCCCTCTCTGCTGCCTCTGGTAGCACATGGGGGAACCCTGGAAGGACTCACTGCCCTGCACTGGCACCCTCTGGCAGGTTAATGATCAGGAGGAGGGTCTGAGCCTGGCCCCACAGCTCTCCTTCCTCACCAAGGGGACATCGAGTGCTGGGATCCAGACCCAGGAAGCTTCTGCACAAAAAACAGCCTCTTCTCACCTTCTGGTCATTAGATCCAAACCTGACATTGGAGACAGGGAAGCAGGGGGGCTCTGCAGCAGCTGTGCCATGGCCAAACCCATCCTGTCCTTTGTGTTCACTATCTCCCAAGGCCGTGGTGTTTGTCTTCACTGCTGGGAGCCTTGTCCCATCCATCACCTCCGCCTGTCCCTCAGCCACAGTGTCCTCTGTGCGGGGTGACCCCCACCTTCCTGGGGTCACAGCCCGGCTGTGCCGGAGGGCTGCCCTTTCCCCTTCCCCCTCAGCAGGCACAGCAGCCCACGGAGCACATCCCTGAAGCCCAGGGGAAGCTTGGTGCTAAATGGGGCTCTGGCCCCTCGCTGCTGCTGGCTGATAAGGGACGTGCCAGGGCAGCCTCGGTGCGATAAGCAGAGCCCCATCACCTCCCCGCGCTGCCGAGGACTCGCTGTGCGCTGCTGGCCCCGGGTCCTGCCCGGCCGCGGATCAAAGGCTGGCAGAGGAGCCGGTTACAGGTTCCTGGGATGCTCCTGGGATGCTCCTGGCAGCCGTGCTGTGGTTTCACTGCTGCCCAGCCTGGGGGAAGGGAGGCTGACCCAGCCTGACCCAGCTGAGCCCAGGCTGCCCGCGTGTGCTATTAAAAACCTCCTCCTCACCTCCTCGGCAGGGTGGGAGCCGCTGCTGTTGTTCCTGGCCCCGTGCCCTGTGCCCCATCCTTCCTGTGCTCTCCCGGCCCTCGCTGCTGTCATTTCCTCCTCTCGACCCTGCTTACGTCTTCTCCCCCCGCCCCACCGAGGGCCCTGCCTGCCACCCCCGTGCTGGGATCTGCGGGCAAGGCTGATCCCGTGGATGGACCCTCAAAGGCCTCGTTTTATTTATTTATTATTTTTTTCCTAGGGGTTTTTAAACCTAAACTTCTCAAGGCATTGTGTCCTTGGAGCTGCCCGGTGCTGTCCATGAGTCACATCCCCTCGCCATTGTTCGCTCCGTCCTTGAGCCCTCCTGATGCTGGGAGCTTCCTCTTCTGCCTCTGCCCAAGGCTGGAGGGCTTTTGGCATGCCTGGCCCCGGGACACGGTGGGGCTTTGAAGTCAGCAGTCCCTCTTCTCTCCATCTGCCCCAGCAGCCCTGTCTGCCCCTCTGGCTCCAGGGAAGGCAGAGCTGAGCTGTTTCTGAGCTGGGCTATCAGCAGGGCCATCTCCTCACACAGATATCCTGCATCCCCGGGAGGTCCAGCCCTCTCCAGCCACAAAGGAGGGGAGCATCTTTCACTGTGCTGGTTGTCCCTGCCCGGAGAGCAGCTTCTCAGGGTGAGGGAGTGGGCCAAGAGCACGGCCCTGGAGCCTGGAGTGCCATGCCCATGGGAAAGCTGCTCTGCCTCCCTTGGGTGTGGACAGGGCTGGTCCAGCCCTCCCCATGGTCACATCTAGGGCAGCACTGGGGATGTGCTGAGCTGCCATCCTCCAAAGCAACTTGCTGTTCTTCACCTAGGAGAAGCTGAAAGCAGCTCAATTGGCCATGCCCAGGCTGCAGGTTCGTGGCAGGGTGAGAAGATGCCAGGCTGGCAGGGTTCTGTTCTAGCTGCTCAGGTCATTCCCCTGCAGACTCTTTCTAAGTACTCCCTTTCCACTCCCTTTCTACACTTCTCTGGGCTGTTTTGTGCTACCTGCCAGTCTGCCCTTGCTGCATCTTCAGGGCACCGAAGCAGTCCCCCCTCTGCATCAGGCTTGAGAGGAGCAAACTGTGCCTCCCCTGAAGAACTCATCATCTAAAAAGAGATGACAGATGAAGGGAGGAAGGGAGAAGGGCAGCAGAGATGTGACCTGCACAGGGAATCAGTCTCTCCTGGCAGAAGAGGAGGGGCAGAAGCAGAAGGGCTGAGCTGGGGCAGGACCGTGCTGGTGGGAGGCAGAGGAAGAGGCTGGTGAGACTGTCCTGGGCTCAGTGTCCCTGTGAGCTGAAGGCAGGGACATTCCCCAGGGGCACCCAGTTCAGCCCCAGTCCAAGACACACAGGGAGAGGTCCAGAGTGAGTCTGAGCAGAAGGACACATCCCCTCTGGTCCCAGGTTCTGCTGGATCAGGGCAGAGCATTCCCTGTTCAACCTCCTTTTCCAATGCCAGCAGCACTGGTGCAGCATCCTCAGGGACTGTGCTTGGAGCTGCACCCCAAAACATCCTGAGGGCCCCGAGTGTGGGGAGGTTACAGCCACAGCCAGAGGGCTGCCTGTCTCCCCAAGCCCTGCCCACCCCTTTGCTCCCTGCAGGATGCTCTCCCAGCCCTCCCAGGCGAGGTGCAGACCCCCAGGAACCCCTTACCTTTGTAGGCGAGGCGAAGGCGTGGGGGCTGCTGCTTCCATGCCCTGCTGCTGCCCAGCTGCTGCAGGAGGAGGCAGAGCAGGAGCGCGGCCAGGGACAGCCAGTGGCCAGGGGCAGCCCCCATGCTGGCACAGGGCAGTGGGCAGGGCCTGCTTGCCCTCACAGCACCATGGTCCAGCGCTGGGGTGCCACCTCCAACACCGGCTGCAAGCAGAGAAGGGGGGTGACTGCAGCTCACTGGACCAGTGTGGGCACTGGGAAGGCAGCTGTGGCTGGGACACCCTCTTACCTTCCACCCTCCTGGGAGACCCAGCACATTCTGTGCCCAGGGAGTTCACAGGCCAGCTATTCCAGCCTGCCCAGGGAGGTGGGGCGGGGTGATGCCAGGGTGCTCACAGCACGTGGTACCTGGGAGCACTGGGATTTGGGCATCCTGGAGGTGACTGGCATGGGGGCAGGAGTACACCCTCCAACCAGCTCCCAGAGCTTGGGCATCCTCTGCTCAGTGTGTGCTCAGACCCCTGTTCTTGGCAGAGCCTGGTGAAGGATCCCTTATATTCACCTGATCTCAGCCTGGGGTTAAATCTCCTCCCTTTCACTGAAAGGGGAATTCGTGTTTTGGAGCACGGTCCATAAATGCCATTTCTGTGATCCCCCCCAGTGCCATCTGCGGCTCTGTGTGTGCATGACACATCTCTGGCCAGGATCTCTGCAGATTCCTGGTCACCCAGAGCTCTCTGAGGCCACCAGCATCTGCTGGCTCCAGTGGATTGGAAGGGCTCTCTAACACACACCTGCATCAGAGCTGTGCAGGGGTTCACAGCCTTGCCCAGCAGCTCCCACAGCTCCTGCCAGGAGCAGGGCTGGCCTGCCAGCTCTAACAAGTTAATCCAGACTATTTAGATGCTTTTTCTCCACTATATAAAAAAACCTACTCCCTACATGGCAGCTCTAACTCCACATCTTGCTGCATATTAACTTTTTCCAGTCCCAAGACTGAAAGACTTAAAATGAGCTTTTTGGCTCATCCCTGGCCAGAGGCTCTTGGCACAAGGAGCAGGGGATTCCTGCCATCCCAGCGATGGGCTGTGGGAGGGATGGTGGAGCCAAACCTTTCCAACTGCCTTGCAGAAGAAGGAGTGCTCAGCTCTGCCCAGGGAGGAGGTTTTGGGCTGGTGGAGTTGGGCTTTCTCCCCCTCCCAGCGGCAAACTCTGCTTGGGCTGGGGTGCAGCCCCTCAGGCTGGGGTGCAGCTCCTTTCTTGCCCCTTTTCTGCCTTCACTACTGCCTGGATCTCACTCTGGTCAGCACAACCTGCTGCTGCTCCAGGTCCTTCCCCTGTGCCAGGAGACCTGGCACCACTGTGGGGCACAGATGTGACCTCAGGGTGGTGGCTGGGGCATTCTCTGTCTCTCTGTAGTTTGGAGCTGCTCTCTCAACCCAGGCAGCCCTTCCTGGGCACTTTTCAACACATCAGCCATTGACTAGGGGAGGGAAAAAGCCACCCCATCAGCACCACAGCCAGGTACAAATTGCTCCTGGATTGTCAAGAGGGGGTGTTCTCTGTTAGGAGAACCCTGGAGGATTCACAGGCAGTGCTGCCCTTGCTCCCACAAACACCTCCCCAGCAGGCAGCAATAACAAGCTGTCCCAGCCATCTCAGCTCTTCCCTTGCTCAGCACCTGCAGTGCCCTCCTGGAGCTGTCCTGTGGGCTCACAGCCACCACCGGAGCCAGCTCTGCTGTCACAAGGGTCCTCACGAGGACCGGGCTGGGATTTGACAGGGATTTTTTTTTTCCCTTTGCCAAAGTGTGTTGTGTTGCTAGAGGACTTGGGGAAATGCTGTCCTCTAATTGAAGGTTTCTATAAACGGAGCCGGGTCTGTGCTAGGCTGAACTTTGGGCTAAGCCAGCCTTGGGAGAATCTCTGATGACGCAGGGGATGGCAGGGCAGGCTGGGATCCTGCGGATGGCAGGCAGGGCACTCGCACAGGGTGAGCTTTAGGGATTCTTTGCAGCCCTTACAGCAGCACTGCCTCTCCTGCCCTGGGAACGCCAAAACCAGGGCTGGTGGCAGCAGGAGCCACAGCCATGCCCAGGAGGATCCCCGAGCCCTGGCAGAGCTGGGCACAGGCACAGGAAAGTGAGGGGTTTTCTGGAGGGTCTTGCAGCAGACAAGGAAAGAAAAAAACCTGCCCGAGAGGATAATCTTCAGCAAGAAGCGCTTCCCAAGGACGACATCACGAATATTTAGGGGCTCCCTCCCACCGTGCCCAGGCAGTGGTGAGGCACATCCAGGATGTCCCGGCACAGGGACATCCCTCGCTGTGCCGGGATGGGGACACAGGGAAACCCGAGGTGAGGAGCTCGGCAGAGCTCACACAGAGAGGGGAGGGCGAGCTCGGGCGCCTGGGGGATGGAAACAAGCTGGGAATGATGAATCCGGGGTTAAATTAAACACTCCCGACAGCTTTAAATAATCAACTGTCCGGAGCTGCAGCTATTTCCACCTCAGCTGGGAGAGGGAAGAGCTGATGAGGGCGGGCTGCCGAGGCAAGGGGAGGCGGCCGGGTTCACATTTCACACTCCAGGCACCACTGCACCCGCAGGGGAGCACTCGGGGGACGGCAGCCTTGTTTTGGGGGGCTGGAAGTCACCGGGAGTGCCAGGCATAAATGGCACAGGTGGTGACACCACGGTGCTGGGCTGAGACTGCCACGAGTCCACAAGGTGCCCTGGTCCCAGCGGCTTCCCGGTGCCCTCCCTCCCTCCCCTTCTACTGGAGATCTGCAGAAGTGACAGAATCACAGAATGATTAGGTTGGAAGGAACCTTAGAGATCACCCTGTTCCAGATGCCCATGGGCAGGGGTGGCACCCACTGGGTCGGGTTGCTCAGAGCCCATCCAGCCTGGCTGCAATCTTAGGTTGGGGTTGCGCATCCACCACTCCTCTGGGCAGCCTGTGGCAGGGCCTCACCACCTTCACAACAAAGAAAATTTCTTAACATCCAATCTAAATCGCTCCTCTTTCCGTTGAAAAAGGTTTTCCCCTTGTCCGATCACTGTCTGGCTGTGTAGAAAGTCGCTCCCCCTCATTTTTATGAGCTCCCTTTCATTACTGTAAGGCCGCATTGAGCTCTCCAAGAAACAGAAGTCCGGCAGGTCTGAGGTTCTGTGCTGTCACACAAAATCCCCTGGAAAGCCTTGCCAGAGAGCGAGCAGCCCAGAGAAAAGACAAATCCCTTCTGTTTGAGACGTGGGTACAGGAGGGAACCGTTTATCCATGAAAGCACCAATTTCCTCCTGACAACTCCTTTGTGTTGCAATGTCGTGAATGGTTTAAACCAGCCCAAATTTCAGAGGGGGAAGGGCCCTGGCAGTGCGTTTATCAGGCTGTAGATTATCTCTGAGGGGGAAGAGCATGCTGAACTCAGCTCCGCAGCGGTCCCGCAGCACGAACAGCGGCGGCCGCCTTGCCATGTGCTCCGCTAAATCCACAGCGCCGATTGTATCCCAGATAATCCCCACACGCCCCTGACAGCCTGCTGCCTTCTCCTGTTACAGGCAGGGCCGGCAGGGCCAGGGGCAGGAGGCGAAATGTTGGTCCCCAGCAGCTGGGGGACCTCACGGGAGAGGAGCGGGGGGAGGAGAGGCGCTGCACCCCGTGTCAGCATCCATCCACAGGGATCATCCCCACGGGGGGACAGAGCCGCTGCACCCCGTGTCAGCATCCATCCACAGGGATCATCCCCACGGGGGGACAGAGCCGCTGCCAGAGAATTCCCTGTGAGAGGGGGGAGCCTCAGGGAGCCAAGACCATTTCCATGGGGTTGGTGCTTCCCAAGGCTCCCAGGCACCCCAAATCCTGGCTCCCAGACCTGAGCCCCACGCTCCTGAGACTGTCCTGCCTCTCCCAGCAGAAGCCCTGGTGTGGGTGGTTCCCTCTCTGCCACTTTTAGGAGCTGGGACAAAGGATTCACACCCTGGCAAGGAATCTGAGGGGCAAAGCCAGGGCAGGAGGTGCAGCTGATGCAGCCCCGGGTGCCCATCGTGCTCACGCATCTGCGGGTCAGCGGGGTGCCTGCCACATGCTCGGTGCCGTGGGGATGTGGAGCCACGCGTGGACAGCCGGAGCTGCTGGCCCCGAGCACCCCGCCCGCAGCTGTCCCTCTTCCTAAATCACCGCCTGCCCTCTCAGGAACAGAACCCTCCTCCCTGCGCAGCCCAGGGCCGTGGTTGTCCCTCTCCATCCCGTGCGGGATGATGGATGCCCTGGCAGCTGCAGGGAGAGGCAGCTGTCGACTTTCTCCAGCGGAAGGACAAAGGCACCGGGGTGAGCCCTCCCTGCCTTTCCCCTGAGCTGCCAGGCCGGGGCAGAGCCAGCCCCTGTGGTGCTGAGTGATTCGTGGGAGGAGGACGTGACGGTCCAGCTCCACCCCACATCAGAGCTGGGACCGCAAGTGCCAGAGCCGGGGTGGCACTGGGGCACCACGGTGTGCCCTGCGAAGTGTCGGGGTCCCAAGGAACCCTGCAGTAACCAAGTCACACGTGCCCGCACAGACCCCCAGAGATCCAGGGGAGCAGATTTTCGGAGGGGTTGGATGAAGGGATGGCTGGGCAGCAGCAGCAGCAGCAGGCTGAGGCTGCTCCAGGTTCAGCCACGTCTCTGCCATCACACAGCCGGGGGCCAGCAGGATCCCGTCCAGCCGGGACAGCTCCCCCACTGCCACCTCCTGAGATGCAAATCCTCTGGCTGCAGTTAGCCCCAGACCACCCTTCCTTGCCAGACAACACTGCTGGAGTGTGCCAAGCTCCACGGGTGGGGATGAAGGTGCCCAGCTGCTGCTGGCACACTGCAGACCCTCGGCGTGCCACCCCTGCCAGGCAGGGGGGCTCCTGGCTCACGGGCACTGGGTGAAAATGCCAATGGGGCAGGGACAGCCCTGGGGTCTCAGAGGGACCTCGCTGCCTGTGGTGACACCTTGGAGCACAAGCACAGCATCTCCTCTAACAGTGTTTGTCTCCCTGAAGTTACAGCAGCTTCAGGCACGCTCCAGTTGGGACCACATCCTCTGAAAGCAAGTGGGGAATTGCCAAGCCTGAGCCTGGCCAGGGTATTAATAACTGTTTATGAAGGGATAAGGAGCTGGCTTCCCTTAACATCCTGCTAATCCTTTTATTGGGAGGCTGCTGGCTCAGTCCCTACCTTTCCCTTGCTACTGAGAGGTAAAGCCTGACCTGGCCTGGTTCTTGGGCACCTGGCTGGGAAGGTGGCCCAGCAGTGGGCTCCTCTCAGGGCACGGCAATGGGCTGGATCAGCCCCTGCAGGACTTCCAGGTGTTCCTGAATGTGCTGCTTGAACGGGACCTCCACTGTTCCTCCTCCTAATCTACCCCAAGGCCATCCAGCACCAGCAAGCCCAACGTGCAGAGGAAGCTGAATGGAGACACAAGGTTAATTGCACCTTGCAGGTCTCCTCTCACCTAAAATGCTGCCAGAGCACAGGCAGCTTCCAGCACAGAGCAGTGCCACGGTCCTGCTGCCCAGCCCAGGGCTCCTGGAGTGGGCAAACCACACTGGCCACCAGCAGGAAGTGGAGAATTCGTAGAGGATTGGGTTCCTCCGTGGACAAAGTGGAGCTGGGACAAGTGTGGGTTAACTTGGTGTATTAAACTCTGGGCTGGCTTGGCATACTAAATTCCAGTTTGCCTTCTAGTGCAATTGAGAAGCTTAAATTTCTTTCACAGGATAACAGAAGTGTCAGGGTTGGAAGGGACCTCTGGAGATCATCCAGTCCACCCTTCCTGTCAAGGCAGGGTCACCCCAACCAGGTTACACAGGAAGGTGTCCAGGTGGGTTTGGAATGTCTCCAGAGAGGGAAACTCCACAACCCCCCTGGAGAGCCGTTCCAGTGCTCTGCTACCTCAATGTAAAGTTCTTCCTCATATCAAAGTTAAACTTCTCATGTTTTGCTTTGTGGCCATTACTCCTCATCGTACTGCTGAGCACCACTAAAGGGATTCTGGCACCACCTTCTTGGCACACACCTTTGATATATTTATATGCATTAATGGGATTCCCTCTCAGTCTTCTCTGCCCTAGACTAAACAGGCCCAACTCCTGCAGTCTCTCCTCATAAGAGACACTTCACGTTTGGAAGGGGCTTGCCCTGCTTTAATGTTGTGTTAAAGTACCCAAATAAGGCAGAAAAGAGGCTGTGTAGTCCTGCTGAGCTGCCAGGCCAGGTCCCCAAAGCCTCGGGGGTCCCCAGAGGCAGCACTGAATTCCTCAGAGCCATTGATACTCCAGTGCTGAAACCCACCCTTGTCACCTGTCTGCCACATGGCCTGACACTCAGCACAGCCCTGGCGAGGCTCGGGAGCCCTGCCCCGCGTGGGACTTGCTCTCTGGGCTTCAGATTTCCCAGGCTCAGCCTGGGTGAATCCCACATGTGCTAAGACCTGGCAGGGCCTCCAAGGCCAGGGACCAGCCCGTGCTGCTTGCCATGGACGGGCTGTAAAGCCTCTGCTGGGAGGAGGACTGGGGGACACCCAGGGTTTGCAATGCGGAGCTCAGGGTCCCCTGGGTCACCGTCTGGGACCCCGTGTGCTGCTCCTTTGGTGGCCTCTGGAAAAAAGGTGCTGGCTTTGGTCGGGGTCCTGGTGGGACCCCCGTGAAGAATCCCAGCAGAGACTGAAGGGCTGGAGGGGACAGCTCCATGCCCAGGGGTGTCTCCAGGGAGAGCTAGCCCTGGGAAAAGCATTCCTGTTCCCTGGGTAGGTTGCAGCCTTTCCCAGCACTCCCGAGACAGCACTGATTGCTTCCTGAAGCTGCCAAGGCTTTCTGCAGCAAGCCCAAGGGATCCACAACATGCATTTTCTTCATTCACTTTGGGATTATTGCTTCCCACCTCCAAACCTATTGGAAAGGGATGCTCAGCACCTCTCAGAGGGCTTTTAGCTTTGCCACATGTCCCCGTTCCAGACAGAAACTGGCCACGAAAGCACCTGTTCTGCTGCTCAGTGACCCGGCTCATGAGCCACTTCACCACTGCCAGCCAGCACCCGCGGGGCCACTGGCTGTCCCAGCTGGGGCCACCCGCCTCCCCCGACACTTTGAAAGCTCTGCAGTGTTTTCTTTTCATCAGCGGGAGCCCTGCTCCCTGCGCTCCTGGCCGCTGCGCTAATTGGAACAGGCTGGGCAGGCGTGGGGGGCTCCGCCGGAGAAAAGTATTTTAATGAGGATGGAGGGTGCCTGACCTGTTATCTGCTTCTTCTCAGAGCCTCTTGGCTGTGCTCCCCGGCAATTACAGCCCGGGTTGCGCTCTCTGGCTCGTCCCGCAGAGCACGGCGCTCCGGCAGCCTCCCGGCCGGGCTGCCCGGCTGTCCCGGGAGGCAGCCACGGGCTCTGCCCGCCTCCCGAGGCGCCGGCAGCTCTGCCCTCCCACCCCTCCATCTCGGCAGCGGCCAGGGGAGCTGCCTGCGCCAGAGCTGCAGCTTCTGTGCCGGGTATTTCCCAGGATGCGCGGCCAGCAGAGACACCGGGACGGACACCGGGCCGTCCACCCCAGCCAGCGGCTCCACTCTGGTCACCCCTCCCGGGAGAAGCCAGGTCGGGTCCAGGCGGAGCTGAGGGCGCAGCGCGGCTGGGAGGGGCGGGGACAGGTCAGGAGCTGGGCAGCTGTCACAGCGTTGGTGTGGGGGAACCAGGGCAGCCAGCAAGATGCTCCAAAGCACCCAGCTCCCCTGCTTTCTGTCACTTCCCTGCCCTGCTAACGCAGGGAGAAGGCAGCCCAGAGCATGGGCACAAACAGGGGTACCCCCTCCCGCCACATCTCCTGTGCCAGTATCTCCAGAGGGTGGGAAGCAGACGTGTACCGTGTCCTCCTGCCCAGTGCCCACCTCCTGTGACGGCCTCTCTGCCCGCCATGTGCTCATCTGCTCAGGGTTCCACCGTGGCTGTTGTTACTCCAGTGTGGAGCAGGGCTAAGTGACCTTCTCATGGCCCAATGGGAAGCACAGCAGGCCAGGGATTGACCCCAAGTGTCCCATCTTCCCCCCAGAGAGAAGCCCATCCTCCTGGAGCACAGAGCAGCTCAGCGCCGAGGCTGATTGCCTGCAGGTGGCTCCGCAGGTGGTGGCAGAGCTGTCACCGTGTCACCCCCCGCCTGCAGGGGAGCACACACCGTGGGAAGGCCAGTCCTCCCCTCAGAGGACAAGGGACAGATTGAAACCGAAAGCCCTTGCTTTCCTCTTCACACTACAAAGAGCTCAGGCCAAGTTAGCTGACATCAGTGGCCTCCTCCTAAAAAAAAAAGGGGGGAAATAAACCTGGACCCGATGGTGGGAGAAGCAGGGGAGCTCCTGCACACAATAAATGGCAGCTTGCCACACACGAGAGCAGAACAATAACAATAACCCCAAACGGCTGAGTGCTTGTGAACGGTGTCCTTCCAGGGAAACCAGATCCTGGGCAGGCTCCCAAGCCAACGGGGCTGATGCTGGCAACCTCCGTGCCATGTCCTGCCGACAGTGGAGAGGGGTTGTGCTGGTCTGGAGCACAAGTGTGGCATGCCTGCAGGTACAGTGGAGCTGGGGGGAGATCAGGGAGTACGTGGAATCGCTGAGCATGGAGGTGGCAGAGCCCAAATATCCTACAGTGACCACCCTGGGGAATGATAAAGGCTTATCTCTGCCAGGAGTATAGAGTGCTCCCTTCTGGGTACCATGGAAACTCTGTCATTCACAGCATCTACCTGCAAGGAGATGCTGGGGGTTTATGGCTGTGATTTGGGATAATCTAGCCCCTAGGGAGGGAGAGTGACACAGGTCCCCTGTGCTGTGAGTCCAGCTCTGTCGCTTACATGGGTCATTTCATCATCCTGTGCTTCAGTTTCCCCAGGCAAAATGTGCTGGAGAAGGTACAGCCAGCTCCTGTGAGCAGGGCAGGAGCAGGGAGGTGTCGGGTGGCTTGCAAGGACCAGAGAGGACCAAAGATGGAGACCCCGGGCAGGGCAGGTAACCCAGTTTTCATCATCTCTCCCTGCTCCAAGTGGGAGGGAGCAGGATCCCCTGATCTGACCTCCTCTAAATGGGGGCTCCTCAGAAAAGGGCAGGTGAGGCTGGGTATGTCCCCCTATTCCCCATCCAAAAGCCATTCCTGGCTGCCCCCTGGGCCAGGAGGTGACTCAGCTGACTGGTCTGTGTCTCTGCAGGTTTGTGACCATGTGGGTGAGTGGCTGTAAGGACCTACTCGCCCTGTGCTCTCCGAACCACCTCTCGCTGTAATCCCAGGCAGAGTGGGGATACACCAAACTTGGAGGAAGAGGCAGCTCCAAGAGCCTGGGAGTCAAACTTTACAATAAATCTTCATGTTTGGTGTAAACAGCTGCTGAGAGAGTGTCAGAGGAGCACGGCAGAGACTGAGGCAGCAGAACCCCCATCTGGAACCTCTGCCAGCCCTGCCAGCTCGGGCTCGGTTTGGCAAAGAGCACCACTGGCAGTAGCAAGAGCTGCCAAGGACCCCAGACTTGGCCCCAGCTCCCTGTCCTAGAGCTGGGCGTGCTGGACAGCCTGGGCATCACCCCTTGTCCAGCCAGACGAGATGGCCCAGCCTGTGGCAGCCGCTCTCCAGCCCCTGCGCACAGGCACGATGGAATTTGGGAGAACATCTCACATCCTTGGGGGTTTCCTGTTTAACTCTCAACCTAAGGAACTGCAGCAAATGATCCCTGTCTTACACGCTTGTGGAATTCAGTGAGATTAGATTAGGGGTGAATTCTTCCCATATTTCTTATAGGGCTGATATCTCTGCCCTGGCTTTCAGATCCACTTCCCCATCCCCGGCTCATTAATCACCGGGGTGTTTGTGTCTCTGTCCTTTTCAATAGCGTTAACTCAGCAGGAGAAATCTATCTGTTCCAGCAGCCCATGGTGCCAAGCCAGTGACCCGTCAGGGTTGCCTGACCCCCTCCCTTTGAAGGCTGAGCGAGGAGTGGCCAGCAGAAAGCTGGGACACGCTCCACTTGGCAAAGAGAAAGCTCCCCATGGCTCGGGAGCGGGGCGCGTGGCCGGCATGTGTGCGGGACGGCCGCAGCTCTGGGACCAGACCTCCTGCAGCACTTTCCCCCCTTCCCTTGGGCACATGGCTGCAGAAAAAAAATGCTGCTTTCCTGTTTAGCAGGATTTTCCCAACAGTGCTCAGCAGCTGGATCAATGCAGTGGCTCTCTAAAGGCAATAAACTTCTTAACCAAGGGCAGGCTCACTGGAGCTGATTTCCAGTGAGCAGCGCATGCCATGGCCTGGCTGCCTTCTAGGGCTGCCACACACTCAGGAGCTGTGATTCATGCCAAGGGTGGTCTTCTTCAAAGGATAGGAAGAAAAAAATAACCCTCTTTGTCTTAATTTAAGTTCTTTGAGTGTTTTGTTATTTGTTTCTGGACAAAACCGTTCAGCCTTCTCCTTGCTCCCTCACCCTGAGCATCAGCACCTCTCACCGAAACACCCACCCATCACTCTCAGGACACTCAGGAATGCAAGGCTCTCAATTCCCAACCATCCATACCCGAGATCAGTGATGCTTCCAAGCAGAAGGATCATTAGTTAAGGGACTCCTTTGGAGAGCACCCAGCATTTCTCAGGCTCTGTTTCTTTTCTGCCTGCTATATCATTTGACCTGTGTTTCCGAGAGCTGAGGCATTGCAGAGGGGGTTGAAGAAACACAATTTCCCTGTCCCAACAGATTTTACAAAGCCCAAGCCAAGGACAATTCCCTCACTGTACAGGGAGGCTGGTTTTTTTCTCCCTAGATGAAGGATGTCACAACTGTCTTGGAGCCAAATGATTGATTTTTATCTGGTGAGGAGGGAGAAATCTGATAAAGTTATCTCTGAGCAGTGGCAAAGCCCCCAGCATGGGCTAGTGACAATTAGCCCAGTGTGGGTTTTTGGGCTGTTAAACCTCAGCAGCAAAGCAGAACATTGAAGCTGAGAAACCCTAGAAAAGTCAGCTCTGGAAACAGAGCTTTAACATAGTAAAAAAGCACAAAACCTCCTGGGACCCAAGTTACAGCGTTAATAGATAAAACACAGACTTAAAAGATGGTGGCACGGGGTTGGAACAAGGTGATCTTTAGGGTCCCTTCCAACTCAAACCATTCCACGATTCTATAAAATTAGTGGAACTGTTCATGGCGTGCCATGGCAAGCAGAGGGGCTGGGGTAAGACCAGTCACACTCATGAGTTACCCTGCACCAAGCTGTAAAACACAACCAAGCTGACGGTGAAAGCAGACTCACGACTGCTTAACCCTGGCCCAGCCTCCCGGGCTGAGCTGGTCCCACTGGGAATGCTCTCAGCTCTCACTGGGAGCCAACCAAGGCAGCCCGGAGCAGCCTGGGCTGCCCAAACTAATTAATGAACAATTAAACCCACGGCTCATTACTCACCGGCCAGCGGGATCCCAGCTGCGGTGCCCACCCTGCCGCCGGTCCAGCGGCTCCGGCGCCTTCTCCCAGCGAACCCAAAGCACCTGGGGGCTGGAGGCGGCAGGAGGAGCCGGAGGTGGTGGCGAGGGTAGGGG
>VZTR01027123.1:128852-202583 GCA_013400775.1 Chaetops frenatus | reverse complement strand
CGGGGGCAGCCCCTCATTCATACCCAGCCCCGGCAATCCTCCCTCCGGTCCGTCCCCTCCGTGCACACACCGCAATTGCCATCTAGCGGTGTGGGACGGCTGCGGCCGGAGCTGCCGGGCTTCCCCGGAGTCTTCTCCCGATAAAGCTCCATCCCTGCAGCTCGAGGCCCCCCTGACGGAGGGCGATGGGAACGCGGCGGATGCAGCGCTCCCGTGGTGGGTTGGGAAGCCAAAGAGCAGCGGGGTGGACGGGAGAGGCTCACGGACACAGGATCAGGGTTGGAAAGGAAGGCTGCGGCCCTCGAGCAGCTCCGGAGCGAAATGCCACGGAAAAACAAATCTGGGAGGATTTGGGCTGCAGCGCACGAGCACGGGTGCAGCAGGAGCAGACACGGATGTCCAAGGACCTGATGGATTAACTACGCTTTTCCACTCGAATCCTGTGTTCATTTTTGGGCCCCTCACTACAAGAAGGATGTTGAGGTGCTGGAGAATGTCCAGGGAAGGGAAATGGAGCTGGGAGCACAGTCTGATGAGAAGGGGCCGAGGAAACTGGTGGGGCTCAGCCTGGAGAAAAGGGGTGCAAGGAGCCCTAATTGCTCTCTACAACTCCCTGACAGGAGGATGGAGCTGGGAGGGGTTCAGGCTCTTCCCCCAGGCAATAAATGTGTTGTGGTTTAATCAGGACAGGAGGACGGGACAAGAAGAAATGGCCTCAGGTTTTGCCAGAGAATGTTTAGATGGGATATTAGGAAAAACTTCTTCACTGAAAGGATTGTCAGGCATTGGAACAGGCTGTTCAGGGAAGTGGTGGAGTCACCATCCCTGGAGGGATTTAAAAGTCATGTAGAAGTGGCACTTGGGGACATGGTTCAGTGGTGGGCCTGGCAGTGTTAACAGCTGGGCTTGGTGATCTTTGAGACCTTTTCCAGTCTAAATGATTCTGTGATTTACAAGGTGTTTGTTAGCTCCAGACAGGCTCTGGGCTGAGCCTGCAGCCTGAACGCCCATCAGTGGCTGGGGAGCATGAGGTGCATTCCTGGAGCATATTGGGTTTGGTTTCATCTGAAAGGAATCTGGCCCAAGCCAGACCTCTCCTGAGCTGCTCCAGGACACAGTCCAAAAGTGGGGGAAGTCGTGAGATGGATTTCAGAAGTGCACCCCAGAGCCAAATTAATGGATCAGGCACAGCCAGAGAGGACTTTGGGGAAAAGGGACTTTGCTGCCTATGCAAGAAAGCTGCTTGGCCCCTCTCCTATGCCCCAGCAACAGAAGGACCCAAGACCCTGCTGAGGCCCTGGGGACACTAAGTAGCCTCAGGTGAGCCCCCATCCCCTCTCTGCTGCCTGCTGGACTGGGAACTCCATTTAAGGCTAGGCCAGTGCTGTGAGCACTCTCTCAAGCTGTGCTGCAGGCCCAGCCTGCTCTCCTGACCAGACTTCAGGCTGGGCCCGTCTCATGGGTGGACCTTGGACAAGAGTTACAGGCAGCTTTGTTGCCGGCTTGTTGTGACAAGCTGGGGTGACCCTGCTCCTGCTGCCCCTCCTTAATGGGAATCCAAACCAGCCCAACACTGGCACTCCCAGCTCCTCAGGCTGATCCCCTCCTTTCCTGTGTGAAATCCTGCTGTAGCTGGGCAGAGGGATGTCCTGGGGTGGGAGATGCTCACCAGGTGTCAGCAGCAGCAGCAGCAGCAGCAGTGCCTGTGGGGTGGTGGCTGGGGCAGCTCCAGGGGTGAGCTCCAAGCTGTTATCCAGCCCTCTGCCTTTTCTGGACCAGCCCATCCTTCCATTGTGTGGGCCGGGGGACTCTGTCCCTGGGGGGCAGTGCTCCCATTCCCAGCTTCCTTGCAGCATTCCCAAGCCTTGCACAGGGAAGGAGGTGCACTTTGACAGCTGGACAGGACTGGCCTGCCCCAGGCTGCCCACACAGACCCACACAGCCAAGCAGCAGCTCCACCAGACCACAACCCCTTCCAAAGGTGCTGGCAGGAAAGATCCATGTGAAGCTTGGACAAGGCCTTGTGTGTGTGCTTGTCCTGGCTATTCTGGGCACTGTGTGACTGGCTATAGTGTCATTCATCTTCCTTTGAACCTTTGTGCTACCAAAAGGAAGTCCATTAGAAGTGCAGCTTCACAAAGATTACTCTTAGTGACATTTGAAAGCGTAATGTGCTCAGTACAGGAACAAAGAACAGAATAGTCTTTGTATGGATATGGATAAATAAGGAAATGGAGAACCTACATTAAAACAGGGGCATGATTTGAGCAACAACCTCCTCTGAACACTGAACTCCTGTTTCTCGAGTCTTAAAACATGAAATGAGCAAAATTGGTCACCATATTCATCTGGTATGTGAGGGGGGACCGTCAGCCTCATCCTCCTTCCAGCAGCCCCTCTCTCCCCAAGGTGGGTCACTGCTGCAGAGGGAAATGCACTCCCTGGCTTCTCTCTCTCTTTCCTTCCCTTTTACAAACACTTCCCTCAGCCCAGCTCACTGTTTTACTCTATTTACAAAGCACAGCTCCAGCTCTTTACATAAGTATGTTTCACTTAAAAGGCCCTGAGTCACAGCTGTATCAATATTAATATGAATAGATATTGGAAATCTAAGACTATCTACTTGCTTTACATTGAGAAAGGGGGGAAAAAGCAGCTCTTGCCCAGGAACCTGTCAGATGTGTGAAGCAGCCTCCTGCACAGCAACCTGTGCGACTGACAGAGCTCAGAGATGGACACTCCCTTGGACAGGGGTCCAGGCAGCAGTGCCTCCAACCCTCTAAATGGTAGATTCAACCTCCCCTTTGGTTCCACTCTCTGTCCAAGGCTCCTGTTGCCTGTTCCTGTTGAATAAAATAATCCCTGTAACCCCCTTCTTGTTCTGCCTTTTCTCCCCAGGCTTTTTGTACACACAGTTCCCTTCATCCCAACCTTAGTGCTGGTTATGGGTCACCCCAGTCCTGCTCCTGTGTGTAGCATCTTCATGCTGAGCAACTGCTCCAACACAGGACTTATCCTGTGAGCTGTTCTGATTCTCTTATTAGGACCTTCCAAAACTAAAAATAAATTGTAACTGGAGCCATACCCATCACCACAGGATGGCACACAAGGCAACGTGCTGAACACAGCCACAGCAGAAGCATAGTGGTGAATAATCTCTGAAATAAAAGCAAAAATAGTTATAGGATGTAAAGGTAGCAACAATTCAGCTGTGGCTTTGGGTCACCATCCTTTAAAAAACATTAAAGACATCAAAACCACTGCACCAAGGATAAATAGCTGGGGTTTCTGCATCATCAACTATGCTGCTGTTTCCTCAAGAGAATATGATGTTTTCTGGTTTGGTGCTTCTTTGTAATGCTTTTAGCTTCTCACTCTATTTGTCTGTTCCAGCTGGTTAATAACCTCGTTCCAGTCACCCCAGCCCAGCCCCAGGGGAGGGCTCCACGTTCCCTAATCCTGGATATCCCCCTGCAGATGCACAGCAGGGGCAGAGGCCATGCCTGGGGAGAGGTGCATGTACAGTCTGTACACACACATCTTCAAGGGAACACGCAGGAGCTCACACTGGGTTGCCTTGGGAAAGCGGAATTTCGAGGAATTAAGTCAGTATCTATCCAGGGGACACCTTGATTTTCCACAGCTGGCACCAGGATGCTCCCTACAGTTCAGGTGTTCCCAAGCCACACACAGCACATCCCCAGAAACCCCACACTTCTGGGAGTGACACTGTGTTGCTCTGACCCCTTAGGACACAAACAATACTCCTGATTTCCCATAATCATTTACTACGATCCTCAAAATTGTAGAAGCGCACACACCAAGTATTTCTATGATTAATACAATTAATGGGAGGTGGATCTACCACCACAGACAGAAAAAGGATTTCTCTCTCGATTGGAGACAGATACACCCGGCAAGCAGATATTTTAAATTATTTTTTTTCCCATTTTCACAGCAGTCTGTTCCTGCTCCTCTTCTGTTCCTGACTTAAGCCCTGGCAATGGGCCTGCAAGGAAAGTGTTGTGTTGCCTCTCCTTTCACACATGCACATCATGGACTAGAAGCAAGCAACACGACTAAGCCAAGGAACATACATTATTTAGAGTGGTCCATCTGTCCAAGGGAAGCTGCTCTTACATTTGTCTGGTTTTATTATCTTCTAATTAATCACGTATTATCAGTCGTTAACAGGCTTTCACTAAGATGCACGTACCCACTTAGCAAACTAATAAAATCAGCTAATGGGTTCCCATATTTGGCAGCTGTAAAGGCTCCCTCTGGTTGTCTTGGGAATGATGATCTGTGGGTGCTCATTTTTGGCACACCCAGGTGCAGGACAGCCTGTGCAGCAGCTACTGATCTGCACCCAGGCCGCCCTCTTCCCTCCCTGAAAATGAGGCCCCATCACATCTTCCCCCTTTGTGCAAGTCTGGATAATTTCCAGACCTGACAGCACCAGCCTGCTGTGCCACCACCATGGCTCCCTGTGGGGGAGTTCATTCCCAGGAGCCCATCACCTTCCCCATCCATCCCTTACATGCCTGGGGCTCCCAGGAAGACTGAAGGCCCTCACCCCCCATGTACTCACCTGCACCATGTCCACTTCCACCACCCCTGGGTGCAGCACCAGGGGCCACAATACTGCAAGTGAGCCCTCCCTCCCGCACTGCCTGTGCCAGAGATGAGGAAACACAGCTTGGACAGGTCTTTTTTCTGTCTTTGGAAGTTGTTACCTCTTTCAGGCTCTTCACCTCCAAATCCTGCTGTCTTCAGCTTCCATGTCCCCTCCTTTCCCTTCTTTGGGGTATTTGAAAGCAGTGTCAGGCCCTGCTCTCTGCCAGGTGAACAGGAAGGTGGTGATGGGTTCCAGCTCCTCACTGGGCATGAGATCCACTCCCACCAGCCACTGCCACTGGCATCATCCTTATCCCTGCAGGCCACACTCAGCCGTGTCACCCTGCTGTGCTCACACACACAAACTCTCCTGTGCTTAGGTCAAACTTCCCCTGCTACACATTCCTGCCCCTAAGCTGCCTCCACACGTCCCTGGAACAGGCCAGCAGCACCTAACTGGCTTTTCCTCTGCTCCCCTGACACCCTGGGACAGCATGGTTATGTCCTCACACCACACTGCCACCAGATCCAGCCTGCCCCACATGGAATGTTCCACCCTGGCTGGGACACCCAGACAACACCCAGCACTAATGAGGTCACCTTCAGCTATTAAGCTCTTGCTGTTAATTGAACCCCATTGACCTCATCAGTTGCCAGGATGAATCCCACAGAGATCACTCCTGCTCCTGAATTCCTGCCAGGCCTTGGGGCCATTCCCTGCTCCCATCCTGACCCAGGAGTACATGGCACCAGGAGCACCTGTCCCTGAGATGACAGGGAACACACTGCAGGACAGTGGCACCACTGGTAGGGTCTCCAAGCAGCCAAACCTATTCCAGTCCCACTGAAATGGCTGCAATTCCCTGGGACCTCATCAGTAGGGTGCAAAACACGATGGGAATCTCTCAAAGCACCATGTGCTTTTGAAACACCGTTTCAGCCACAGGACAAGCACTGACAAATTTTCAGTTTTATTAAAAAAGTTCTAGCAGCAAAACCTGTAACAATTCAAAAAAACAAACGGACAAACAAAAAAAAGACCAAACCTTCAAAAGAACATGACACAGAGAGAAAGAGATGGAGATGGAGAGAGACAGATCTGGGGTTCCTCCACCATTCACTCAAGTTCCTTATAGCGGGCAAACATGACCCTGCGGACAGCGTCGCGGTAGGTCTCATTGGACTGCCTCTTGGGGGGCTTCCCTGGAGCCCCCAGCCCAGGGCCCTTCCTCCTGTTTTCCACCTGTAAACAGACACAGTTTGTGTTTGTGATTTCTCCTCTCATAAATAAAAAGCTTCCCTGGGCTGCTTCAGGACTGCTGACTGCTCCCATGTGGATCCGCAAGCGGAGGAAGAGCAAGCGCTCTGTGTTCTTCCAAAAGCTGTTTGGGAAAAGCTACAGACCCTTTGTGGGCAACAAAAGCAGCCAGTAAATGCCTGGTGGGAATCAAACCCCTGGGAGCAGCTGTGGAGGAACATACAGAGGAGTGGGCAGCCAAAGCTGGGCAGCCAAGAGGCAGCGCCGGCAGCCGCGGGCGAGCCGGGATTGAAAGCGAGCAAAGGGAAGTGCTGGCGAGAGCCGGTCTCCTGGGGAGCTGTTTGCCAATTGCCTGCATTGGCACAAGCTCAGCTGTTCTCTCTAGCAGAGCTCCCATGGGCACTGGTACCTTGCCTGGAATTTCAACCAGTTTTCAAGGACTGGCTTTTGCAGCCAGCACCTGCATTATTCAGTAATACCTGCCTGGAGTTAGCCCAGGAGAGCAGGCCTGAGGCTGGAAGTTTCTCTGGTTTTTTCTGTCCAACCTACCTGAATACCAGAGATCTCACCAGGTGGGCCAAGAGATCAGAGTTGTGTGGGGTGGGCATGGTCACAGGGCTTTGCCCAGCATGACTTGGAAGTGAAAGGCAAGCACACCCCTTCTGGCCTTTCTATGAACTGTATGAGGGCTGTGCTTTGCCATCAGCTCCCCATGCAGATAGGGAGCCCTGAGGGGAGCTCAGACCTCCCAGGGTGCAGTGCCGGAGCTGGCTCTCAGACAAAGCCTGTTTTATGGGCATGGAGACCTCACCACGAGGACTGAGCAGCAGCTGGGGCTGGTTCCTGCTGTCTGCACTGAAGAGGGGCTCTTGCCTCATCTATGTGGGCTCCAGCAAACATGTGTCATCAAATATTTGCTTTAATGATCTACTTGACTGCAGGCTGAATGTCACCCTGTGAGCCCTGCTCCAAGCTGCCTGGCCCTCAGCAGAGCATGGGCACCACAGCACCTGGCCAGCCACGAACCTGCCACCAGAGCACGGCCCTGCTCATGTGGCCCTGGGCAAGGCAGAGCAGCCCCTGCCCCAAGCTGCTTCTCTGATAAACCCTCTGCAGTAAATTAAGGTCCACTGAGAGACCAGCCTGTCACAGAAGGCAGGATCTACATGGCCCTGCCTATCCCTGACATCCTTTGCCCATGGGCCTCTGCTTCTCGTCAGGTGATGTATCTTATCTTGATATTGTCTTCTGATGTCCAGAGTCTGCAACAGCAGCAAGAGCCTCACAAATGCTAAGCAGAGCAGACAAAGAGCATGTTGGGCTCTGTGACTTTGGCTATGCTCACACCTCCCCAGAGGAAGTTTACCTTTTTCCCCAGCTCACATTGCTGCAGAGAACCGAGCTGGTGACCTGTTCAAACTGCAGCCTGACTTTGAGCAGGTACATAAGATATGCTCACACCCTTTCTGCTCACTGCTACTATATTTTCAACACCTCCAGATCCGTGTAGATTCTAACCTTGTTCTATAGCCAACACACTTGCAGCCCCTCCCAGCCTGCAAAGTTCATCAGTGCACACATATTATTCCATCAAGCGGGTGCCGAGATTTGCAGCCTGACTTGAACTCCCTCCAGGTGTCCTGGGACACATCATGGGCTGCAGGACAGTGGTGTGCTTTGAAGACTCACCTCCACTGGTGATGCTGTGCCCTGCTGGTTGTGGCCAAAGCCCTTTTTCCACCCTGGAGACTGCACCATTCGGGTCCCTTTGTTGTTACTGTCAGGCTTTAGGTCATAGTCACTGCAAAAGAGCCAGAATCAATTGTCCAGTCTTGCAATGCTTCAAACACATGCCAGGGATTTTTAGTTCTGCTAATAGAACCTTCATTGACATTTCAGCCTCTCATGAGAGATATCCAAGTTTCTTGCCAGAAGCAGTGGCAAGAGCCAGAGCCTAAGGAAACCACCACAGCGGATTCTGTGTGCAGGGCTCACACACCTCTGACTGCAAAATTTCTTGTCCCACCTCAGGGGGAAATACACCAGGGCAAAGGAAATGAGCTCAGACTCCAAAATATTTACAGTGTAAGCAAGCCAGGAGCCTTTTGTGCTTGTATTTCTTAATTAGAGTCTTAGCAATAGCAAGAAAGCAAAGTTTAATCCCTGCTGCTCTCTTAGATCTTTCCTTTCTCCCAGTGCTGTGGCCATGGAGCTCAACAGATGCAGTGTTGATTCGGACACTCTTTCTCCCACCTCATTACTCATCCAAGACCATTAACCAAAAGCCCCAGATTTGAAAACCTCTCAGCATAAAAGATTCTTCCTTCAGACAATTTCTACTTTCTGGCTGCTGGTGACACTGCACACAAACCATTTTAGTTTATCTACAGCTATTCCAGGAAAATAGAGGGAAGAGAAGATGTGGATGTTTAAACTGCAAGACAGAGAGGAAAGGTCTCCTTCTGAGGTGCTGTGCCAGAAGAAAACAGGCACATAAGCAGTTCTATCTTCAACACATGCCTGGCCGTTCCTCAGCCCACTGAACACGCGAGCTCACAGCAGGCAGGCCTGTCGAGAACTCCACACAGCACGCACTTTCTTCCTCCACCTACTCTGAACGAGATGGAAACAGCTCCCAGCGTTCTTCTGAGTCAGGCAACAGATGAAACACAGCTTTGCTCTTTCTTTCAATGGCTAGATGCCAGGACAGGAGGGCAGCAACTGCCTTAAGGACGAGGTGGATGGGAACAGGCTGCATTCTGCTCTCTGTGTCCAGCCAGACACACTCACACCCCCACCTCACTCCTCCAGTGCCAGGCAGCTTTGCTCTGCTCTGCCCTAAACACTCGTTTCCACCCTAGCCCTTTCCTGAACTCTACGACATGTCCTGCAGTACAACAGGCTCACACTTCAAGGAACTCTGTCTCAGTCTGTCTGGCTGTTACTCTGCAGATCTGCCCCACTGGACAATTGCCAGCCTTGCTCTGCCAGCAGCACACATCCCATCCCACCACCAGCACCCCCAAAGAGATCTAACCCAGAACAGCCATCACCTCTCTGAGTCCCGGTCATATCTGAGTCGTTTCCTCTCTGGTGAATCCATCTGCTGGAATTTCTCTCTCTGGTCATTTCCTTTGTCTTTATGCCTCCCCTGCACAACAGAAAGAACAAAGTAAGTACAGGAGCTATGAAGGATTCAACACTGCAGGAGACTGCTCTGCATCCAGGTCCCATCTCACCATCAGCTGGGTGGAAGGCTGTCCTGAGGTCTCACAAACACCAAATGCTCACATCCCACAGTACACTTGCTCTGTTCAGATGCCATCTATTGGGCTGACCCAGACTTGTGGTTGCAGCCTTCCAGCTACAGCACCAGGAGCAGCTCTGTGACCTTCCAAACAATGGAAAGGTACCCCTCTCCTGTCCCTGGCCAGGCAGCAGCAGTCCATACACCCCATCAGTTTTAGACAGAAATGCGTGTCCCACTTAGCCCAGAGCTGGTTAGCAGAACAACAGAACCACACTCAGACCCTTCTGTGAGGAGTGAAATCTGCTCTTAGAACTCACAGAACTACCTAGAGGTCCTGGTGCAGAGTGAGCCCACAGTTCACTTTTGGGAGGCATTTGATGCCTGGTGCAGGGTCTGCCTGGGACCACCCCCCCAAGTGCAGAAGCACAGGCAGCTGCCTGCCCACCACCACAGACGCACCTCACGCTCTCTCTTCTCCAAATATGCCAGTTCCTGCTCGGATCGTTTAATCTTCATGTGAATCTCTAGGTTTTGCTGGAAGGAGGAAGACAGAAGGCAGTGTCAAGCAGAGAACACAAGCTGTCAGGGTCATCTGCTCCACCCGCAAGGGGCACAGGTAAAGCAGCATGCTCCTGTACCTGCACTATACCAGGCACAGCAGCCTCTCCTGCAGCCCAGACTACCTGCTCCCCCACAGAGGCCTGGGGCTCTTCTTCCCTGCAGTAAGGAAGGCAACCAGTCCTATTTTAACCCAAGTGCAGCTTGGCTCTTCTAAAAGGAAGAGCTCAAAGGCAGTGCAGAACATGGGGGTGCACGTGCCAAGTTCTTACCGCTCTCACACTCGTGTGTGCCAGCATCCGACTCTCCCCAAGCCTTAGCTATCTCACTACAGCTTACAAAGTCACACCTTGATGTTACAGCACTCCCATGGCAGGAACAAGCAGTTCACACAATGCTTTGAACAGAGCTTTGGGGGAACTTTGCCTGCTACTGTGTCAAATTCAGCACAGCTCTTTCCACCCAACCACTGCATTTTCCCTGCAGCTCACACAGCCGTTGAGCCAACGGCAGCCCCCAGCTTCCCTGTACCTTGTGCAGGTTGGAAAGCTGCTGGTGCTTGATGAGCACTTCCTTGTTGGGGAACTGTCTCCTGCACAGCAGGCAGGCCAGCTTGTTCCAGTCAGTCAGTTTGTCGTCACTGGCCTTGGCCTTCCGCGGCTGCTCCTCGCGCGCTGCCGGAGGGTTCGGGGCAGGCGGCAGCCACTGAGCCTGGGACTGCTCCTCCTCTTCCTCCTCCTCTTCATTGTCGCTGTCTCCTCCATACTCTCCCAGAAGTCCTATCAGAGGGTTCACCACCTTGGGCTGAAAAAAACCGGAGAAAAGTGTGACAATTTGTAGCCTCAAGCATGCCTGGCCAGCTAAGCTTTGCTTCCCCAACCCATCTCTCCATGACTCCTGTCTCTGTTCCAGTCCAAGAGGCAGAGAGTTGCTTCCCAGCAGGACAGGCAGGGAACAGAGAGGAGCTGGCTGGCTTCTTTGGCCTTCACACCACAGGGTGGAAGCCCTTCTGCTCTCTAGACAGGCTGTGCTTTGGTGCCAGGCTTTTCCAACTTGCCACACACCTGAGCACAAGAAGCCAACCGAGGCAGTGGCTGTTTGACAGCGAGCTGCCGTCACTCACTTCCTCTAGAAATGGAGATCAGTGAGATTTGGCCTTCCTCAGCCTGGACGTGGCTGGAAGAATTTTCTGCCCCAGGACTGGTTGAGTGAGATCCTGCTTGAATGCAGGTACCAAATTTCCCCATGCTAGAAGCCCACAACCAAGGTCAGACTTAAAAAACAAACTGCCTTCCATCCCCAGTACTCCCTCCTCTGGCGTGAGAAACATCTCTGGCACTCACGGTTGCAGTCAGGCTGTGCTGAGCCTCCCATGTCCTGTATCAAGGCTCAAACAGGGCAAAATACAATGCTAGGGAGATACTTACTGGGGCTGCACTCTCCTCCTTTTTCACAGAAGGAGGTAAAGGTTTTTTAAAGACATCTTCTGCAGAGAACTTCTCCTCTCCAGTCTCAGTCTGAAACAGCCAAGATCAGGTGTTGAGACTGCCATAGCATGGACTCAGAGCACACAATAGCTAAGCACTCATTCAAACAGGCCTCCAAGGAAACTAGGTGGTTGGCAGAAATGAGGCAGTAGTTTTGGTGGGAGACAATCCCATTCTGGGGAATGCAGAGCTCTCCTGGAGCCATACTTGTGATTTCAGAGACAGCTGCAGAAGCTCACTACGCTGTCCCAGCCTGCCCCACTCTCACTCTCTGCAACACTGTGAAGCTGACAGTGGTCTCAGTCGTGCTTCAGACCAGTAAGGGAGCTGGGGCAGGGCCAGATCCTATTTGAGCACCTCTCTGTGTGCACAAAGGACATGAAGACCAGGTACAAAGCCACCCCCACTGCCAGACAACACTGTTTTTCCCTGCTGTGACTGCAGTACAACATATGGCCAGGCTCAGCCAGCATGGCTGGGTTTCCAGGATCTCCTCTATCCTGGACAGAGGGCACCAGAGACTGCAGTCAGCACTGCAACAGGATGAGCCTGTGATACTCAGCTGTGTGCTCAGCAGCACAAACAGTAGGCTGGGGTGAAGCTTCACTTTCACACATTTTACAGAGAACTGGGGTAGAGCCCTGGACAGGCTCCAATTTAGTGGCTCATGAGTTACTCATACTTGACCAGGGAAGACAAGTGTAACACCTTACCAGGCCTGTACTCTCGTCCTTCTTCACAGAGGGAGGCAATGGCTTTTTGAAGACATCTTCTGCAAAGAATCTCTCCTCTCCAGGCTCATTCTGAAAAATGCAAGACTGGACATTAGGCTAGCAGCAACACAGGAGTCAGAGAGCACACAGAGCAGCCAGGAAGCCACTTCTGAACATCCATGGAAAACAGGCAAGTGGGAAAAATGATGGAATTATTTCTATTGGAGATGCTTTTACCCTCCATTCAGACAGGACCATGCTTCTCCTAGGTCAGTGTCCCTGAAAGCCTCCATACCCAATGACTCCTTGGCTGGCTTGTTACCAGCCTCAGGGACAGTTACAGCCCTCAAGTCCCAGGTGCCCAGGACTGGTCATGCCACAGAGCATATCCAGACCAAGATGCAAGGAAGAACACAAAGTTTCTGCATTGGTGGCTAAATCACTTCTACCAACTCTCCTGGCATTCCTCAGGTCTGTCAGTATCATAGCCCTGGACTGTCCTCAAACATTGCTTTGGGCAGCTACTCCCAAGCAGCAGCTTCCACACTGGGGAGGCAGGATTTGCTCACTTGGAGCAGCAGTGAAGGGCACTGTCCTGGGATTGAGGGGGCAGAAACTGCAGTTAGGAGAGAGCTGAGTCTCCATCATCATCTGACTTGGTGTGTTTAAATGTCTCTGCCAGTTTTTTGCTGGCATACTTTCAGCAGTGTGAGTGAAACATGCCTGAGTTACCTGAATGTGTCTGAATCCTTCTCTATAAGGAAGGGATGAGAATCCCTGGATTTAATGTCAGGAGAGAAAATTTCAGGAACTTACTCCCATCTGGCTGTTCCTGTCCAGCTGCTGACCCCATTGTCTTCTCTCACCGTCCCTCCCTTTTTGACTCTTCTAATTACTCTCCATTTTCTAACCTCTCTTCCCTCAGCCTCCTGGCCTCAGGTCATTCTGATGCCTGGAGGGAGTTACCTTAGCAGAAGTACTTTTCCCTTTGTCCTTTTTGTCCCTGTTGTCCCTGCTGTGTGGCTCCTTCCTGTCACTTGTCCGTTCTTGGCTCCCATGCCGCCACCTTCTGCTCTCCGTCGGGGGTGAGGAGGGTTCCCGGTCTATTGTGACTTCTCTCTGAAAGAGGCATTTGGAGCAGGCTTAGCCCAACCCCTGCAGTCTTCTCGTCCTTGCTGGGTTGAAGAGACCAGCACAGCAAGAATGGACTGCAGAGGGCAAAGGCTTCAGAACTTTGCTGGGGCAGAAGGCAGATGACCACAGCCAGGCCACCAGAGCACAGCCCTGCTCTCCCACAACATGGATATCCCCAGGATCATGGAAACAAGATTATACTTCCAGAAAATCTCTGCTGATGGCTCTTTTTTGGCATCCTTACAGCTATTGCTGGCTAGGGCTGAGAAGCAAAGAGACCACAGATGAAAACAGAGCTCTCCACTCTTTATTAAAGACAGTCACATATCACATGTCTACAGCAAAATTTAGCTATGATGCTCTGCCTTTAAGTCTACTCAAGGAAAAGCAGACCAAAAACGTGCCAAAGGCAGGGCTTCAGAGGCCAAAGGTGGCTACAGCTGGTTCAACACACAGCTGATAGGTTCCTAGCCTCTCATTAAGTTGATATTTAACAATGTGCATCCCTTTCACAAAGGTCAGAGGACAGAAAGACACAAAGCTGCCTCTATACTGCCCTATGCTGGCTTGTCTTCAGGATCTGGCTGTAAAATCCCTCCAGAGAAGAGCAGTTTGTAAGAACACATTGCATGTAAAGCTTCCTTTCCATGCACTCACCTGAGTTCTGGGGTCATAGTATGTCCCAGCTATGGGATCATAGTAATTCCCAGTGTCAGGATCATAAATGTATGTGGACACATCTGATGGTGCTGAAGAGAGAGACAAGAGTTAGCACCACAGGCTTCCAAAGGCAAAATCTGACTTTTACAAAGGCAAAAGCACAAGCAAATATTACACTGGTGAAAGGATCAAGAGTGGGAAAGAATAATTTTTTTCTCCTGGCAAGAGAGGTATGAGTATCTTCACATCACTTGACCTACATCATCTTTTCTTTAAGGAGTAAGAGTGGTGATTAGTTTTCACAGTTCTGGTTAGGACTCTGGTAGAACTTCCACATCAAAACAGATTTACAGGGACTGTGCTGAGATCACAAGACCACAACACTTGGTCATGAAATTCAGTAATTTCCCTAAGAATGGGGTAATGAGTATCTACATCCACCCACTCCTGTGAACAAGGAAAAGCTGTTCTCTCTCAAACAATATCCTGTTTAAAGTGATGACACTCCCCACATCCCTTCCACCCCATGGGTTCATGAAAGCTCCTGAGAAGAAAAGGGAGTGAACTGTTTCTACAGGAGAAGCCAAAGGCCTTAAGGGTAGTAGGCCCATAATGTCAGGAATGCTTCTCATTTTTAAAGTGTCCTTTGACAGACCTCAGTAATGCTATATATAATTTAGTAAAACAATCAGGAGTGCTCTTCCAGCTACTGGCATTGCTGCATCCAGTGTATTTTCTTCTGTCTTCTCTAGTAACTGCCAGGCTGATTTTATCCCATCAGTTTTCCACAACAAGAAAAAATAGGCAGCAAGTTTCCTTTATCTGCATGTAGTTTCGCACAGTGAGAATAGAGAGAAACACATCATCAGATAGGAAAATGTGACTAAACAAAGTTGGCAAAGGAACTCACAAGTGGGTGTAGCAAACAAACCTACTCTTAGCCTTTAAAAATATTTTTGGGCTGATTTCTACATGTCAGTGCCCTTTTAAGGAAGAAAAGTCTCCACAGTAGGAGTGAAGCAGAGTTTAACTTACACTGTGCTCTGGTGCGTCGCTGTGATTCGCCACCCCTCCTGTCTCTCATGCCCCTTCTGCCCTGGAGTAAGTGAACAACACAAACAGATCAAAGACTCTTTAATAAACATCGTACTGCTTCTCCTCCCTCTCACAGGCCCAAAGTTCAGGAGAAGGGCTCATTTAGCCACCCTAAACAGAGCACAAGCAGACAGAGCTTTTCATCTACAGAGCAATGGACAGTGTCACAAAGCACGAGATCGCTGCAGTTTCCGTGAGAGGCGCTCACAGCAATCCGGATGGAAGCCTTCACCCCCATCCAGTGTATGGGAAGAGTCCTGGAGTCTAGTAACAAACACTAAAGAGACATTCACTCTGGGAACTGAGATCAAACATCAGTGAAACCACTCTGTAAAGTGTAGTATTGAGTAACCCAGTCCAGAACACCCTCCAGCAGCACTGACTTGCACTTCTGTGCACACGATGAACAGTATGAGGGGCAGAGCAGCAGTGGGCATATTTGAGCATTATCATCCCATCTTTAAGTGTGGTGAAACGTGTTCTGCAGTATTTCAGCAGCACAAAGGGAAAAAGCCTAACACAGCCAGGCCCATCACCCCTCAGTGCTCCCTCCCTTTTAGCAACATGCAGGGAAGCTGTGCAGACCTACCGGCCCATAGTAGGAATTGTCACCGTGCTCCCCATAGTCATTCCTGTTGAGATAAAGGCTGCAAGTTAATGTCAATTTGGTTTTATATTAACCTCAGTATATTCAAAATGATCAGCAGGACCAATAAAGGCAGAAAGACCTTCTTTTCTGGCCACACATTGGACTGTGTCCATCCCAGGACACAGATTTGGCAAACAACTGTCTCCATGAGAAATATGACTCCACTCTGCTGTGTCTACAAAGACCAATCTCTCCACACGTTTTTTAAAAAGCTGAACCCACTGATTCCCTCAGAATGGGATTTGATGGCTGGACAACAAGATGCATTATGATCACTAATCCCGTTGTGTTCAATCACTGAAGCTTCTTCAAGCTTCAATGCCTTCACTTCTCCAACACATTTTTTGGTTGTAAGAACATCTGTGCTAATTCCCATGCCAAACTTTAGGCACCTGCTCTCACAACACAGTTCCAGCCTCACTGCACAGCAGGCAAAGGACAACCCCACTGCCTCATCTGCCTGTACCTTCTCCTCCCTGTGGCAAGATTCACTTCCAACGTACGCCCATCGATGCAGATCGGGGGATCCAGGTTCTGCAGTATCTTTAGCAACCTCAGCGCCTCCTGTAAAAGGAAAAAGAATCTCACTTTCCATGAAAAGGAAACTGCACATCTTCCAAATCCAGTCTGCCCGAAAGGAATGTTTTGTGCTCAGCAGGACAAGAAACACAACACTAAATATTAGTCCAAGTGTCAGTGAAGGGTATTTAGGATGTGACAAAAGGGATAAATCCAACGTGAGGGTCTCTGCCTGTCCTGTGAGAACTTTCAGCAGCCAGCTGGGGACTGCATCCTCCAAGGGCTGCCAGACAGTGCAGCACCATGGCTGTTGCTGTCCCCAAGTGTTTTGGTGAACACCCTCTGGACCAACATCAAAGAACAGCTATGGAGTCTGGGAGGCACTCAGACACAGAAAATGTGAACCCTCCAACGTGGGATGGTCTGTTAATTGAGATTCTTGCCTTCTACAAACAAAACCAATTGAATTCAAGTTCTCTGCAAACAAAATACCTATGCAAGAAGTGTTCAAGTTTAGGAGCGTCTACAAAGAAATGTACTGAGGTGAGAAACTCAATCAGTGTCACAGTTTGTGACAACAATCAGTCTTGGACTCCTAAAGCCAGAGAACAGCTGTACCAGCTAACTCCTGTCCCTGGTCAGACAAGCAGAAGAGAGGAGCACAGCAGCCCCTCAAGTACAAAGATTTTTTGTATTTCTGTGGTTTTTCTACTTCTACAGAGTTCAGATGCCAACAGGGGGAGCAGGTGAAAGCAGGAAACAACTTACAGCATGAGATTCCAGTTCGATGAAGCCATAGGTCTGCCCCATCCGGCCAGCCTTGTTCTTCATGATGCGCACGCTGGACGTGGACAGACGCACGTACGGGGCCAGGAGCCCCACAATCACCTCTGGAGGGGTGAACCGAGTGATTCTCTTCAGCATAATTGCTGAGAGACACAATCAGGGAGGTGGCCCGGGAAGAAAAAGTAGGGAAAAAAAGAAAATTTAGAACCAAGTTTACTGTGACTAAACCCAGTCAAAGTAAAAGCATGGCTTCTTGCAGTTGTATCTCAAAGCCATTGCTTTTTTCTCTCCACTTTGCAAGATGCTCAGAGTATCTCCCCCGGCTGCAGACCTTTCCTTCCCAAAAAACAGAGTAGAAAGTAGCCCCTTCGCAGAGCTCAGCCCAGGGTAACTGCTGGCCCAAGAGACTTTTGAAGCTGTGCTAAGTTAACTGCACCACCCTGAAGCCAGCTCAGCCTGAACTGATTTTCCTAAAGGCAATTTGTCAGCACATTAGGAGCTGGACAGCCAGCCCTCCATTACTTGATGCCATGGATTTGCACAACATAGAAGTAGCCTCCAGAGGTTTTGGTGTAATGCTGCCCTTTCTGCAGATGGGCTAATGGAGTGCAAGCAAGAGGAATCCAAAACTGGTCTTTGTGTCACTCACTTCTGCTTCCTCCACCATCGGGTGGCGTGGATTCCTCTGATTCCCTCTGAGAGGGCGGCTCCTGGTGCCGGTCCATGTCCCTTCTCTTCTCCTGTGAGGGCCGACGCTCTCTCCCTTCATCTCTCTTCCTTGGCTCCTGTTCCTGAGGCTGACATTCCTGCTGTGGAGCAGGAACTGAGGGCTGGAGAGGCTGCTTTGGAGATCCTGGTTGACCTGACAAGTCTTGCTCAGGTGTTTCAAGCTTTGTCTCCGCTATTAGAGGGGAGAAATGGACTGGTTTCACATAAGAATGTTTCAGCAGGTGTTATTCTCCTCCTATTTTCTGGCACTTGCAACAGGGCTCTTTATAAAAGACCAACCTGTACTGCCTGTTGCATATACATTGTCTTAACCCTTGGCAGACATAAGGTTTGTTCAGGAACTGTCATCCTTCCACAGCCTTGTTTTATGCTGGGCTCCTTTACGTGGCTTTTCTAGTCAGAGAACAGAGGCTTTTTGGCCTCCTTTTAGGATTGGCTCTTGCCTGGCAAACATGAATCAGGGATGGATTTAGACACACTCCTCCCATGTCCAGGACAACCTATGAGGCAGTGATATCCTTACTGTCCACAATGTATTCCTGATCATCCATAGCTGAGCAATATCAACTACTTACTGTCACCCTGTCTCTATGCTAGAGGAAAACTGGGTTCAGACCCCCCTGAAACCACTGAGTTAAACACATCCAATATACAGTCACAGATTTTATCAGGTGCCTACTGACCATGGCTGAGGCAGAAACAATGTGGGAATACCCTGCCCCACCAGTCTACCTATGCCATTCAGAGGACATAAACCCCAACAAGTTTCAGTGCTTGAAGGCCTCTAAATGGCCTGGCTTAACTGCAAAAGAGATCCCTACCTGAGCTTCCAACACTGCTGGAAAGGGAAGCCAAACCTGTGAGCCTGCAAAGGCAGCTACCACCAGCCCTGCACCTGCTGCTGAAGCCTCTTCCCACAAAGAGAAGGAAATGAGGGTGCAAGACATGGCACAGTGAAGCTTCCCTCTTCAGTGTCCCTGAGAGAAAGTCCCCGCTCTCATTCTGTTTGGGCAGTGGGCGGCATGGCAGAACACACCATGATTTTGCACACAAGTGTTGGGAAAGCTGCACAGTGCCTTGCTTGGCTGCCAGCACAGCTCACCTTGGACAGGCTTGTACTCATTTGTCTGCAGTTTTTAGCACGCAGAGTTTTGGCTACAGAACCTCATGTAAAATTTGCAGGTGAAACCAGTTTGCACCTGTAGCTGTGAAAACTGCCTGTGCAGATCACACAGACATGAGCACAGCCCCAGAGATGGGGAGGGGCAAGTCTCTTACTGAATTCTTGCTCAGCCGACGTGTCCTCTCCCTCAGCACCACCTCTGGACTCTGGGCCTGCTCTGCTCCCTGGAAGAGAGGCACATTAAAGTCCATTTCACACCCATCAGTCACAAAGCCAGAACTCATACAAAGCTGCAGTAACCACTGTAAATGCCTAGAGAGTTGCTTTGTTTCATCCAGTCTTAGAGAGGCTGCCTTACTGCACCCTTTCCCAAGAAAAGCAGGTCAGTAAAAAGCATTCACCACAATCTGTCTTCACAGCAGCTTAAAAGCTCTGTTTAATTTGCTCCTGGGCAGTTTCACTACAACCCACAGCTGTGTTGGGCCAGCTGCTTGAATTTTGCCTTCATAGCAGTGATGGAGGAGCCACAGAGCACGGAAAGCACAACCACAGGGACAGTGCTTCAGTAAATGGAGATCTGTGCATCAGCAGGTAATGTATTGCTCTTCTGTCTGAGGCAGGAGGGCAATACACAGAAGTCTGCTCAAAGATACAGAGTCAAGGCTTACACAGTGGTTGGAATGCACAGGCAGTGCCACAGGAGTGTGGAGATCTCAGTTGTGGCACTGCACCCATGGATGGTGAAGGTAGGCACTGCCATCATCCCAAAGAAATCAGTTCCTCAAGGAACCGTGTTTTGGCTCTTGTGCTCTCCCACCCCAGAAATCAGAGGTGCTGGTGGGGTGAGGAGAAGCTCCTAGAGAAGTCCTCTCACGCATTTTTTACAGCCATAAAGGTGAGCTCAGCAATTCCAACCCTGGATTCACCTCTAATCTCCTCTCCCAAGATCAAGCTATAGGACAAATGGAAATGGTCTCAAGTTGCCCCAGGGGAGGTTGAGGTTAGATATTAAGGGAAATTTCTTCACTGAAAGGGTGGTCAAGCATTGGAACAGGCTGCCCTGGGAAGGGGTAGAATCACCATCTCTGGAAGTGTTCAAAAAATATGTACGTGCAGTGCTTAGAGACATGTGTTAGTGGTGGTCTTGGCAATGATGGGTTAATGGTTGGACTTGATCTCAGAGGTCTTTTCTAGACTTAATGATTTCATTATCCTAATCGGAGAGTCTCAAAAGTGAGGCAAATCAGAGTTTCTGAGTGACACTAAAAACATACAGCTGCATCTCCAAGGAAGGTGGGTTGAGGGGAAGCCATCTCACCTACAGCCAGCAGTACCAGAGGACACACAACTATAACTCTGTGGATGAAGGACAATGTCAGAGAATAGGAGGGAAAGGCTCTGGGCAGTAAGACACCCACAGCCTTTCCACCAGGCCTCACAAGAGCAGAGAACCTGACAGCAACCCATTGCATGTATCATCTCTAGTGTGGACAGGCAAAAAGGGTCTAAGTGAAGCAAAACAATCCTACACAGAGCTCAGCTAGTCCACCAAGAGGGATGCCATGAGAAACCAGAAGAGAAACTTACTTGTCAGTGTAGATGAAACTTTTAACCGACCAAGCTCAGGGGGCCAGATATACTCACCATCTCTTGGGAGCTTGCAATAGGAACAGGAAGATCTGTAGCCCACAGTACACACCTTACACTGCAATGGAAGATGGACAGCATGAGGAAGTTGTGTTTTGAAGGCAGTGGGTACAACCTCCTCCAGAATTCCAGACTCTGCAGTGTGCTTTCAGAAAGTAGCAGCCATGGAAAAGTTACAGTGATGGGTAATGGCAGCAGGGGCCTTTGCTGGAATTGCACGTAAATGCTCATATGACTCACAGCTGGGTTTGCCTTGGGAACAGGGCTTTCACACAACTTCAGAGCCCAGATTCATTCACTACTCCTTGAGACGGGACTCCTTCACCTCTCAAGTGATGCTGGATCAAAAGCTCCCTGCTAGGCACAATGTAGATTCAAAGGGTCCAAAGTTACCTTAGCATTCTCTAACCTGAATTCACCCCTCAAGCACTGATGTCCTTATCTGAGCTGAACTGTAGACAGTGATGTAATTTGGAGAGCTAATGATGAGGTGTCTGCTAACCAAGAGCTGTACAGGCTTGAATGGTTATCCCACCTACAGCCACTGTGGGAAGAGCCAAGTGGCCCATCTTCACAGCTCTCTCCAAACACAGCATTCCTCCTTAAGCTCTCTGTAAATGGATTGCTTTTGTTTCATAGCATTTCTTTCATATAACTGAAGCCTTGTGGGTGCTCTGGGGCACAAGGAACCTCCTTCAGGCCATGGCTACATACTGCAACAATGAGGACATACAGGCAGCCACCTCAGTGCACTGAGAGCTGTTTGAAACCACTGCCTGAAGCTTGTGTCTCCATCTCTGAAGCGCTGCAAGCAGAGATGAGGCACTGAGCAACAGCTCTGCTCGCAGCTGAGTGCATCCAGTCAGCTGGATGAGGATCTCTGTAGCCCAGGGTGGTCCAGTGGTCAAGGTGGGACTTTAATTAGAATCAATCCCTTCACGTCCTATTGCAACCTCTCAGCCTGCAGTCAGTGGGAATGCAGGCAACAATCCTGTCCTTTGTCCAGCAATCGCCTCCAGCCTGCTGCAGCCCCAGTTTCCTGTACTGGGAGAACCTTGGGGAGGGCACAGGAACAAACTGACCCTTGGGTAAATGTGCCTTCCCAGAAAGGACCAGTTCCAGCATGCACTAAGACTTGGATCATGCTGCCCAGACTTGGATCCATTTGCATGCTTCCTTCCCTGCTGCACTTACTACAGCCACAGCTAGACCACAGGTTCCTGTGTGAGGCAGAGGGATGGTCACACACACGAACCAGAGCGAAGCCCGTTCCCTTCCGGTCGGTGGAATCACTGTCTCATTGTGGTTTTTAAGGAGAAAGGATCCACACGCTATTTTTCCCACATGTTAGAAAGGAACCACTGCACAGGAACAATGTTGCTCTGTGCATAAAAATCTGGCTACCTGTACCAGAGCGACATACACTCAGAGGTGGGACCAAAACCAAGGTAGGCAAAAGTACGGTTTAGAAGTGGCAAGAGTTTCAGGGCAGCTATTAATTACTCTGAGGGATTTTGGGCACCGAGCAAATATCTAAATATCTCCTCTGAGCTGCCACTGCCACAAGTGCCAGCAGGGGAAGCACAACACAGCTCTGAGCACATACTTACACGTTTGCAGCGCCAAAACTCTGGGCATGGAGTGTATTCAAGGGTCACTTCTTTGCCACCGATCGTAAGAGTTCCCTGTTGAGACAAGGGGGTAAATGACGAATGTGCCCAGCACACACAGGTTGCTCAGAGGCAAAGAAAGGGGTGAAAGCTCTGGTTCCTAAAGGTTTTGCAAGTGAAACAGGGTGAAAGGGGGAGAAAGTCTCCCAGTTCAGTTAGTTGGAGCTTTGCCATGGAAGTGGGAGGGAAACAGCCTGTGCCCTGCTCTAGCATGGGGCTACAAGGCTGTGTTAGTGAGCTCCAGAGGAACCAGGCAGGAGAGGC
Organism: Chaetops frenatus; assembly: GCA_013400775.1. Classification (NCBI taxonomy): domain Eukaryota; kingdom Metazoa; phylum Chordata; class Aves; order Passeriformes; family Picathartidae; genus Chaetops; species Chaetops frenatus. Next base: position 180,424 of record VZTR01027123.1, on the reverse strand, counting down.
CTTGCCACCTCCCAGGAAGAGCAGAGACAAGTAACCAAAATGGGAAACTGCTTTAACCTGCTTTAGTCCAGGTGCTGGCAAGGGGCAGCTGGACAGACTCCCTCACACCAGCCATCACCAGGCCGGCCTCAAGGCAGCTACTCGAGGAGGAATGCATGGAAAAAATCCTCTCAGGTGAGACAATTTTCACACTTGGGTTATTCTTCATGCCAGTCGTGAAACCATGGCTTTTCTTCAGAGAAATACACCAGAAATCTGCCACTGGCCCTGCAGCCAGCAGAGCCACTGCTCTGCAGCCAGCCCTTCCTTGCTGAGGCTGGCCTCGAGCACCTGAGCAGCAGCACCTGAGGGGCTCCACTGCCCACAGGCACACTGCTTCCAGATCCACAAGTGATGCTTTGGAGAAGTGCCAACACTCCCACAAGCTCTGCTGAAATGCAGATAAAATGGGTCATAGGTACGAGTCTGCTGGCTCCTGCCTGGAGCAGCGATGATTCCTGGTGGCTCCCATCTGCCATGGACAACAGGCCATGCCTGGGCACACAGGATGCAGGCAGGCCGAGTCACAGATGCACACAGCCATGAGACATCTCCTGTCACTGCAGGCACTGCCAGACCACACAGCCTGGATTGCCCAAAACCACAGTTTGAGACTATCAATAAAGAGAGACAGACCCAGGTCTCCCAACTCCCAGGAGAGATATCTGCCTGATAGCACAGACAGATGTCAGAGAGCTGTAAATGGTCCCAGCCTATTTTGGGGACCTCTGCTGAGTCAGAAGGTTCCCAGGTACTCTGACCCAGTAGCCTCACCATGCAATAACACCCAGTGCAAACCATGAACACGAGAAAACAAGTTCCCAGAGTTATTATTCAGAAGTCATGACACACCCATGCATAAACGGCTCTGCAGAACGTGAGGAAGATGCTAGGGAATATGCAAAGTGGGAGTGAAGAGTTCATAGGAGGGAATCACTGAGTGGCAGTACAACAATCCTTAAACTCCTACGAAAGAACACAGCAGGGTTCCACCACCTCCCCTCTTCATATCCTGCCTTTTAGGGACCAAAGCCATCCTCTCCTACCAGACCTATGTTGAATACTTTGAGGGGCTCCTTTCTGCCACCCAGCTGCTCAAGCATTGCTTTCCAACATGGATTTGCCTTTACCTGACAGACAGCCAAGGCATTCCTGGACCTTGCTGAAGGCTGGTGTGTGCACCCAGAGCCCACTGCTGCATCTTTGGAGAATCTGCTCAGGGTCTATTCACAGCAGGGAGTATTGCCCACTTTACCTGTCTACAAGAGGGTTTGCATTTTCCTTAAGGCACATGAGGAAACGCAAGGAAATCAACGCTGTCCCACTGTGAATGTTGGTCCCTCTGTGACAGACACACTCCCTCTCCCAAGGAGGGCTCTCACCACATCCCAGCAAATACTCAAGAGATGGGCAGTGCCAGGAGCAGGCTAGAAATACCCAAGTGTGCCTCAGGACACACTGAGCAGAGGCAGGAGGAGAAGGCAGGGTGCACATCCTCATGAGGCCAGGGAAGTCCTCGGGAACAGCAGCCCCTCAGCAGGCAGCTGCAGCCCTGCCTACGAGCACAGGGAAGAAAAAACTCGATTAGAGAACATCTCCTCTGGCAGGGCAATGTGGCAAAGCTTCATCCTTCTACCAGCCACTGAGGACAAACCTTGCCAAAAAGACTTAAGATTATTTTTGGGTTTATGGAAAATGGTATTTAAGTGCATGTTGTGCTGGTGGTGCCGGTCCCTTCCGCAAATTCCATTTTCGGAGGCTGCAGAAAGTGTCACTTGCATAATTACTCCCTGATTTCCCTAACACCCTGCTGATTGCCTGCTCACTTTTCCAGCAAGCTCTCTCTTACTGATTTCTTCTTGATAAAGTAATTTTCAAGGTTGCAATCATCATTTAACTCTCCAAAATGAGTCCTTCCCTTAAGACACACATTGTCAGGACTCAGTGGCTTTGAATTTCTCGTTCTCCCGTGTTGTTACTAGATTCCATTGCAAATATTTTCAGAACCTTTATTTTCTTTAGTGCCTGTCTCTGCTTACTCTTCTTCATCTAGATCTTCCTTTACTGTGCAAAACTTTTTGAGTGATACTCTAAATTTCAGTCCAATTGAGTAGATTTCGATTGAGCAGATCTTGGTGAAATCACAAAGATTTTCTGAAAATTTCAAGGAACAGTGCTAGTGGGGGAAAAAAAGGGTAAGCTTAAAGTATGCCACATACTGTGTTTGGCACCAAAGCTCTTCCACATTCAGGCATTTTATCCTGGACTTTTTCACCAACCTGCACTATGTCTGTTAATTCCTCTGTATTTTTAATACCCTATACTTTGGAGCAGCTTGGCTTTTTCTAAGTCAGAGTGAAACAGAAATGCCTCTCTGGTCTACCCAGTCAGGAACCTCCCCCTCATAACTAGCAGTAAACACAGAGTTGACTCACCAGTGAAGGGTTTAAAAGGCAGCACATCTTTGCAGTATTAGGACAACAAGCTCTCAGCCATGGAAATGCCCAGAGTTCTGAGAGCATTAACAGATTCCACTGTTTCCTGAATCTCCAATTTCATCAAAACAGAGCATCAGGACTTTACTGCTGGGAGCAATGATTTGTGCTACTGTTTGATACCTTTCAAACACAGTTATACATGGATTTTTTTGCTTAGAGGTCATTGGAGATGCAACACTGAATTCTAATCTAAATGATACAATTCAGTCCCAGCCATTTCAGCTACTAAAAGCATCTGCCCTATGGCCAAATATGTAAATACTCCTGTCAGCAGACTGATCCACAGAGCAACCCTACCATGAGATGGTCCTAGAGAGCTGTGTCAGGAAACCATAAAGCCTGTCTGCAGAAAGCATACACAGCACAGCCATGTCTCAAAGCTCTTCACTGAGCAGGGACAAACCCCACGGGAACAGGAAAAAAAGAGGGAACAAAAAAGGAGAAAATCCCTTGGCCATGATATTCCCAGGTGATGCAATCCTTCCAAAAGCACTTTGGAGACTGTGTCAGCAGGGCACTGGGATTCAGCAACAAAGCTAGTTTTACTAAAGTGGATTGCAAGCTTTTTTTCCCCCAAAAGAAGCATTAAAGAATACCAGGAACGTAGGCCTACCTGTAAGAAAAAAGCCAAACCACACTCCTAGTCATGCCCATTTTTAAAGTTGGGTTTAGCTCACCTCTAGTTTACCCTGTTTGCAATAGCACTGCTCTGCACAGAGCCCAGCCTGGCTCTGCAGGTACATGAGCACTGAGGCCTCTGATCCTGCTTCCTAGGGAACCTGTGGAGCTACTGCCAGGGCCAGGAGACAGCCTGCTGCAGGTCAGGCACTGCACAAGCCACTGCTTCAGCTGCCTGTCTGCCAATTAGCATTTACAGTTGGCACGCTGGGATTTTTCATGCTTGTTGACAGCCTTTTAATGATGATGACTGGGGGTTGAGGAGGGGGAGAACTTGCCAAAAAAGTATCTCTTTGCTCTCAAGACTGAGATGACAGAATACAAATCATCAGTGTCAAAGCTTTTGCTAACTGTTTCTCTGAAAAAAAAATTAGAGCATCCAAGAGTGACCTAGAAAATTGGAAATGTGGAGGGAGAGCTCTCGGAACACCGCCACTCCCTCAAATCAAACCAGGCTTCTGCTTTAACTGTATCTGTACAAACACTAAAACCTTCAGTAAAACCTGACTTTGGAGCCTCCAAACAATGAGCTGACAGCTCTCCAACTATTTCACCCCACAGATCAAGCTTCAGCAGCTACCACATGAACTATGAAACTGCATGGAGATGTGGATGCAGCAACCAACACCACCATGGATTGCTGTGGAGAAATGTGCTCCAGCTCTTCCAAGGGGATGGCAAGAGCCATCCATCCAGAATGCCACCATCCCTGGGCACAAGGCAAGACCATGAGTGCCTGACTTAGTGGAACAGCAATTGCCAGTCTCACCTCTACAGATGACACACCTGGGGCAGTGCACATCAGTTTTGGAACAGAACCAAGGCTCAGCTACCAAGCACTCAAATCCACAAGGATTAATAACTCAAACTCTTCTTCTTGGCTACAACCCCAAGGCAGTGCAAGAGGTGCCTCCACCACAAGTGAACCATCTTCGGATCTCCTTTAGCAGCTGGCTCATGCACAAACCAAACACCACTTCAGCTAATTATTTCCTCATATTGTTTGTGGTCTGATTAAATGGAAAGTATCTGTACCATGAACTCTTCTTGCTGATTAATAACCAAGTCGAAATGTGTGGTTCAACATGATAAAAATTAACTGAAAATACCATTTGAAAGCAGAGAAAAACCTGCAAAGACTATGACAAAAGAATGCTTATAGGCAACACAGCAAAGCAGTCACATTAAAGTACCAGAACTAACCTTGTTTACATGATGTTAATTCAGCCCTCTTATGCATATTTACTATAATTAGGATGGTTAATAAAAAAATCAGTATACATCCATCATTTTAAAATTATCTAAAATGATTAATGACAAGTGTTTATTGCCTTGGGAATGCTCACACACTATCCCAGGAGGCAGTCTGGGAATGCAGTGGATGTCCCTGGTCCCAGCAGCACTTCCCAGAATAAAAAGCTCCTACCATCCTCAGGGTATATTCCAGCCCTGGCCTCCAAATGCACTGGATGGCACAGCACAGGAGACAAGGGGCTGACAGCACAGGCCGGGTTATCTAATTGGAACTGCAAATCAGAATATTTTCAGGTTCTGCTCCTATTTGAGTATGGATTAGAAATGCAGATTTAACAACCCCCAACCATCACACAATGCAAGTTATGTAATGGCATCCTATTCCACTGGCATGCACCATGCAGAGGCTGAGTGGGAGCTGGCAGGGAGAGCACAGGGTTCTCTCCCTGACAGGATTCACCTCCAAATTAGGCAGGCAGGTGGGGTCAGACATCAAAAGTCTCCCTAACTATCCCCAGCTGCTGAATTGAGGAAGCAGCACCTTCCTGGGACAAAGCAGAGGGCCAACACCTGGGAGGATAAGAGACCAGCTTGGATATATTTCAGAACAAGATCATCTCAGCCACAAAACTGGCTTCTCATCCCATTTCCCATATGCTGAAGTTTTTATCTCTGAACTCATCAGCAGCTGCTGTACAAGGGACTCAGCTGTACAGAGCAACAGGCACTACATCTGCTTACCTCTGACAAAAAGCAGATGAGAAAAGCTGTGAACCCACAAACCACAATCCATCTGTAATTAAACAGTTAGAAAATGGAGCGTGACATGGAGCTGAAGGAACAAGAGCAATCCAGGCTGCTGCAGGGTACTGCAGCAATCTGGCATTTCCTCCAGCAAGAGTAACTACTAGCAAATTCCTCATGAGGTGGGATTTTCCCCAAGGTTCTCAGCCTCTTTCTCGAGCTCTCAAACCAGTTGCAGCTCAGGGATTTCTTTTTATTGGCCTGATCTAGCAGTGCATCCAGCACTCTGCTGCTGAGTGGCTGACAGCCGAGGCAGAAGACTCAAGATATACAGTGGAAAAGGATGGTTTGAAAAGTGGTGGATCCCTGAGGAATAATTATACCACCAAATGCACAACTTTGCTGTGTACTATTATTACAGATTTCCATCAAGACTAACACAGAGATGACAACTGACAACATAAACATCGTGTTAGTGGTCACCCAAAGAGCAGGGTATTTGGCTCTTGGGCATCAGAGATGCTACAAGCTGAAGAACACGTGGCATCACCTTGAAGCATTTAGCAGTAAGGCATTTGTTTCAACAGTGATCCAATGCTAACCAGCATGGCATGCTCAGGGCTCCTGGTCTTTAAGGTCAGGGGAGGCCTGAGACTGAGAGCCCAAAGCTGTCACCATCCATCCTGAGCTGACCGAACACTGCTTCAGGCACACCACTGCTGGGCATGTTAAACAGAACTGGCACTAACACAGAACCGAGGCATTAGGAAGATAACTGAGAGAGATTCAGTAGCTAAATGTAACAGATTAAGATGCTATATAAGGAGTATTTTATCCCAGATAGCTCCTGGTACCTCTTTTTCAAAGTCCTTTTATTCAAAACCCATGACCCACTAGCACTGGGACCATCCACTGTGCCACCACACAAGCTTCCATATCTACTTGCTCCCTCCTCAGGCCTCCCTTCCTGCCTGGTTGTCCAGGCCATTTGTCCTTTAGCAGAAGGTGCCAGTCTGCATCCTTTAAGTACCTTATTTCCACAGACACCCCAGCTAGCCTGCTGAGACACCTTCAGTTTTCTTCCTACGATTTCTAAATTCCCTGGATACCAGCCATAGTCTTTTTAAGCAAGTTCCAGTATCTTTCTACAGCTCACCTCCCCCCACTGATATCCTTTTCGCAAATACACACAGAAATTGCTTTTCAGACTATGCCAGCTCTCTACATTTTAATGCCTGAATTTTGAACTCCAATTCAGTTCCAAGCTAGGTCTCTCAAAGTGCTTATCTTTTAAACACAGCATTTGCTTCGCTTGTCAGCATTCTCAGCCCTGCTCTGAGAGCACCAAAACGGTGGGCACAGGCAAGCTTCCAATTTCAGCTCCAGGAAGGATAACAGTGATGTGCCACAGCTGGGGAAAACACACAATGTGCTCAGGACCTCACATGCTCAGGGGCCAGCTTTGGGCAGTAGGTGATATGAATAGCTTCAGCATTTCACCCTCTAAGCAGATTTCAACACATCTGAAGGTTTTCTTTGATCCAGTGAAGCCAAGTGGACTTTCACCTGCCACTCAAGGCCCTAATGCATCCCTGCCTGGCTAATGCCGACCTCCAGCTTCCCTCATTCCTCTGAAGAGGGCACCTTTGCAGATCAGCTTATAGGATCACTGGGAAAAAAGTGGAAATTTTAAAATGAAAGCCTTTCCTTTACAGCATGAAGGAGTCAGAAGATTTCTAGAGTCCAGACAGTGAGGATCTGGAGACAATGGCTCAGAGGGAGACAAATTCTGTGCTCTGGTGTTACTGGCTGTGCTTCCATTCCACAGCTAAAGAGAAGCCTGGATCATTAAGGCCATATAACAAGGTAAGTGGAGGAGGCCATGCATGTGAGTTTCTTTAACAGCTGGACTTGATCTTAAAGGTCTTTTCCAACCTAAATGATTCTAAGTCAAACGCTCACTTTCATGCTCAGAAAAAGTATCAATCAGGCTGAATCCTCTATTTGAAAAATATACTTAAACTATCAAAACTTAAGAGTATTTAAATATTCAGCATCATTATTCAAAGATGGCTCTAGGGAAGGGTCCACATGGCTCTGCCTCATTAATATTCCTTGACTTATCACAGGCTACTGCACGGACAATGTTTGAACAACAGCTGCTTCACAGATTCCTTTCCCTTCCAACACAGGGACTTCCCTCCTCTCTCCAAAATGCTGCTCAACTGCCTGAGCATATTTCTCACGTTTTTTTGTTTTGTTTTTTTTTTACATGGCCACCTTTTTCCTCAAAGGTCATCTCATCCCATCTCTCTGTTAAACAATATAAAGCTTAAGCACATTAGCACAATGCACTAATCCAGTCCAGGACCTTCCTGTGCATCTCCCTCAGGGATACTTTACAATTAGCAAAGGCTATAAGGAAGCTGGGAAACAATGAGGAAACACCCAGCACCTTAATCATAGGTTTGAAGCATAAATATCAAAACCCTGAAAAGCAATCCCAATGTAAAATCATGTTAGAAAAAAAAGTCAGGCTGGAAAGCTCTGTCTTAAAGAGGTACATTTATTGCTAAATAATTTAAGCTATTTAGTTAAGCATTTAAAGATCCCACACACAAACAAACACATGTTCTTTCACTGGAGCATGTACCTATGGGATTACACACCAATTCCAACACCTGCAGAGTGAACAGAACTCAGGCTGTTGTGTGCAGCAGTAAAGGTTGGCTAAGAATGCACCAACTGTAATGGGGAAGAGCATGGTCCAGAGGCTCCCCCAGACAGAATCACAGAATCCCTAGGTTGGAAGAGACCTTTAAGATCAACCCAGATGCCTCCAAACTCCCTTCTTAGGCACTCAGAGCCTTCCCTGGCAGTGCCTTCTCTGCAGCCAGTGCTCAGACCAGCTTCCTGCAGAACAGTCTCTCTGCTGAAAGGAAAAGACTCAGAAACCCTGTGAAGAGGAAGCACCTCTGAAGAAAAGAGGGTTTTGTCCATCATTTCTCAACATTCCTAAATTCCCAGTTAACGACAGAAGTGGGTGTCTGATACTGCCTCCCACAGAATAACAGCCCTGCCATTTGCCACTAGCAGTGCAACACTTACCTGTGTCACCCCAATGATGATTCCCAGCACACCATTGTGACCTTGAGGTGGTCTGTCCAAAAGCTATATCCAGATCCTTAATGGTCACACCTGGACAGAACCTCAAGGCAGCTGGCCCACCTTCAGGCTGGCACCTGTACAGATTTCTGCATCTGAGCAGGTGCTGCCTCCTGGGAGCTCTTCTTAGGAGTTGATTTGGAAGCAGCTGCTTTAACCTCTTGGGTGAGTATTTGCCAAGAAACCTGGCACAGCATGAGAACAGTTATCCAAGCCCTTTGGAGGGAAATGATTTTTCCCTGCCAGCCTGGCTTGGGTGCAACGTAGCACTAGTGGGTGTCACAGCTCCCCGTGGGACCCAGCACCTCCTCCTTTACAGGGCACTGAGGTTTAAAAGGTTCCTGCAGGCAACTGCACTGCACAGTGTCCAGAGGTAAATTCATATCCTTCCTTCCAGGTCAGTTCCCAGAACTGCTGAAGAAAGGAATTGAGTGCCTTGTCAGGGTGCAGAAGCAGTGACTCTCCAGGCTCTGAGGCTCTGGTGGCTGACCCCAGCTTTTTGGGAGAGTAGAGCCAGAGAGGTGAGTGTGCAGGACAGCAGTTCCTCTGATAACCCTGACACCAAGGAAGGAAAAACCAAAGTTCCCTGTTGTGTCCAAAGTGCCTCAGCATGGCTGAATTCCTAAGAGATTGGGAAGGGGAAACAGCATGCACAGATATCTCTTTTAAACTGTCAGATAAGCTGCACAGTAGTGGGTGGCTCAGATATTGTCACTTGAAGCCCCTGTGGGACATTAATACCTGGGGATTTAATACCTGGTGGCTCAGGACAGAGATTGGCCCATGCAGGCTGAGGGCAGCCAGGCACAGGGTACTGCCTGCAGCCCCCTGTGTGCTGCTCACCCCTCTGCAGCAAGCACTGGGGCAACAGAGAGGTGATGCTTTCAGCTGCTCCTCTTAGAACCAGATGGATCAACCCAGCCTGTCACTAGGAGGTGTCTGTGAAACATTCTAGAATTCACTTCTTACACTTAGTGATGGGCCCAGTACACACTGGAAGAAGAAAAAGAGATGAGCTGAGTTAATGGAATGGACAGAGAAGGCAGCAGTGGCAGCAGACACACACCAGTTCCAACACGAACCAGGCACAGAACAGCTCGTAAGGGGAAGAAAAAAACCCACACCACCTCAGCACTCCTCTCCAGTGGTATCACAGGTTGGGAAGAATCAATCAGGCTTTCAAAAACTTGAGGCTATAAACAGTAAAATACCTTAGTCATCATATCATTAATGTACAGCTTTGCACCGTGAGAAAGCTTCTTAGTGAGACTCCTCAACCTGGTATTAAGTGTATGAAAATACATCTTGGGATTCTTAAGACTTAAAATTACTTTCTCTGTTAACTCTACTCCTGAGATCCTTGATGGAAAAGTACATCAAATGTTTGCTTGGGCTTTAAATGCCATCCTGGCTCAAATCTGGTTCATGAAGCCCATCTGAATATTGCTAATTTCCTGGTTAGACGTGGACGTACATCACAAAAAACTAAGATTTCCCCTGTTGTCTATGAAAACAGGAGAAAATTACTTTCATTCTCTTGTTCTAAGACAGTTTCAGAATTTTAAATACTTAAATCTCATGTTTACAGCTTTATAGCTTTGACCCTCATTAAAAATGTAATTCCTTACATGACAGACTTGATTTTAGACCCCTGCCCTTCAGAAGCTGTTTGTTCATCCTGTGGAAGGCATAACTAACTGAACTTCTAGGTGGCCTGAACCGATGGAGATGCAGGAGGATACTTGGAGGCAACATCTGGTAGCTGTCAACACATACACACAGTGCAACAGCACCACAAAATAAACCTTCAGGCAAAATGCTCCTTTACATCTGACAGCTTTTGTTCTGCAGAAGCCAGGAAGAACTTTCCACCTCCCTTCTGTGTCTCCTTGTACAAAACAGCTCCAAGATTTTCCCACACAACCCTCTTCTGGGAGAAAGTGTAGCCAGGATTCAGTAAATTGGTCACAGAGTGGCAATGAGGACCTGTCAGTGGCTGTCCCATCCACAGGTTCCCTGATATGATGGAAGAAGAATATTCTCCCCCTTATGTGAGAGGACTGGGGAAGTTGATGCCTTTCCTCAGCAGTGCAGAGAGATTTGCCTGCCAGCACTCTCAGTGCTCTTCCACCTCATGTGTTTCCTGGTCCTGCACAGATGCAGAATGACAGCAAAGCTCCTGATCTCTGGTCCTGCAGCACACAGTGTTTCTTGTGCTCTCCATGGGTATTAAAGCTTTAATAAGAGTCTAGAAGGTGCCCTGTGGCTTGCAGGGGAATGGGGCGGATAATAACTCCGTGTCCTCCTGTGTTAAATACCTGTTTCCTTGTTGCCTGTGATTGATGGATAATGACACAATAGCCCATTTTCCACTGTAATAATTTCATTTCTAGACAAGAACATTAACAACCCAGTTACAGTCAAATGGAAACAGAAATTCACAAATGAAAGTTGCTGACTGGCAGAGCTTTGATCTTGCATCTTCAAACTTGAATCTGAATTTAATATTTAACTTCTGCGAGTCTCACAACCCGAGCAGAAAACAGCAAAATGCAATGTATTCCTTTTGAATGAACCCCAATTCCAGGTAGCCAAACTTCCATTATTTAAATTGAAAAGGTCCCATACAAACTCAGCTGGGAAGAAAACAGACTAAAATCCACATCTGAAGGGAATTCCAGCTCTCTCTCACTGTCAAAACCGTAGATACACAAAAAACATAAATCATTTCTACAGAAGGGTAGGCAGACCATCTCTTTGAAGAGAAGGAAACAGTGGTTCTGCCTTCTTCCTTAACCCCAGGGAGCGTGCAGTTTGACATTTTTTTCCACCTCTAGAGTCAGCCTTTTACCTTCCTGTTCCAGCAATCCAACACCAACAGTGCATCAAGTAATGGAAAAACAATCACTGCTAAGATAGCACAAAAGCATGAACGAACAGTTCTGAGGCTGAAGCTCACAACAACGACTCATCAAGTGAAAATTGCAACATTTTGGTGTGCTCCCACTTATCAAAACAGCCCAGATGGAGTCCTAGCGTTATAATCTGGCTCATATGCTTGTAAAACATATCTGGTGTTCCCCTCGACATTGCTGGAATTGGGCTGAGGACTCGTTGGACTCAGCCCAACAATTTATGCCACCTCGTTCTCAGTGACGGGCCTTATGCAAACCATTATGGCAAAACCGTGATAGAAAATGGTCTCACTCTGGAAATGAAAGTTTGATGCATTCACTGAGGTGTCTTGATTCATGTAAACTGAACCCGTACAGACATTTCCCTCTCACTGCCTGCTCATCTCCCTTAAGACACTTCAGTCGTGTCATCAGCACTGTCCACTTCTAAGAGTGCAGAGGGAATTTCTGAGAGTGCAGCCGCAGTTTGGTTAGTCACCAGCTTACTTAAAGGATGACTTCAAAATCATCAAAGCAAATCAGTGAAATGAGTCCTACTACTTTCATATAGGAGCTTGATCAAGGGATTTTACATCCTAATCCAAAATCCTCTTCTGACCATATACACAATCTATCAACTGCAGCACCACAGGATCTGTCCTACACCTGATTTACCACATTCCTTTGAAGCACTCTGAGGCTACGAGATACATACCTTCCAAATGGTTACATAGGGATATATTTAGAGTTTCTATAGATCTTCACAGAAAATCACCTAATGATGACTGCAAACACAATAAAAAACATACAGTCCACGAGAAGGAGCAGCCAGCAGTAAACCACTGCTCTTTGTTTTAAGGTGAAACTGCACCTTTGCGTAGCATCTATGACTAAGATTTCCCCACTAAAGCACAATTATTCCATTAACACATTAGGAGGAGAGGACCTGACACCTACAGAGACAGGGTGCCACCTGTATCCTGCCCATGCATCCAAAGATTACTTCAAATCCTTCCTCGCTCAAGGCAAGATCTCACCTAGAAACAAATTCAAAGGATGAGTGTTGCAGATGCCGCATCACTCAGAAAAATGCTTTGTGTCTTGAAAAGGACCAAACCAAAGCAATTTCTTAGGGAATGCTCTGCCAATGAGTCCTCTACAACACAACTTAAGCCCTATGGAAGGGGCAGAAGCAGACTTACCCATGGTACACACTGCACTTTGCATGCACAAGCAGAAGTTTTCAAGTACACCCATTTTTGCATCAGTGCCAGGCATGACCAAAGGTCTGGCTGTCCCATGGTAGTTCCTCACTTTGAGCCACCAGTGCACAGAATATCCAACTTTTTCCTGCCCAGAAGCTGTGAGTGATGCAGCACAAGTACTGAAATATCATATCACATGGCCAATCAACCAGAGAGGACTGGACACCTATCCTGTCAATCACTCACAGATCAAGTTATTTAAACAAATATCAGAAAATCACAATTATTCCCTCCAGGTCCTGACATTGTAAACAGAACATCTAATCCAACAGAGAATAACTTGATTAACAAGGAATTTATAATCTATAGGGAAAAAATGGTTATTTCAGAGTTACACCATCACACAGATTTATTAATGTCAATGGGCAAAAAATTCCAACAAACCCATCACCAGAACAGAAATGCAGGGGCCAGAGTGAGAGCAGTTTCATTTCAGAGAAGGGTCTGGAGTGATGCTTTATGTGAAACAACCTATTTATACAGCACCCCAAGCCAACCTCAGCACACAAAAAAGATAATTCTGTAATATACAGCAATATCTGAGTCCTGAGATAACCCTGCTGGGCCACACAGCCCCAGCATCAACCAGAGATACTGAGGAAGTTCCACTTGAGCATGCTGCAGCTCATCCAGAAACTGTCCTCTGGGACAATCCCACTGCAGAACAGCAGTTCAGCAGCAGCAAACACATACAGTCCTCACCACATGGGTAAGGTGAGGCTGAAGGAAAAAGGAGGACAGGATTTTGGAATACGAGCAGGGCGGTGGAGTGATATAGCAAGCTGGGAATCACACAAGTAGAGCAAGAAGATGCAGCTTCACAACTCTTCTAGTGAAAAGTGAACTTATTTTAAAACACATTGGGTAGCATGGTTTGCTTCTTGAGGCAAGGCAGGACAGAGCTGCCAAGAAGGAGGTTGTAGATTTTTTTTTCTGGGTAGGGCTGGAGAAAACACATTGATGGGAAGCTACTATTGGCTGAAAGGAAGTGTGTGAAGTCTCTGGCAGAAGATTTCTTACAACCTTCTGTGCCAAAGGAAGAGGGACTAAGAGGATTCACATGGCTTGGAGAGCTGAGATGACAGAAGATGTTGAGAAGACAGAAGAGAAAAAGGTCCAGAGAAGTATTTTTGGTACTTTTTGGCAGTTAGGTTTTACAACAGAAGCCACCCTTCTCTGCACATGGATGGTCTCTGCAGCACCCAGAGATTAAGCCAGTCCTTCCAAACAGGCAGTGCATTTATCACAGCTTTGTTGCAGGATACACACATGCACACCCACACACCTAGCCCTGTCACAGGTCACTGCAGGCAGATCCAAATGCTTATTCACAGGCAAGTGTCTGCCCAGCTCTAGGAGCTTCCCCCTGCAGGCTTCCATACTGATCTCAAAAGCTTACAACTCCAGTTAAATGCTGGTAGGATGCAGTGTTTAGTGAGACACAAGAGGGAATAAAAAAAATAATTGACTCGACATGTCAAGCCTCTGTGATGTAAGACCAGGGTGAGCTCGTGACAAGGTCACACAGTGAATCAGACACAAAAAAACCCAAATCAGCTCTGCTGCCTGGAAATCCACTCATCCACTAGCCTGTGGAGAGAACTTTCCATAGGTCAGGTGGCTCATAAAAATTCCTCCACAATGTGCATGTTTCCCAAACCATTAGGATGTTTACAGAAGAAGCTGCCTAGGTATACAAGCCTTTCCCTCACTGAAAGTGGAAGACTCCAAAAGCAGATTCTAGAAATCCACACAGTCAGAAGCAGGACAGGCTTCATGGGGGTGAGGGAAAGCAGGGGAAAAAGAGGTGTCCTAATGATTCAACCTGAGCAAAATCCACACGCCTAGTATGCAACAAGAAAAGCAGGAGATAATGCCAGCTGTGGCTCCAAGAAGGACAGATCAAAAGCAAGGCCATCTCCAGCACCCTTAGCCTAATACACAAATGGATTTCAGTGTATTTGTGGACATGCCACCACCACCACCCTCAGCTGCAGGTTAAAGCTAAAGAGAAGGAGTAACATTGTCAAGTGAAGAAAGGATGGACATCAGACAGCCCGTGAAAATGCATGAGGCAGGTGTCATCTTCCATTATAGGGGGAATGTGGCATATTATAGAAAAAAAATGCCAGACTCCACAATTAGGCACATTCTACCAAAAGGAAAGCAATTATTTTTGATGCTTGGACACACATTTTCTCTTATAAATTGCAACACACTCCTTGCACCACAGGCTTCAATAAATACTCCAAAGCTACGGGTCACAGGAGAAGTTCCATTCTCAGGATAAGCACATGCTCCTTCTTTATTTAATTGGGAAGCCACACAGAGTTGTGGCTTGTTACTGCAAATGTTTTCAGGACAGAAAGTCCTAAGCTTTGCCTGCTTGTCACAGCATCTTGTGGGTTTTAACACCAACAGCTACAGTGAAAAGCCTGTGAAATCTGATCCGCACCAGAAGCTCT
Source organism: Chaetops frenatus (assembly GCA_013400775.1). Taxonomy (NCBI): domain Eukaryota; kingdom Metazoa; phylum Chordata; class Aves; order Passeriformes; family Picathartidae; genus Chaetops; species Chaetops frenatus. The sequence goes on along the minus strand of VZTR01027123.1, from coordinate 165,422 downwards.
GTTCACACAGAATACAGAAAGGCACTGCAGTGGATGGGTACAGGGGAATGGGCTCACAGCAGGAGAAACACACAGCTGATGTTTCTAGTTGCACAGGAGTGGGACAAGCTCAAGTGAGCACCCACAAAATCCAGTGAGAATCCCTCTTACCCTCTCTAGTAAAAAACAAGCAGGAAACAGAGACATTGCTGTGCTCAGCAAGCTGAGCCAGGACAGCACTGCAGGGAAACTGCTCTGACAAGTGCCAGCCTCAGTGCAGGAAGGCACAAGAGCAAGTCTTGAACAACCACTCTAGCACACATATGGAGACCTACACAATACTGTACAGTGTATGCATTTTTTAAAGTTCATGCTATAGCTCTCTGCTTGCCCTCTTTCTTAAGAAACAGGGGGAAAGGATTACAAAGTTGTTAGTTACTAGCAACAAAAGCTAGGAAATATTCATGCAGCCAGTGTTGTTAAGTTTGAGGCCTGAGAGGATTTGGAGACAATACTACAGTCAGTTGGGATAAACCATTTGCTCCAGAGCTTAAAAAACCCCTCTTGCTTCCATATGTATAACAACCAGCTCCATCTCAGTGAAAACAGTAAAATTTGCAAGCAGCAGAGACAGGCTCCCTCCATTTCTCCTCCTCCTGCCTCTATGACACGCAACAGTACACAAAAGGTACTTCATTTCCCACCTGATTTTCTCACACCAAGTAACATGCTTGTTTATGTCTGTTCTCTTCTACACACGAAGGAGGAATGCAAAAAGATCCCATGCCTATGGACAAGAGCAGCCATGGGATGTATTCCCAAAGCTGCTTCCAAGAAGCCAACCTGGTGCCCTCAGACAGAACACTACTACTACAGCAGGGGCTACACCAAAGAAACGCCAAATGCCACACCACACCCTTTCAAAAAGGAGAGTAAGGGAGGGAAAATTATTTAGGAGAAATGATGTGACTTAACAGACAGAAACCCCATTTTCCATTCAAAATAACTTTCTCCCCAATGGAAGAACAGCTCCTCGCAGACAGAAAAGAGGTCTCACCAACTCAAATGACAGCCACCGTGAAACAAAAGGCCACCAGGAGCATCACCAACCATGAGGCTGCCACAAGGGCTGGACCCAAGGTCTGCACAACGAATCAACAGCTCATCTGCCCTGCCAGGGCAGAGCCCCCCAAAGCCAGTGGAGAGCAGGCACCTGGCACCTCACTCATCCAGCCCTGTGCCCAGCACATCCACACTGGGAATAACAGAGACTCAGTACCTTTCATGCACGTTAGGTGAGACCTTGGCACTGGAGTAAGTTACCAATGCAACAATTAACAAGTCAAAGCAATTAATAAGGGGCCCGTTGTGATTACTTTAGCTGTGGCAGTTAATACACATGGAATGAAACTCTCCTGCAAAATTAGGGCAACACAGAAGATGGGTGTTTCCTTATCACGATGTATGTAACAGAACAGCCCCCTCAAATCTCAGCAGTCACATACACATGCTAAGACTTACTGAATGGAGGGAGTTGAACCTGGTAAATCTGTAGTTTACAAATCTGGCAATGATCTTAAGTGGGTGCTGGTGTGCATCGAATAAAACAAAAGGATTTCACAATATCAGAATTATACAATATAGGGATGTAGCAAATTGTTCTTCAGGCAGGGGCAGTTCAACAGGCATTAAATAGCATCAAAAATGCTGGTTTTGCACAAGCTATTTATTCCCAGCCTGCAGATGCCTGAGAAAGAGGCAGGTTGACTAGCGAGGGACCAGCATGCCACTTGCTATTTATGCTCTCACAAGTGACTGAATCTGACAGGGACAGTTGATAACCTTCTGAAAATAACTGAACTATCAAGGAATCTGCGTCTTAGCTAACACGGATTTTTGGTTTTGCAGCTTGCAAAAATGCAGACTCTTGGTCTAAGGAGATGATCTTGCAACCCTACCCTGGAAGTCATTGAAGTGGAATATCTGTTCTCTAGGGACATTTCATAACTCCCTTTCTGAAGATCTCTATTTCCCCTTCTTCTCTTACTGAGAATTTAAGTGTCACCTATTTCCCTTGCAGTATGTCATGTATAAATATTGCTAGGTTTTTTTTATTTAGGTAATTAGAAAGGCTCTTTTTCATGTTCAATCAAAAGCAGATTAGACAAGTTAACCTATGTGGGGCAATCCAGAAGTTACAGCTCTCTTGACCAAATGCATGTAAGCTTGGGTCATCCCAAACCCCACATTTCTAACTTCTCTAATTACTAACTACTGTAGGTCTACTAAAACATGATGAAGATTGGCACATGGAGGCTTGGGAGATGATCCCTTCCAAGCACTCCAATCTTCCAGCTTTCCTCTGCACACACACAGAGCCAGGTATAGCAGGAAGAAAACTGGAAGACTTTCATACCCTGTCAGTTTTTAGCACCTCCCAGGTGTGTACGGCTGGAATCTCAACTCCTGCTGCTAGTAGGGTTTTGGCAGCACCCTGCTGGAGTTATGGAAGGGAACCACAGGAAAACATTCCCCACCCTGAATGGCTGCTGTAACTGCTGCTGGGAAGGTTAGTGTAAGCAGCAGTGGAGCACCAGCCAGAGCTTCTCCCCATGCATGTGTGTGCAGTGATTTACTGGGCACCTGCAGGCTCTCAATTCAGTTTAAAGATTGGTGCCTAGGGGCTCTCTGCAGTAGCAATGGAGCAAACCTGATCAAGTCCAAACACCTGCCCAATTCTATATACTCCAAATGGGAGAAAGGGCAGAGCAGGCATCAACAATCAGAAAAAGAGGGATTCCCAAATTCCCAGATACTTGGGAATTGCTTTTGCATAGCAAGACCTTATTTCATATGAGCAGAATGGTGGAGAGAATATGGAGAGGCATTCGGTTAAAAGAAGTGTCATCTATAATTATAGATTCCCCAGTGACAACAAAATAAATTGGGAATTGTAGAAACACTGAAGGGGAAATAAAAGTTGTCACTGATGGTAAAAGTAATAATTAATTCTGGAGCCTTCTCTCTCTCTCCTCCTCACTACCACCTTGGTGGGAATGTGCCAGGCTCTTTCCCAACAACAGAATTATTTCTGTAAAACATTTTTGTAAGTTGCAATACCTCTGTAACTGAAAATAGAGGCAAATGCAAGCACTTAGTGGGACCTTTGAAACCCCAGCTGTGAAGACTCATTAACTGTAAGTACATTTTCGCAGATGCACAGCTCTGAATCTGACTCATAACTCTCCTCCCATGACAGCAAGACCCAGGATTCAGGTAAAAAGGCTTAAGATAATTGATATGGATTCTTACTCAGGCAAATTAGGAGGAAAAAAGCAGCAAAGAGGAGACTTAGGGGATATGGTGAAGGAAGGAGGATCAGAAGTTGGTTCTGTTGAGGGATCCATCACTTGCAGTTCCAAGGCACAAGGAGGGCAATATGAGATGGGAATCTATGTTTTATCTAAAAAATTTTATGCATCTTGCTTTTGTATGGTGGACAACAGCTCCAGCTTCAAATACCAGGTCAGAGTAAAGGCCCATTTTGGATATTTACTGGGAATTTCAATCATTTTGTCCTTTAAGGGCTGGAAATGTTCAGGTTTACCAGGCTCAACTGCACGTAGGGTAGTCCTTGAGTCTGCAGCTCCAGGTTGCCAAAGGACAGGATAGATATGGGGGAGATGCACAATTAAGCACCTCTCCCACCCAGAAGGCATATGGCAAAGTGGAGCACTCAAGCCACAGTTGACTCAGAGCTGCACACGAGGGTATGCACCTACAGTCACATGTGCATGTGAGTGTGCACCAACAGCCAGGGCAAGCATTTACTGCCAGCACAGCTCTTCCCGATTGCATTTCAGTGAGCACAAAAACAGCAGGGTCAAAACCTGCAGCAGGAGTCTGTCAGCCACTAGCCTCTGACTGCAGCCAGTGTGCTGACACACGCCAGGGAGGAGGGCAGACCATTTGCTGTCCAGCAGCTCTTTCCCACTGGCATTTCTAAGCCTGATACAAGGTTCTGGTAACAACAACATTTAAACCGCAGTGTTGTGTATTATACAAGAACAGATCTTCCTTCACAAAAACCTCATTGGCTTTCCACCACCCCACCAAAAAAAAAAATTAAAAATCTTCTAGCAGCATTGACCGAATTGTAAAGCAACCTGGTTGGCTTCCATGCATCCGATGGCCTCTTCCAAGAGTGAAAACTCCACGCAGACATAGCCATAGTCGTAACCTGGGGACAGCATTTAAATACAGACGGGAGTCATGTTAGTGCCTTGTCATAAAGAAAGCCACATTAAATAATCAATTTCCCTTTCCCTCCAATGACAAGCCCTCTAACCACCACCCCTCTACTTCAGAATGAAAAAGAAAGAAACCAGGGACTAGCTGGATGATGATTAACCCTGCAGTTTACCATGAATGTTAATAGTAGTGTTCCCACTTTGCCTTACACAACCCAGTGACAGTCACACCCTTTCTCAGGGCAAGAAATAATTGCTTTGCTGTTTGGGTTTTTTTTTTTAAGTGATAGTGACTTTCCATTGCCAGTTTCACATTTTGTGCTGCCTTGGAGGCAGCACTCTCCAAAGTCAGCATTGATAAATCATTTCCAAGTACCTTGCTGCAGATGTATTTTACACAAATAGCCAGCATTTTAATTGGGCAATATTTCAGAAAGAACTAACACAATTCCTTTGCCTTCACTATTTTTCTTTCAACACCTGCTTGCTTTTTGAAGTCCAATCCCTTGCATTATGAAGAAGTGCAGCTGAGCAGGAATGAGAACTCCAACTTTCTCATTTTGGTACAGATGTCACTGCACACATAACAAGAGGGTGTGGGAGCTTTAAGCTTAGATTCCAGAAACTATAGAGCCTTTCCTCACTCCTTGGAAAGCTGTCATCTCAGTCACTGCAGAAGGGACCCACTGATTTAACTGTGTACTCCAGTTACCTGCACTGAAATATTATGTCCCAAAGAAAAGTGCAGGGCAAGCACTACAGAATCCAAGACCAACTCAAGATCCACCCCTGATGTTGAAACTGTCTCCAAGAACTGGAGCACTGAGGAACAACATAAGTCACAGCCTCACCCTTCATATGTCAAGGCCACCACACTCCAAAACAGTACTTTCCAGATGATCATGGGCAGAGATGGTCCTAAATGGGCATAAGCATTGAGAGGGTTTGGCTCTCTCCTCCTGCTGCTCTTTTGTCTGGTTTGGAGTGAGAGGAGGGGTGGGCTGCATGTGATTTGTGCCATTTTAGGCACTTAGCTGTCCTGGTGAAGAGTTCATCTTCCCTCCTACTAAAGATGCACATCCCAACTCTGGTATTTTCAACCCAGGTATGTATCTGGTTCCTACTGCTTCAGCCCCTCACCTTCCATGAAAAGGTCATTTTATTCATGTTTCTCTCAGGTAAGGCATTCCAGCCTCCTGGTAAACAGCCTCTATCTCCCTCAAGCCTATCCCTAAGAACATTTGCTGCACTCTCTAGTTTTTCCTTTTCTGTCACTTCACTATCTTTGTACTTTACCACTTCAAAGACAGGACCACACAAAACTATTTCATCATCAAACCCTACAGATTTTTTTTATCTTTTTTTATTCTGGGAGCTCTTTGCGTGACGTTCTAACAACACAATCCTGACTTTCCACCTTTGCCTTTAATAACAAGACTTCAATTTGAATCTGGCACCTCTTCCACCTCACAGAAGAATTCATTCCCCTTTCCCATATTATTTTAGTCAATATAATTATGCTAAGGGGAAATTTATCTATCTGTAGGCTTTTCAGCTCAGTGGAAGATGCAGTCCAGCAGCACAACATCTGTGGAGGAAGGCAGCTAAAGCCACTTGACACTCTTACATCAAGTGGGCACCTGGAACTAGAGGTGTGGTTTCAGCTGGCAGGATTGACAGAACCAAACTGATAGCTGTTCCCATAGCATCCATTCTGCTCTGCAGTACAGCCACACCGGATCACATTTTGAAAATGAAGGAGTTCTCCTCTCTGCAGAAGGCAGCTGCTCTCCAGAAGCAGTGCTGCCCCTTGCTGGGAGACTGCTCTGCATTCCGGGCAGACACCTCTGCTACTCCATGCACAGTGTGCAACCTCACGTGGTACATTTTAAAGCCTTACTCAAATCCAGAACTCTCGAGTCACTTTTTTCCCTTCTATTTAGAAAAGAGCTGCATGAATGATATTTGTCAGCCCATAAGGCTCCTGATTCCCCTTCAGAGAGGATTTTTGAAAGCTGCTGTAATCAGCAAGGCAAGATCAGAGCAGTATCTTACTTCTCTGTGTAGGAGATCTCATGAGAGACACAAAGCAAGATTGCAGAAGTTTTCATTCTATTTGCTCTGCAGTAAGAAGACGTTTACATCCCAGTCCTCTTGAAGGGAATGAGTAGTTTAGACATGGATTTAATCCAGCATGACACAACTGAGAGTGCAAGGCTGAATGTTATACGGAGATACAAAAGCTCAGACGCTTGGAGGAATGTACGGCACAGGATCATTCCAAACATTACAGGAAGACAGTTAAGGGGAAGCCCAGCACATTTCTCCTTCTGCACTTTCCCCACCTCTGCTCTCCCCCACCGAACTCATAAACACAGCAGCAATAACATGTACAAAAACAATAACCGTGGCCCCATATCCTGCCAAAATGCAGCTCCAGGCCAGACGTTCAGCTCTTGTGGTCGGCTCGCAGAGGGATGCAGCGTTCTGGAATTCACTACAAGCTGTCCTTGCACAGACAGCACCAAAGTAGTGATGCAAGAAGAGAGCAGCCTGGAGCCACTTGCTGAAAACCACTGCTGAAGATGTGTGGGGGCTTGACACTTTTCCCCTCCCCCAGATCCAGAGCTTTGCATGGATCTGACAAGCACACTCAGGATGTGAGAACTACGGAGTAACATCAGCCTTGGGCGGAATGCAACCCACCCCTGCTCTGCCCCCCTGCCCCCAGCTCCTCCAGAGCATCCTTCCATTTTAGACCATGGCAGGGAGGCAACTGAAATGGAAGTCTGTGGAACAATGGCACCACACCATCAAAATGCAATGGCTGCTGATTTTTCCACCACCTGCAACAATTGCATTACCCAGAGAACAACACTTGAAACAAAACCAAGTGGCTTGAGGCTGGTTCTTAAGGGGGAGCAACTACAGAGGCTCCTGCCACCAACCCTTGTGTCTCTTCCCTGCCTCCTCCACAGGGCTGGTCCAGCTCTGTGTAGCAGCTGAGAGCTCAGATTTTTTTTTTTAGCTGCTGTTACCAGAGGCAAGACACAGGACTTTGATGGAGGCAGGAATTAGTTCCATAGCCACCCCAAGGTAAGCAGTGCTCCCCTGTGAGTGAGAGCTCTTGGACACCCTCTGGTATTCTTCAGGTCATAGCAGTAAAACCAAAGCAATCAAACCAGCAAAGCAAAACCACTGCTGAAGAACAATGTGGGGTTTTTGACTTAGAGGCCTTCACATTCAAGGTTTCACATGAAGATATAAATCCTGCTATCTTCACCTATTCATTAGTACAATACTACAGTTTCAGGATCCACAAGAAATTAGAATGGAGTAATGATTTGCGGATATGATCAACATAGACTCTGTCAAAAAGGAAAGAAATCCTTGTGTGATATTTCCCCCATACAACCTCTGAGCACGCTGCAGCACAGTTACACTGTCCAAATGATCTTTCCAACAGGAACACTTGAACTCCCCCAGATTTTGGCCCTAGCACAGCCATAAAACATGCATGTCCTCATCTCCCCCCATGTTTTAGGTCAACTGTGTAAAAGGACTCTTGTACCTTATTTAGCTACTTCCTTTCAGCTGTGCAAGTCTACAGTACCACAGGCTGTGTACGACGGATGAAATCAGAGCGCAAGGACAGCACGCACATAGATTGCAGAGGACTTCTGCTTCCCCTTAAGTGCTTCTATGTATACACAACCCTTTATGGATGCTCCCAAAGCATGCTCGGCTGTCTTCTGCACTGAAAATGGCACAAACACTTAATACTTAGGAGTAAGGACACATTTAGAGCTCCGAGAAGCTGCTCTGCAAGCATTGGAACAAGGAACATTCTGCCTCTGAAACAGACGTGTTTCCGCAAAGTGAATTTTGACAGCAAATGGAGGGTCCCTGCTAGCATGCAATAGCTTGGCTAAAAATCTTGAAAGCCTGCCTTAAAATTACTGTTCTTTGGCTTCAGATATAGAGATCAAAGACTTGGGATTTAAAATAAGTCTTGTCTCTATACAGACACAGTTTTTACTGAACAACTGAGACATTGTAATGTGTTACTTCACCATAGTTTGTTATATCAAAGATCTAAATAAAGGAAAACCATAATGTTGTTCTCATAGGGGCTGTAAGCAGTGTGAAGACAAAAAAAAATATCTCTAGAGTTTTTCAAGACCAAACGAAAAGATCCTGTAGTGACAGCAGCCCTGTCTGTGCCAAAGCAAAGATAGTTTTGCAGAGAAGGCAGGATGGCAACATGACAAAGGCATCCAATCCGAGAGGGGATCCAGCTTCTCCATTCTAGAAGTGAGCATGCAGTCAATTGGGCTCCTGCACAACCCCAACAAGCATAAGGCATTAGGTCACCTCATGTCCATGGGGAACCAGCACCTGCCTTTGTAAAAACAACTGTGACAAACCCCTGGCTGCTCTGGTGCAACACAAAGGTATTCCTCCCTCTCCTCCAGGACAGGAAGAAGATGGTCTCCCATTAAAGTAACTCCACATAGCAGCTCACCAAAGGACACTACACCAACCTGGGCAGCTGGGCCACCCACCAGTATGGTGGAGGTCCCTGCATCTGCCAGGTGGGGTCAAGCAGCCTCAGGGCACATGAACACAATACAGTCTCCATAGGCAGAGAACTTCCCCACCATCCCAACAACACTTCACTTGTTGTCTTTCCCCTAGGATAAGACAGAACTACCACAGAAGACAAAGCATTTGCAGTTCTGGGAACTTCTAGGACTTGGAGAGATGCCACACTGAAGCAGAGCCATGGCCAGCAGCTGAAGCAGGAGATTCTTGTTGCTTGCTGCCTCTGGAGACAGCTTGGCAGAGCAGGGTGCAGCTGAGGAAATCCTCCACAAAGTTTCACCCATGCTAGGAAAGAACGTTCTATTGCTCCAAGGGCAACTACAGCATAATGTATGGAGTGACTATGAAGGACTTCTACATCCCTGAAGGAATCTGCAGTCTCACACATTGACCTTTGGGGAGCTCAGGTAGTGGAGACAGGGATGGTGAACCCTGTTCTCAGACAATCTGCCATTCTGCGGTTGAAAGGAAGATCTACCTCATGACTGGGAGATTTTGGCAGAGTGCCCATGACCCCACACACAAGATTCACTTTTTCCTCCAGGGAAAGATGTGGATGTAGGTCACCCATACTAGAGTGAATATCTCATCACAAGAAAATACCGGAGAACACGGGGCTTTCTCTGGATCTCAGGGCTATTACGCTGGGCTAGTTAGGAGGCATCATACACTCAATGCTTCCAAGAAAACAGGAGTGGCTGCACCTGTGCTCACTCAGCAGGCACTGCCTTTGTAGTGAGGATGGGCACCACAGTAGTGCCTTCCATGGCAGGCAGAGGAAATAAATCTGTCCAACCAGTCTGAAAAGCTGGAGGGCACCCCCACAGCACGGCAGGGATGGCAGCAATCTATCTATGCTACCACAGAAGCCAAAATCATGAGCTCTCCCAGTACCAGCTGGTGGATTCCGAGCATCCATAAATTTGTCAGATCTCTTTACTGCACAGATAAATTGGTCTTCAGAGCTACTAAAGCTGAAGGGCTGTACTAGAATAAACAGGACAATCTGCAACAAGCCATATCCCCAATTCCTTTCAAAGGCTGAGCATTTACAAGCCACACCTACTGTTGGGGAAAGGCCTGTCACTTCCTACTGTCCCTCTCTGTAAAGTATACTCTTACACATTCATGACAGAGAACACTGAAACCACAGGAAATGAAATAGAGATGTATTCTGAAAGGACACTGCAGTCCATCCCTCCTCCCTCCATCCTGCATAACAAGACACAGAAAGGACCCGCCTGAGACACCCTCAAAGGTGGACATGAGCAGCTCCATAGACTACAGGAACTACTACAGTCAGAGTCCCAAATGGCTGTCAACCCTTCTTGGCCTAAGGAGGGTAGTTTATACACCAGCACAAAGGAGAGGAGGGAAAAAACTCCAATGCTAAAATTGCACACACTGTAGTTTTATTAAAGACAAAGTATCGCATTATGTTTGTACAGAAACCTGGAATCTGAGGAAGGTTGGGGCTTCCACTAAACTCCATGAGAGAGGTCTGTAAGCTGCATACATGGGAAGGTGTTCCATCCAGGAACGTGGTTTTAAAGTGCTGCTAACATGAACCTGGTCTCTAGGATACATGACTTGTCATGTTAGCACAAGGCAATCAAGGTAATGTGCAAAGCCTTGAAGTTTTGCTCCAGAGATGCAAAAGGAATCAGCACCTTTGTAAAAATGGATTCTGCATGTCAAAAAGGCTGTGAGCATGTTTTTTATGCATGGATGTGTTTGTTGCCTTTTCAGAACAGGCCTTATAACACTGAACCAAGGTTGATTACTATCACAAACACTGACTTAGACCAGATTTGTACTTCCTGTTCCCTAAGCCACCACATCACAGAAGAGGAAAGAGGAGCCAGAATGCCTTTTGCTTCCAAGAGTCAATGCACTAGTGCCCTGAAACCAAGCAAGGCAAGCCAAAAGCCTACTGCCCACACAGCTGGGAAAACTGGCAAGGACTGCTATTGATGGACTAATTCCAGGTAAGTGTATTTTTTGGTACTTGGCAGGCTATTCTGGCTACAAACTAGAATCAATTGGTTCCGGCAGATCAGTGCTGAAGATATTTCCACAAGTCCTGGCAGGTGAGCCCTGCAGTCTGCAGAACTCTGCTGATGACTTGGGAGATCTGACCATGCCTCAAGGGGAAAATCCTCCTGTGCTACAGCATCTTGTGAGCTCAGGGATGGTCACCTCAGCTCTCAGCAAGCGCCTGAGGTCTGCATGCCTGAGTCATGGCTGATGCGGCAGAGTGGGCCACACAACCTTCACTGTGAAAAGCACTGAGCACAGCAACAGGAGATTATTTGTCCTATGGTGCATCAGCACCAGCCTTGATGGTGAGCCAAGCTGTCCTCTGTATAATTAGCACAACAAGCCAGATGCCCCTCTGCACCACAGCACGTGCTAGAGACATCCCACAGTGTGTTCTTTCTACCAAACCCGAGAATCTAAGTCCTTGTGGGACCTAACTAACTCCTCATCTAACTCCAGAGGGTTGGTGCCAAGCCCTCTATATGGGGAAGCCACCAGCTTGCCACAAATCCACCCTTCAGAGGGGCTTCCCCAAGGGCACTGCATCACTCCAGAAAGGAAACAAAAACAGTTTTTGTTTGGCCGAGTTCCACAAACACTCCCTCCCCCTGCAGAGGAGCAGCTCACCTCTCCAGTCCTACCTAAGGCTGGGAGCTGCAGATGCACGATGGCACCTGTGGCAGGAGCACCATCTTTCAAGCATTTCTGGCCTCCAAGAGCAGCCATACCCAAACACCACCCACAGCAAGGAAGATAAAACCCTGTTAGATGAGGGCCTGACAAATGCACAGCCATGTCTGCCTCAAGGGAAAGGCGATCTCACTGCCTTGGAATGCACTCCAGCCACGGAAAATGGAGAACTTATCCCTACTGTGANAAAAAAAAAAAAAAAAAAGCACCGATTTTTCCATCACGAGCTAGAAACTTCTGTACCCTTAGATTATGAGTTTTAGCAAAATATAACACTGAGAAATACAATTCTGAATTCCAGAGGCTTCTTGATATATTCCTGAAACCAATGATTCACTGTTGTGATATACAAGATAGACTGCACTCGGTGGGAAAAAAGAAAGCAGCACCTTTTAAAGATTTATCTAAGGGGCTTATTAATATTTAACAGGGCACCAATGCGGCAGAGCTTACAGAGAACAAGCAAGATAATCCAGTTTCTTGTAGAACTTGGCCGAGGCAATTTTAAGTTTAACACAGGGAGGGATAAGGGGAGCAGTTCCAAGCACCATGTAAGGGGCTGCTCTGGAGAAATGAAACAGAACATGAATGCTAGGGCAAGAAGGTGGCTGAGCTAGCAATAAAGTACATTTAGTGGCAGTAATACCTGCTAAAACAAAAGCTTTTCAAAATGGAGCAGGCAGCTGCCATAAAGCAGCTCATGTTTTCAGGTGACACTACATTTCTTGGGTGTTCCTCCACCACAGGAAGAAGCCTGTCCTTTAGCATCAGTCACCTGTATCCAGGTGAACATTGCTCTGGCCCCAAGCATTACTGCTGTTCAGGGAGCTGATATTTGCTCCAGACATTCCTGTTCCATGGGTGCTTTGCTCCTCAGGGGCGCTGTATTGTGTTCCCACATCTCCACCCAGGGTTCAAAAGCGAGTATTTGGAAGGGTCAGAATAGGGTTAAAAAATCCAAATTTCCCAATTTCTGAAGTGCTGCACTAATTTAGAGAGTACATAAAGGGGCTGGGGTAGATCTCACTGCTCCTACTGACTGGAATCCAGCTCACCTGGTCCCTCCAGGTCCACTTCAGAGCTCCTCTCTGCCATGCTGCTCTCTACCTAGCAAATGTCCATTCTCCACCAGGCTCTCTCAGCCCAGCAAAAAATCCTTTCAGTTTCCCAGATGGGCTTATGGAGTGAACTAGAAAAGTCTCATGGGCTGCCAGCCATTTCTCAGGCTTACTTTCCTTGAACAGCTTTCACAGCTGCTGGTACCAACACTAACACGAATCCTGGTTGGAAAACACATGTTCCAAGCTTGTCCCACTGCATGCTGCATCCAGGAGAACAATTTGAACAGAAGGCTCAGAGTATGCCTTGTGTTTTCAGTTATTACTTTGGATGCCACTGCAGTGTCTCTTAAGATAAGCAGCCCTTTAGGATAAGGCTGGCTCCACGTGCTTCCTTCTCCAGGGCACACGTGTGTGACTCAGACAGGGTTCTGTGCATATCAGACCCTCAAGATGAGATCTCAGGCTTATGTCTGACATTAGTCAGGGAAGTAGAAATAAAACCTGATGAGAATCAGGCAGGAGGTTAAATTTAAAATATGATCAATATAGAAACCAGGGCAAAGTGTGTTCATGTTAGGCTCCTCAAAGGTCAAAAGGTATCAGCTTCAAGCTCCTGGCAGTCAGCGCCGAGACAGGAGCATGGACAGTAACAGGAGGAGGACAGAACCCACCATGAGCAGCCAATGTTGTCACACACTGCAACAACACCTCCACGGAGGGAACACCACGGTGTAAAACCACATGAAAGCCCTGAGATCAGCAAGCAGAGACAAGCACCTTCAGATGGGATAGGGGAGCACACAACTCCTACCCAGAGAGCTGCTGACAAGTCATCACTGCAAGCATCCATAGGGGCAGTGGGACATCCATGTGCTGCCTCCATGCAAGGCTCCAGCACATATTGCACACCTAAGCAGATGATGGATGGTTTTTCAGAAGACTCCATGGTCACCTCAAGGTTTATTCTTTGCAAAGATTAATTGGACAGACACGACTAAATACACTCAAGAACACAAACTGAGAGATTTAATATACACATCACACTGGAAGAAGCCCTCTTCCCCCCAAAAATGGATTTGGCACTTTCAGTCCAAACGTACAGGCATCAACTCAAAAATCTAACTGATGGAAATTACAAGTTAATGTCTTTTAGGGTAATACTATAAAGTCTGACTTTGACATTTTATCATTGTAAATATCTGCCTCTTTGATTTAAATAGAATTACTATGCTACTTCTTAAGGTCTCTCCTTTCACTGCCTTGTTTAAAATCTAGCCACCATTTCAGTTTGTGGGCTTCGGAGACAAAATATCTAAAGAATCAACAGCTTGAATACATACCAAAATCACACCAGGTATATTAAGAACATGTTCCATTCTCAGCACAGCCTTCAGTGAAAATAGACTTTCCTTCGCACATACAGCGTATGTTAAAAAAAAGAGGCTTTATAAAGAAATTGAGCTGCTTTTTCCAAGAAAAATCAACCATGTATTTTTCTGCACACCAGAAAGAGTCTTGTAAAAGATCATACAGTGGAATCATTACACTGAAGCTGCTGAGATAAGCTTTATGACAAGCGTTATCTTTTTGAGAAACCGATCCGAACCTCACTTATTTTGAGTTAATTGCGTGTTATTTGTTACGGCTGTTATTGTTCCCCCCACAGCTGCAGGCATTCTTCTCTCAAACACACTCAACATGCATACTCATGATTAATGTTATTTTTAACATTTCTGGACAGCACTCAAAAATATACAACCCACTTAGACTGGCTTAGCACATGCTCCTCTGAGCCAGGCTGCCATCGTCCCACCAAGCTGAAACAGCAGTACAGGTGTATCCCAGAGACATCAGTAATCCAAAAGGTTTGCTTTTAATTTTAGGGATATTTACATACACACCCCATCACAAAAGCATTATTTAGCCCATGACTGGCCTCTAGTTTCACTGAGGTTTAGCTTTGCAGAAGTTAATATTAATTCAGTTCTATACATTTCTCTAGGAGGAGCTAACGTGAAAAGCTGGATTAATTTTACTACAGCTTCTAGTTAACCAGTATCTAAAAGAAGTATTCACCATTCAGGAAGCTTTTATTGCCCTAGACACATCCATCTTGTGCAAGAAGGATCAGAGAGCTGTTTAAATGCAGCCTCAGGACATAATGCAAAACAAAGACTTTGGAGCCTCCACGTAACCTAGAACAAAGCTACACGGCTTAAATAACTGATATTGACTGGACAGGGTTAAACAACAGCTTTACAAATCTCATTAAACATGAGCTAATTTTAACTTCATTCTTTGCCTCCCCACAATTGCCAGAAAAACTTTTTAAAAAGCCAACTTTGCAGCTGAAGAGACAGCCTGAAACAGAATGAAGTTTTTGGAAAGACAGCAGAAAACTGCAACCCTTGCATCACATGTGACCACCCGCGGATACCAGAGCTTCTGCACGTAACTTCAGACACTGTGTCTCATCCTGAGCAGCCTTTGAAACAGGGAATGGGAAGGAAAAAACAGCAGTTCTCTAATGAGGGCAGTAAATCCTAATAACGTACATAGGAAGAGACTTACGAAGAAATTTCCAGTTCATGTTGATTTATTACTGAAGTGACACGTTTCAGAAGGGGGAAAAAAAACCACAACAACTGACAAATCTCATCAGCACAGGCAAAAAAGGAGCGTGTTGCAATTATTGTGTTGCAGTCAGTGGTGTGTGGGTGACAACAGCCATGCTGAACTATGCTTAGAAAAAGAGGAAAGGAAGCAAGAAAGACTAACTGTGCCCCTTAAGCCCTGCTTGTTGGGCCAGATTACATGACACGGGGATGTTCTTTAGTTCAAAGGTTCCTGAGAAAGTTGTGAAATCTCCTTTGACAGCTTCCAGAAACAAAAATACACTTGAGAAATACCCCACTGCCCCAGTTTCTCTCCCCAGTTACTAAACATATTGGAAGCCTTTATATAATGTATTGACACCAAGAATTCCAGCTGCTTCACATACAACCCGTACCGAAAATAAGAAAAAGCACTGATGAATGCAGAAGCCTCTGCTCTCCTAGGTTAAAAAAAAAAATCAAAAAATAAATACCAGTTTCCAGGTATTTCCTACTAGTATTATCCAAACCAATCCCCAGGACTCACCCTTCCTACCATCGCACATCTTTGTTCCAGTACAACTTTCTCACAAAGCAGCCTTGTAAAATATTTCTTTCTTCAGAATCCTATACACACTGATCAGAAGTACAGGAGAACTTTATTCTTTGAATGAGGAAGAACATCCAGACCCAGTATTTGGACATTTGCTTATAAAACTTACTTTATAAAACTGTCTTTTTTTTTAACCTGTCTTCGTACCTAAGCAGGGTACCAGTTTCAGGTTACTGAAGGAGAAATGTTAGGCTGGAACAGGTTTCCTGAGGACACTATTTGTGCAGCATTTGTTCCACAGTAAGACCACCTCAGAAACAAGATTTAGAACAATCCAAAAGGATTTAGTAATAGTTAAAAAAAACTACGGGGGAATTAACCTGCTGCCCCATGGCTTTGCTCTTGACAGCTATTAGAACAGCCTTAGTACTCTTCCTGCTGCTCCTACACCTCTCCAGAGGCAGCAGGACACATGCTTTACCTCTGAGGCAGCAGTGAGTAAAGCCATCAATTTTGAGGATAAAAGGACAAACTACAAAACTCAGAAGGCATTTTCATTAAAAAATACCTGCAATTAGGGCATGTAAGACTTTAAACAAATTGCCTAAGAGGATATTGGTGTAAAAAACACCCTGTTGTCACCTTGAAACTAGAAGCACTGGAAAAGCATTCTCACCTGAGCTGTAATCTTTCAGTCGCAGGTCCTTCACAGGTGTTCCATCAGGCCCTCGGAAAGCGTTGAGGATCTACAGGAGAAACGAGATCCACTTCATCTCCAAAATCAAACCTCCAAATCCAAGGTATTTGCCAAAGCACATTTCCCTCTCTCCAAGAGTTCTATTCTTTCTAGGTTAAGTCTGTTACAAACTGACATATTTTCCCAGTTAAGTTACAGAAGTACCTGAGAATTGTTACTGAGTTTTGAGAAGTGTTTTTGGGTTTTGTTTGAAATAGTGAGCACCATTTACACCACAATTCAACTGTTCAAAGGTTTATTACACTGGTTTCAGCCAGACAGTTCAACTCAGATCATATTTAAGGTCGAAGATGTCCTACTGCAAATCAAAGTACAAGGGCAATTGTTCTGAGTCTTATCATCCTCTGAAGGACAAAGTTCCTGCCGTGAGTTCTCCTATATCAAGCCTCAGAAGCTGATCACTACAGCTAACCCTAGAAAAATCTGCTTAATGTAGGGGTCCTCATGCCTGAAACTTTCACCAAATAAACAAAAAAACTCCAAAACCAAAGTCCTAATTCATAGTAGAAGCTTTAGGAAATGGAGCTACTTTCACCTTGCAGCCTAGATAATTTTATGGTTTTTTACTAAAACCAGCAGGAACAGTAGACATCTTTTCCCTCTTTGTAAGATCTCATTTAAGCAATTTCAAGTAACTAAGAACAAACAAGTTCACTTAGACACTACATGTCTTCTGAGCCCAAAATAGTAGTAACAATATTTGGTATATATAAAGCAGTGATGAAGTAAGGCATGCTACAGAATCTGGAGTCAAGGCTTCTAGCTATCAACACCCCACATGCAACCACAGGAAAACTCATCACTTCTAGAACCCCCAACAACCCAGAATAATCAGATAACAGGTAACATTTCAGTGACTTCTAAATCTGGAGTTTCCCCTGGGGAAATGACAGACCATCTGATATACATTAACCAGACTTCAAAGTGGTACTTTAGAAACCCTCAACAGAAGTTTCTGGATGAGAAACATTCCACTTACATCATCCTTTGTGGCAGTTTCAGGCACTCCTCCTAGTCGAATGAGCTTGCTTGGCTTCACATACTTGGGGCAGGTCCGGTAATCTTGGTCCTTGAGTTCACACAATTAAGATGGTTTTACAAATGAGAGATGCTGGCACACAAGATACACAAGCAGTAGCAAAATAAAGCAGGGATAAATTCAAAGGTAAAGGCCCATAAGCAGCCTGGCTCAAAGCTTTAACCCCTGCTTGAAATTCAGGGAGCTCTGGAGGAGCTCTTCACATGCTCACTGAGCTCTATAGTAAAACCTAGCTCCAGGAAAATAAAATGGGCAAATCATATCTCTCTGCTTTCCCGTGGTGGGAGATTCAAATTCAATAGTAATTATTCAAATTCAGTTGAATAATAAGCAGTTATTACCACTACCTTCAGATTTCCAAGATAACTCTGAAGGAAAATGAAGTACATACGAGAACAGTTGTACACAGGCCCACCCAAGCCAGTAGCTTCTCTCCAATACTGCTCATAAGCAATATCCAGGGGAAAACAACAAAATAAGTTTATCTATAACCACTTCCTCCAACACCCTCTGTCTGGCCATTTTCAGCTTGGGACTTTCTGAACCAAATCTGGTTTACATATTTAGCAACTCTCACTTGCTAAACTGCACTTCTCATGAGAAGTGCTCCTGAGATAGAAAAGGTGCCCATTAGGTAACCTAGAGCAGAGAATGATCTCAGAGAAGGATAGTGAATTAGAATAGAACTGAAGTGATGGAATATGGATGAAGACTCCTTCCCAACTCCTTCCATTCTTTGACCAACACACATTTAACAGAAACACCAACTGACAAAACCACCTACCTGAAGGTTCTTATAGGGCCTAGAATCTTTGCTGGGTTTTCCTTCTGCAAACGACTTGCCATGTTCATAATCATACATCTGATGCCCTGGCAGCCGGTGATCCACATCACGATACTCCATGTTCCGGTAGTCTGTATCTTGCCTCCCAAGGAAATCCAGGTCACCTTCACCCTTTAACCCAAGATCAGAATCGGATCTTTGCTGCTCCCCCCCAGAAAGCTGCTGCTGTTGCTGCTTGTTAGCAAAGGTCTGAGGCTGCTCCTCTTGGTCCTGAAGAGTAGGAAGAGGTCCGCGGCTATTTTGGAAATTGTGCGAAGTGTCATCTTCAAGACCCAGTCCCAGGGATTCCTCTTCTCTGGCTGGTGCTTCTGAGTGTTGAAATTCTCCTTTTTGGCTACCAAATGGAGTTCTATCTAGACTAAGTGCAGACTCATCTCTTTTGGTGGTGCTTAAACCAGAACCCTCTCTTTCTGCTAAAGGTACAGTAGATTGGTTGTGCCTAAAATCTACAAGGCTTTGATCCACGGGAGGCATTTCCCTATCTGAAAAGTCCATGGGAGGAGCCACATCTCTGCTCCTAAAATCCTGATCAGATCGGGACCTGTGCCTATTTCTGAAGTCTGATGACGGTGCGTTCCTGTTCCTGAAGTCCAGATCAGAGGTGCCCACACCCCTGAAGTCCAAATCAGGTACATCCCTATTTCTGAAGTCTGAATAGGAATGTTCTCTGCCCCTGTAGTCCAACTCAGACATGTCTCTTGCTCTGAAGTCTGAATGAGGCCCATCTCGACCTCTGAAGTCTAAATCATAAGACCCTCTTCCCCTGAAGTCTGATGGAGGTTCGTCCCTGCCCCTGTAATCCATATTATGTGCTTCCCTATCCCTGTAGTTCATACGGAACGTGTCCCTGTTCCTGTAGTCCCCTGAAGGACCATCCCCACCCCTGAAGTCCATAGGGGGCCCTTCTCTCTCCCGGAAGTCTCCACAGTACATATCCCTGCCCCTGTACTCAGAAGGGGGTGGCTCCCTGCCCCTGAAATCCATCTGAGACTCGTCTCTGCCCTGGAAGTCAGATGGTGGGAAATCCCTGCCCCTGAAATCATGGTGCCCCTCCCCACCTCTGAAGTCACTACGTGGTCCATCTCTAGCTCCATAGCTGAAAGAAGGTTCCTCTCTGTTGGCAAACTGAGGATTGAGGAGGCCTGAGAGTGCCTGGATATCAAAAGGAAGTGATTTTCTGCCAGAGAAGTTGCCAGAGTGTCTTTCTTGACCAAGACTATCAAGGGAAGGAGGATATTCCCTGTTCCACCCGGGAGCAAACCTTTCTTCTTGGCTCCCACTGTAGAAATAAAGACAGTATTATTCATAACGTGCTTAAGAGTCTGAAATCTACACAGCAGCACATTCTTCTCTAAACTTTTATAGAGCTGTGTAACAGTCTAAGATCCGCAGAAGACACTGATGTTTGGCAGTTTAAGATGAGGCAGCATACGACAGATGTGAGAAAGTAAACTTGGGTGCTCCCATTTCAGCACAATTTCCAGAAGCACTCAACAGGGAATACCTGCAATATTAATGGGTTAATGATGGTAGCAATCCACATAGTCCTGCACTGCACACAGCTCTGCAGCTGTCTGAGGTGCCAGCAGCTGGTGTGTTGGTTCATTAGCATCACCAGCACACACCTGAGGAACCCAGGAGCTTAAGCTCTCTGGGCAGTATGGAAACAGCTAACTCAACACATCATCATGAGGCACATGAAAGCAGAGATTACAAACAGGCTGACATGCTACAAAGACTCATTTATGCTTCCTTGTGCTGGAGTCCAAACTGGCAAATTCTGAAAGCCATCAGTTTCAGATACTGAGGGTGCCTCACAGGACTATGCCAACAATCAACATCCAAGATATCCCTGTGCTTGTGCCTCCAGACTGTCTCACACAGAGTTCACAAGACTGTGGCTATGAGGTCTCACAATATCACCATAAAAACACTCAGGAAGAAGTTTCCTCTTAAGGCAGTTTTTCAAAATCCAATGGGGCTTTTTTTTTGCTTTTTTTTTTCTTTTTTTTTTTTTTTTGTCATGTTTTATTTNTTTGAGATGGAACGATCTGGTTTTTCATCTAAGCAGGGCTCCAATACATTTTTTAAAAAACAGAATAATACAGTATCAGCACATTTTAAAATAACACCAAACACCACCCAAAGCAGTGGACATTTCCTTAGCAACTACAGCAAGCAGCAAGTCACGTTGTACTCTGAGTTTCACTAGAGAATCACTCACCAAGATTAATCAAAGCATACACAGATTTCCTAAGCTGCACAGTCCATTTCACCACCACATAGAATAGCAATTAAAACTTGGATCAGCATTCCCCACCCAATACATTAAAGAATGATGCCAATAAAATCCACTTTAAAATCATCAGAACAGCACTATTGATGTCATCACAAGACACAATCACTCCCTCATCAACACTGTTACTACATGTTCTGGAGGATACTGATTTTCATCAGCTTTCTCAACACATTACAGCAGACAATTATTTGGAGTATTCTTATGGCAGAAACCTAAGGCCTGCCATGAGCAGTACCTTTATCACGCTGATTTTCAAGGAACTGAGGTGCACATGTGAGCAGAGGATGAAAGAATTATGCACAACAGAGGAAAATTCTAGATTCTGGTGGCTTCATTTTTATACCCAGAGCTCTCTTGCAAACACAAGTCCCAGTAACAACCAGAGGAACACAAACTAATAAAAATATTGTGCTGTGCAAGTCTGCTGCACACGAATCTTTAGAATAGTTGTAGTGACATTTAAAAATGTCTTATGAAGGAGTATATGGGGATATAGACATTTTGCAAGTGCATGTAGTAGTAGGACAATGGGAAAGTTGTTTAAACTGAAAGAGAGTGGGTTTGGATTAGATATCACGAATTAATTCTTCCCTGTGAGGATGGTGAGGCCCTGGCACGGGTTGCCCAGAGAAGCTGTGAATGCCTCATCTCTGGAAGGGTTCAAGGCCAGGTTGGATGGGGCTTGGAGCAGCCTGGGTAGTGGAAGGTGTCCCTTTCCATGGCAAGGGTTTGCAACAAGATGGTCTTTAAGGTCCCTTCCAATCAAAACATTCTGTGATTCAAGGATATACGGACTTATTAACCTCATGGAAAGAATTAAACTCTCCAAGTTTTCATAAAACTTTGTGTGCAATGAATGCACCAGTATTTCTGAACTCATTTTCTTCTCTTACAAGTGTTAACAGCACATAACATCAAAAGCCATATGGCACATCACCTTAGCTCACGACAGCTAAACACTGTATCACTAGAAAAGGTGGCGTGGAAAAGGACTAGAAATATTAAAAGCAGCTGTTGCTTAAAAACTAAATTAAAAACTTCACAGAAATGCAATTAACTTGTCTGTTCTTTGGCAATCACAACTAGCTCCATAGAGACCTCACAACTTCTACCAAAACATTAAACAAGAGAGTTCCCAAGGCTTATTGTATTTAAGAATATTCCTGAAGTAAACTGTACATTCAAGTGCTTACCGAAAAGACCCCATTCTGTTGCCTTGTCGATGGTCTCCCCACATTTTGATCTTGTCTGGTAGGCCTCCAGAAATGGTTAATTCACTCTAACAACACCCAGACACCACAACCTGTTGAATTAATAACATGATGATAAGCCACAAGGCAAAGAACACATATGACATGAGAAGAACACTGCTAATTAGAAGGGGTATGTGTAACATCTGATCAGGATCCACAGATATACAAGACCACACTCAGGCATGAATGAATTCAAGTGTTGCGTTTCTCCACCTTCAAATCTGTAAGCGTCAAACGACTCCAATCAAACGACTCCAATCAAACTGTCAATATGGTGGGCAAACAATTTGATATCTGCTTTGATTAACATAGAGCTTTCCAACATACTGTGCTGTCTGACACCATTCAGGGTGCAGCTAGAAATGTGAGAACGCCGCCATCTATAAACAACAAGGACCGCTGCTGAACAACAGTTTGCAATTAATGTTTAATCCAAACTATTTCTGCCAGAAGCTCTTTGCTGTGCAAGGAAATGATCACCACTCTTGGTCTATCATGGATACTCTGCCCTCAGAAGTATGTAGATAACAGAGGAGGTTTTGCCAATAAATCATGACAGGCAGTGTTCTCCAACGCTGCCCTCATCAAGCGGAGTGACGCAAGTAACACTTGCCTCAACAGAAATCTAAAATTTCATCCACTTCCTCCCACCAGCGGAGAAGGTGAGGATTTCCTGGCGATAACCAAAGCCAGGACTTGAAATAGGAAGTACTTCCGTCTTTCAAAAAAAAAAAAAAAGAAAAAGAAAGAAAAGAAAAAAAAAGGCTGCAGCAGAGCATGGAGAAAACGGAGGGAGATGGCAACCTGATGGCCTCAAGCCTGCCTTGACCAATCCAGCTGCAGTCATGCAGTTGGGCTGCCATGTCATCAGACCAAATCTGGGATATCTGGGGCCCACACGCTGTTCCAAAGTGGGACTATTTAACTCCAGTGGTTCAGGGGACAGAGGACAGTACAGACAGTCACTGCCAGGCCTGGCTGGAGCAGCTCTCATCAAAAAAAGGCACACAAAGTCCTGCTTGTTCTCCCTTCCAAAGGTCAGCGCTGCCACAGCGGAGGCAGGTCGGCAGAGCAGGTTATGACAGACCTTCTACCAGGAAGTGATTCCGGATGCTGCTGTTGGCAGCTGTCTGTGCCAAGGAGCTGAGGGAGCTGCCGTGCCAAGAGAGAGTCCATGCTCTTGCCAGGGTCCACCACCCACCAGGGAAGGCTCAGGTGGGAGCAAAGGACAGCAGGTTCTGGCAGAAACCAAGCATGTAGAGGCTGAGGAAGGCAACCTGTGCAACCGACACTGATCCATCCACCCCACTGTCACTTCCAAATAAACAAGCTCATTCCGCTGGCCACTCAAGCTTGAGATTACCAGTCTGCTCACATTTTAACATGGCTCTTGATAAATAACTGCCCTGGTCCCAAGGACTTCCTCCACCTTTCCAGGAGGAAAATTTCTCTTTCTAAGAGAACCAAGACTGCATCCCCTTCATGGCAGGGGCAGGCAAAGGGAGATGGTTCCTGTTGTTAGCCAGTCCTTTCATCTGAGATCTTTTGCAGCCTGCAGACCTTGCATTTCTTGCTCTTCTCTTCTGGATTTCCCTCCCCCACTCCAGTTTTCCGTAAGTCAACAACCTTACCAAGGCTTTAATAAAATAAAAGTAAAATCCCTTGCCAGCTGGGAACTGGTTAGACATAATATTTAAATTATTAGACAAGGAAAAAAATACCAGTGGACAGCTATCAGGCCTGGCACAGATCCGCCGAACCACGCAGCAACCTCCGGGAGTGTGAGGTCATGGTTCAGTAACACAGCGAGCAACACTGACTCCACAGCCCCCACTCAGCCTGGTTTGCTCCCTGCCTCCGCCTTTGGCAAAGCACCGGCTGTAAGTTGTGCCAGCTTGTGCTTTTCTGGGTCTGCACCACGGATGACCCTCGGAAGGGAGTTATATTTAACCCAGGTCACTTCGGTGATACGCTTTACCACACAACACCACAGACCAAGGTGACAGCGAACCGCAGGACGGGGACAGAAGGGTCTTAGCCTGGCTTCCACTGACGCCAAGATCTCCTGAAGGTACAGCCTGCTACAACTGCTCCGAAAAAAGCACACCTTGATGAGACACCATGAGGATTCACCCTTCTGCCACGGGCAGGTACCTGCCAGCTCAGCTCCCACCTCCCAGCTCACAGGTAAATGCTGGGAGACAGGCCAGTGTGAGCGAGGCTGTTTGACAAAGACACCCCAGGCCAACAGCAAATCATGGCAAAAAGCCACCTGCATGCTTGGAACTCTGCATCCACTAGTTTTGTCATACTCTGCTCACAACCAAGTGTTTGAGGAGATGGAAAGGATCCAGTCACTCGCAGAGCCCAGAGGCTCTTTAGGACAATAATGAGCTGTTACAATTACCCTGAACATTCGGGAGGGCAGATATTCACCATCTTTCCCTACTCCTATCCCAGCTGGCTCTACTTCCTGGTGGCAAAGCCTCAGCTCTGCTTAAGATAGAGAAGGCACAAGTAAAGGAGAGGAAGCTCTTTTGTGGTTCTAGCTCCTCCAAGGACTGCTGGTCACACAGCCCTCCCAGGAGAGGCAGGCTGAGCTCTGGATGCTCCCTGGCAATTACACCCAAGGACCTCCTCAGGACCGTGCCCCTGCCCTCCCCAGACAACTCTGGGAGGGGAGGTTCCCGACTCCACTTCCCAAACTGCACGTGCCAAGCCTGATAGCAAACTCTTGGCTCTCTTATTCCAACTTACATCCTGCTAGGGTAAAACAATGGCTTTAATCATGGGAATTGTGCAGCTGGGCCAGACTAAGCAACTGGTCTTCTTGAGGACTAAATAAAGACATCTGTCCAGGGGCCGGGCGGGAAACGCCAGTACAGCCCTCGAGTGCCTCCTCGACAATTTACACCCAACTTCGCACCTTTTTTTCCAAATATGGGGGAGAGAAGGGTAATTGGTGACAGACTGGGTGCTATTTTCAGAAAAATACTCTGATATTCACAGCTTCTCTCCAAACAGATTTTGCCAAGGCTTGGTATTTATAGAGCACAAGGAAATCAAATACAGAACTACACACGAGAACAGAGGAAGCAGTTTGCTGTGGAACAACTTTCTGTACCCAGTAAAGTTTCTGTAAGGCTGAAGAAAGGGAAAAGGCCTCTGTGAAATCCAAGTTCTGCAGGAGCTACAAGAGAAAACCATTCCCAAAAAGCTACAGAAACTGCAAGTAGCCAAGAAAGCCAATTATATCCAATGTTATAGGTGGAGATACCTAATTCAGAAGAAATATCAAAAGCATGTCATTGACGTGAAAGTGAAGGGAGAGAGAACCATTTTGGCTCTCATGGGTGTCAGGCTGCAGGATTTTATTTTTTAAAAAAAGGGGATGTGTGTACTTTTTATCTGTATGATGCTTCTAAAAACATGTATTAGAGACAATCAGGTGAACTTCTAACAAACACCCCACCCCATTAATATCATGACCTCGCTTGTCTCAAAGGACTTCACAAGTGCATTCCTAAGCAGTGAATTTTGGGAAAGACTCTCACAGCACCAACACCCTGCTGGGGTAGGAAAGTGGATTCCACCTTCAGCAGCATCGCCAAAGTAACACCACACGGCAGCAGCAAGACCTGCCTCTTGGGGTGCCAGCTGTTTTGAAAAACAGGTCACTCTTGAGGGAGGTCACTGTCATCAATCCCAGCCAGTCCCGAGCACTGCCTTACCTGGCCTCCACCGGGGCCAGACCACATCCTGCCTGCACCTAAGCCTTTACTTACAGCCCAAAATCCCATTTAGCCCATCACTTGGGATTACATCCACTAACACACAGCTCCCATCAGATCCCTCTGCAACCCAGCACGAATCCAGCCCACTTTGGTCCATCACTTTTACAACCACAAGCATTCCGAGATGGACACACACATGACCTGGTGCAAAAAAAAAGGCCTTAACCTTGATCAGGGCCTGAGAACAACACTGAGATACCCAGAAAGAGCACAAAGATATGCTGACAATGACACACACGTGGCAGGCCCCAACATTACCACGTGGGATATCGTATCCTGATTCGGGGTCCGGGCATCCCAACCCCACAACCCACATCCCACTGGGGCGTGGGATCCCGATGAAGACACCGAGCCCACAGCACGCAGCTGCGGGCCCGCAGCGCCGGGATCTGCTGCCTCACGCCCCGCAGCGGGGCCGCCCCCACCCTCACTCTATCCCTGCGCCACGGGTGACACCAAAACAGACACCCCCCGCTTCCCATGGCCTCCGCAGCCTCCTCTCCTCTACCCCGGGCAAGCCCACCCCGGGAGCCCCTCGGGACACTCCTCGCCCCTCTCACCCCACTGGGCGAGACCCCCTTTATTCCAGGCGATCCCCTTTATCTCCCGGGAGACCCTCATCACCTCCGCCTCCTCTTCCTCCTCCTGCTCCGCCGCTCCCGCCTCGCACAGGCCCCAGGGCCGCCACGGCGAGAACCCGGAACTTCCGGCTCCCTCCTCCCCGGGGGCACACAAGGGGCGCTGGGAATTGTAGTCTCTCTAACTCAGTCCCTGCCGCACCTTCTCAGGCGTGGCTTCCGTGCTCACGGACTACAATTCCCATTATCCCCCCGCAAGCAGCGCACCGCCTACAACTCCCACGATGCCCCGCGGCGGGTCGCCGCGATGGCGGGGGTGTCGCCGCGGTCGGGGCCGGGACCGGGGGTAGGGCGGGAGGTGACCGCCCGCCGCCGGCTCCGAGCCCTTCTCCGACCCGCCTAGGCCGTGCCCAGGGGGCTGCAGGGCGGCCCCGGGCGGAGCCGCGGAGGTGGGTCCGGGCGCGTTGTCCTTAAGAGGGGTCGCGGGCCTGGGTCGTGCCGGGGCTGCATCAGCGGTGACACCTCAGCGCTGAAGGGGGAAAGGTCGGGGTGGATCCGTGCTGGGCCGTGGGCGGTCCTGCGGTGAGTGTCGCCCACGGGAAGGTCTGCAAGGTGGGGAAGAAAGGTGAGGACGGGGCCCTGATCCACTCCCTGGCACTCTCCAGGGCTGTCACAGGCTCCCCCAGGTGAGGACAGAGCCCTTATCTGTTCCCCAGTACTCTGCAGAGCTGTCACACCATTTTGCGGAGCGAGGATCTCGCTCCCCAGGAGTGGATGGAGCTTTGACCAGTTGCCCAACACCCTCCAGAGCTGTCCCAGGTTTGAGGGGGGGCACCATGAGCTCCCCCAGGTAAGGATAGGGCCCTGATCCCCTCCCTGGTACCCTTCAGGGCTATCACAGGACTTCGCGGGGGCTGGTCTGACTCCCCCAGTTGCGGTGTTAGTTGGGATTGGGTTTGGGAGCTGAAGGTGTCCCGGGGCACAGGGCAAGAGCCTGGGTTCCAACAACTTCCCTAGCAGCTGGGTTCAGAGGCACAGGCTCCTAGCCACCCCTCCTGCCTCCCACCTGTTGCTTTTGCTTGTGCTTGCTCTTGGGCTGGTTTTCCCCCAGGGAAGGGAGGAAGGAGCAGGCTGGAGGCATGGCCTCTGCTGGACAGGGCACCCAGCTGCCGGGGTGATGCCATCTGTGCCAGCTCAGGAGGAGTGTCATCAGCCTCGTCCCATCACAGCCACCTAACCCAATGCAAGGAGGGCCATAAACCCCTCCCTTTGCAAACACGAGGCCTCTGGGATCTCAGGTGTGTGGGACAAGCCCCGTCCAGGGCCGTGTCCCTTCCCCCTCGCTGCACAGGGAGGCTGAGCAGCTTTCACGGGGGAAATCGGGGCCAAGCCTGGATGAAAGGTGCCGTGGACAGGGGGCTGGAAAGAGCTGGGGCTGCGTGAGAGAGGAAATCCTGCTGGATTAGAGCGGCTTTCCTGACGTCTCACCAGGGCTCGGGGCTGCCTGCTGAGCCAGCGGGATTGAGCCGCGGGCGCTGGCCTGGCCCCGCCGGAGAGCAGAGCATTGCAGGGCCTGCTTTGAGAGTGAGGGGGCACAGGGGTGACACTGCGGGTCACGTGCAGGTCCTGCCCCGAGGAATGGCTGCAGATGTCCACAAGAAGAAAAGCTGGGAAGTGCCCAATGGATCCCTGGCGCCAGGAGATGGGCAGCACGCGGAGCGGTCCGAGAGCCCCACGCCAGGGCTGGCGCAGGGCACAGAGCCAGGTATGGAGCACAGCTCTCCAAGGGGGTGAGTGGGGGGGAAAAGAGCAGCTCCTCATGTGGGCTGGGACCTCCACAACCCTGTGGGCAGGGGGAGGTGGGCCCACTGATGACTCCCCACCAACAGGACCCACACCCGTAGGGCACTGTGGGATGGGGAGAGGAGGCAGGTCCCCTTTGCATCCTTCCCCCAGCATGGCGGGGTGGGGGGAACACGTGGACGGAGGCTGCATGGCCCGTTGTTCCCAGGGGCGGGCCAGGAGGGAGCCATGTTTGTGCACACCCGCTCCTACGAGGACCTGACCAGTCCCGAGGACGGGGCGGCCGCGGCACGGAGCCCAGAGGAGAGGCGGGGGGAGCAGGCCGAGCAGAGCAGCATGGAGCAGATCAGCAAGGACTTCAGCGAGCTGAGCACACAGCTCACGGGCATGGCCCTCGACCTGGAGGAGGAGATGAGGCCGGGCAAGGAGGGGAAGCTGGAGCCATCCCCACAGACCCCCCGCCGCGACTCGGTGCTGTCGGGGAAGGAGGAGGAGGATGTGACCATGGACGCCTGGCGCTTGCACCGGAAGCACGTCTTCGTGCTGAGTGAGGCGGGCAAGCCCGTGTACTCCCGCTACGGCTCTGAGGAGGCCCTGTCCAGCACCATGGGCGTCATGATGGCCCTGGTGTCCTTCCTGGAGGCTGAGAAAAATGCCATCCGGTCCATCCACGCAGGTACCGCCCGGGGGGGACAATGGAGGGGGTGGGGGGGGGTCACAGCCTGCCCATCCATGCGCCTGCCACCGTGGGCCATGTTGGCCGTCCCCAGGGGCAGATGGGTTGCTGGGGGGGCGAGGCTGCCGTCCCGGGGAGCCCAGCTCACAGGTCTCTCCCCGGCCCCCCGGGGACTCCCTCCCAAGCAGATGGCTACAAGGTGGTCTTTGTGCGGAGGAGCCCGCTGGTGCTGGTGGCAGTGGCACGCACCCGGCAGTCGGAGCAGGAGATTGCCCATGAGCTGCTCTACATCTACTACCAGATTCTGAGCCTGCTCACCTGGACCCAGCTCAACCACATCTTCCAGCAGAAGCAGAACTATGACCTGCGCCGGCTCCTGGCTGGCTCTGAGCGCATCACAGACAACCTGCTGGACCTCATGGCCCACGACCCCAGCTTCCTGATGGGCGCCGTGCGCTGCCTGCCCCTGGCCGCCAGCGTCCGCGATGCTGTCAGCAGCAGCCTGCAGCAGGCCAAGGCCAAGAGCCTGGTCTTCTCCATTCTGCTGTCTGGGAACCAGCTGGTGTCTCTCGTGAGGAAGAAGGATCAGTTCCTTCACCCCATTGACCTCCATCTGCTCTTCAACCTCATCAGTTCTTCTTCCTCCTTCCGAGAGGGTGAAGCCTGGACTCCCATTTGCCTCCCTAAGTTCAACTCCAGCGGTTTCTTCCACGCCCACATCTCCTACCTGGAGCAGGAGATGGACCTGTGCCTGCTGCTGGTCTCCACTGACCGTGAGGACTTCTTCACAGTGTCTGACTGCAAGCGGCGCTTCCAGGAGCGCCTGCGGCGGCGGGGGGTGCACCACGCTCTGCAGGAGGCCCTGCGCACCCCCTTCTACAGCGTTGCCCAGGTGGGCATCCCCGACCTCCGGCACTTCATCTACAAGTCCAAGAGCTCTGGGCTCTTCACCAGGTGAGGACCCAGGGAACCACTGGGCCAAGGCCGTGGCATGTGGCGTGGGCCAAGCCCCGTCTCCAGGGAGTTAACGGGGTGCTGTGTTCCTGCAGCCCGGAGATTGAGGCTCCCTACGTGCAGGAGGAGGAGAAGGAGAGGCTCTTGGGGCTTTACCAGTACCTGCACAGTCGGGCCCACAACTCTTCACGGCCCCTGAAGAATATCTACTTCACGGGCCCCCGTGAGAATCTCCTGGCATGGGTAAGGCCATTGGTGGGGTTTAGTGAGCCTGTCTTCTCTGGTCCTGCATAGTGGGGAAGCGGGGTGGTAACACTTCACAGCACCAGCTCCATGGTCCCCAGGGAGGACCCCAGCCTGTGCATGGTTCTTTTGGGGGTGAGCCTGCCCCTGTGTGAGGGAGGGACAGGTAGGGGTAGCTGTTGGAGCTGTTGAATTCCAGCACCAAGGGCTGTGCCATGTGCTGTCGTGAACTCACTGCTCTGGAGAAAACCCACTCTGGAGGCAAACCCCAGGGTTTGGTTCTCCCACTTCTCAGCAAACCAGATGCCACCCATTTAGGGTACCCCACTGCCACTTCGTGTCCCTGCACTGGAGCCCTGTGCCCATTCCTGGTAGCCCATGGGGGGAAGATGGAGTGCCAGCCCCAAGTGAGGCACAATCCTGTTCCCAGCATGTGTCCTGTTCCTTCTCCCAGGTAACCAATGCCTTTGAGCTCTACATATGCTACAGTCCCCTGGGGACCAAGGCTGGCGCCATCAATGCTGTCAACAAACTCATGAAGTGGATCCGCAAGGAGGAAGACCGACTCTTCATCCTCACGCCCCAGACGTACTGATGGGCATCACCCAGGGCATGGAGCCAGCTGGGAGAGCCCCAATTGTGCTGGGGATCCCATTCCCAGGGATTCCCGGGCTGTGTGTCCAGGGGAGAGGGCATGGTGGCACCCAAGAGCACAGGGAAACCCCACCTGTGGGACTGTCTAATCTGGGTGTTAGAGATGGGGCGCACAGGGAAAGGAATGGGAATGAGCAGGACTTTCTCTCAGCTGCAGGCAGTGCCCTATCTGAGGGGCTGCTCTTCCTCTGCAGTCCCCAGCTCCATCCCATGTTGTGGGGGTCCTGGAGTCAGGCTGCTGGGACCCCAGGTTACTGGAGGGGAGCAGAGCCCCTGGGTCCTGTTCCCTGTGCCTGGCACCTCCCTTCTCTGACATCCCGTGGCTGTGCCAAGGGTGAGGGTCCCCAGGGGAGATGTGGCAGCACTCAGGGGACCCCTACATTGCTGTGCCTGCAGATGGCGGGTGACACCACCCAGGCGGGGGGCAGGGCTGGCCTGGGGCACACACTACTCCTCTCCCTGCCCCGGGGGATCTGGACCCTACAAGTGTCAGGGAGCTTCTGCAGTCCCAGAGCAGGTTTGCCCCCTTGGCATCCGTATGAGTCTGGACCCTTCCCAGTGTGGCTGTGAAAAGGATGTCTGTCCTTGGGGATGCTGGCAGGCAGGGTGGGTCAGCCTGCCCCAGCTGGGACAGCAGGGTCCTGCCCACTTCACCACAGAGACACAGTGCAGCTCCACAGAGCCAAGGTGTTCATCAGGGTGCTTGTGGGCTCATGGTTGTGGCTGTGGGTAGTGGACCCTAAAGGGGCAGCTCAAGCACATCTCTTTGGAGAACCCCCCTGGTACGGGGCCGTGGTGCTCCCCAGCCCGTGGAGGGTTTTTCACTTGGCACGGGAGCACCTGTCCCCCAAACCCAGCCCCTTGAGCCAGCTACACTGAGCTTTCTGCACCTTCCTGACCACCCCAGGCACTGGTGTGGGGCTGAGCACCTGTGAACGGCCCAACTCCTTTTGGGACTGTCTGAATAGTGCTGGAATATGTGCTGGAGGAGGGGCAGAGCCATCAGGGTGACACCCCGGCACAGAGGGAGCTGGGAAGGATCTGGCAGGGCTAGCACAGGGATCTGCTCCTGTATTTATGCTCCTGCCAGAGTGTAATCGCTTGTCTTTGCTCATAAACATTATCTGGACCCTAACTTAAGTCTTGTCGCATTCAGGTATATCCACTGGAACGGGGTCGGGGGAATACCAAGCTGAGGGGGAAGTTTGTTCCAAGTTTTGTTACAGTCCAGTCCAGCCCCGGGGATCCGCCGGGGGCCAGGAAAGCTGCCAGGGAGTGATACGAGGCTGCCGGGGTTGTGCTGGCAGGAGGCGGCGCTGGCTGGAGACTGGGAGCGGCAAAATTCCCGGGCTGAGCTGGCCACGGCCAGCTCATGTCGAAACCGAGCAGAGGCGCAGCCGGAGGAAGGAGCTGTTGGGTAAGGCCCGGGGCCAGCGGAACTCCCGGGCCTTGCACAACATGGGGCGGGAGCCTGGGGAGGCCGAGGCTGGCCAGAGGGCAGGCACAGGGCATTTTCGGCAGGCTCAGCCTCTCCTGGGATCGAAGTCCCCAGCGCCCTGCTCACCTGGAGGAAAAGTCCATGTGCAAATCTGGGATCCGTGGCCCCAGCGTCCGGGGGCAACAGGGCACTTGGAGGGCAAATCCATGTATGGATCGGGATGTACAGGATCTTCCCGCATCCCTACGAACAGCAGTCACTCCCAGAGGTACTGGCACCTTCTGCCGCTGCGGGCAGCCGGGCAGGAAAGGGACATGAGACACAGTACGGGCACAACAGAAATAACCCTCACAGCTGCCCTGGCAAAGCTGTGGCCGCCCCAGCTCTGCCCATTTCTCCCGGCTGGCGACTCGGGTGCTGAGCCTGCCGCACCCCGCAAGGCTGCCCTGTTGGCCTGGAAGCGAGCAGCGAACGCGGTGCCGCCGCGGGAACTTTGGGGAAGCAGCAATTTCCATTCCATGTGTCGGCAGCGGGGCTGGGGGCTGCGGCAGAGGGGCCAAGGGGTACCGACATGCAGGGCCCCACTCCTGCCCAGGGATGCTGCTGGCAGCCAGCACCCGGACCTGCAGCGGGCACTGTGCCAGCCCTGCACCCGTGTCCCGATCAGCGGCCCCGACTCACACCCGTGGCTTCTTGGGGCACCGTGCCCAGCCGTGCCTGTCCTGTCCCCGCGAGTGCCCAGCGACCCCAGGTACCCCGATATCCATGTTCCCCCGAGCACCCCCGTCCCCTCGGGCTGCGTGTGCCTGTGCCCGCCCTCGGGAGCCGCTGGCGGAGCGGGGGCAGTACCCGCCCACCTCGTTCCGCCCTGTCCCGTCCCAACCCCGCCTGCTCCGTCCCGGCCCCGCTCCGCTCCGCCCTGTCCCGGCACGGCACGGCAGCGCACGGCAGCGCCCAGGTAAGCGTCCCGCCGCCCGGCACCGCTTGGATCGGACCAGACCGATAGAGAGGAGGCAGCCGGACCCAGTGGAGACCCTGGACTCGGTGATCTGCGGCGGGGCCGGGAGTGGAGGCCGGGGGTAGCTCGGGGTCCCAGTCCCGGGAGGCTGGGGGGGGGGTCTTGTCCTAGTGCCGCAGGGATCCCCTGCCCCCGTTGTTGTCCCGGGGGCTGGCAGGGTCCCTATCCCAGTCCCCGGAAGGGGTCATTGCGGGGCAGAGGTGCCCCTGGGTGACAGGCAGGATCTGTAGGGACAAAGATGCCCCAGGGTGACAGGTAGTATCTGTAGAGGCAGAGGTGCCCCAGGGTGACAGGCAGTATCTGTAGGTGGCAGAAGGCAGGATTTGTCCCTCTGCCACAGGCAGCTTGGCATCACCTCCTACTCATGGTATTTTGGAAGAGTTTTGGTGTGACTGATCCTCCCCCGGCAGTATCCATCGTCATCTGGCCCCTGGGAACCCTGGCACCCTTAGCTGACACCCGGCTGTGGCTGTGCCCAGGTCCTCACCTAAAAAAAGTGGGTAAAACCCTTCCTTTTTTATTTTGGCAGATGAAATGGTGGCCCATCCCCCAAATGTTCTGAACCTGCTGGGTGCTGAGCACCGTCAATAACCCTACGCTAGTGGCACTGCACAGCATGGGCCTGTTGTGCTGTGCGTGCCTCTGGCTGCTGCTCACCCTGGCCCCACTGGGCGCTGGCACCTGGCAGTGCCCCCGCATCCCTTACAGCTCCACCAGGAACTTCTCCATCCCCTACACGCTGCCCAGCCTGGATGCTGGCAGCCCCATCCAGAATGTTGCTGTCTTCACCCACTCCGATGGCCCGGTCGCTGTCTTTGTGGCCATCCGCAACCGCATCCTGTTGGTCAGCCCCGAGCTGCACCTGCTCTCCTTCCTTATCACCGGCCCAGTGGGCAGTGCCAAGTGTGAGATCTGCCGCCTGTGCCCAGCCACCACAGATGGCCCTGAGGACACAGACAATGTCCTGTTGCTGCTGGACCCGCTGGAGCCGTGGCTGTACAGCTGTGGCACGGCACAGCACGGGCTGTGCTATCAGCACCAGCTAAAGGTGCAGGACGGTAAGGTGTCCATCACAGCCACACACTGCCTGTACTCAGCCATGGGCAACAGCCCCGTGTTCTGCCCTGACTGTGTGGTCAGCCCACTGGGGACCAGCGCCACTGTGGTGGCCACCTCCTACGCCTCCTTCTTCTACCTCGGCTCCACCATCAACAGCAGCGTGGCAGCACGGTACAGCCCGCAGTCGGTGTCCGTCCGACGCCTGAAGGGCACCTTGGATGGCTTTTCAAGTGACTTCCAGTGGCTGACGGTGCTGCCGCAGTACCGCGACAACTACACCATCCGCTACGTGCACTCCTTTGCCAGCGGGGACCACGTCTACTTCCTGATGGTGCAGCCGGAACGGCCGGGATCAGCGGCCTTCCACACGCGCCTGGCGCGGCTCAGCACCCACGAACGTGACCTCCGCCGCTACCGCGAGCTCGTCCTTGACTGCCGCTTTGAGTCCAAGCGCCGGCGCCGGCGCAGCAGCGAGGAGGATGCTGAGAGGGACATCGCCTACAACGTGCTGCAGGCAGCCCACGCTGCCCGCCCTGGCGCACGCCTGGCCCGCGACCTCGGCATCAACAGCACCGACACGGTGCTCTTCGGTGCCTTCGCCGAGAGCCGGCCGGAGAGCCGAGCGCCGCGGGAGAACTCGGCCGTCTGCGCCTTCCCCCTCCGCCTCCTCAATCAGGCCATGGAGGAGGGCATGGAGAAGTGCTGCGGCACTGGGCACCAGCCACTCCTGCGGGGGCTCAGCTTCTTCCAACCGGTGGAGTACTGCCCACACAATGTGAGTGCTCCACCCTGCGCCACATCTGGCCCGGGGACCCTGGGGGTTGGCTGGGATGTGGGAAAGCGGGTTCAGGATGCTGGGAAACACTGGTGGAGCGGGATGCATGGTGGGATGGGGTGGGGTGGGGTAGGGCAGGGGGAGAGCGGCATCACCCAGGTGTGAGTCAGCCCAGCAGCCACCCACCACCTACTGCAGGGGCTGCTGTGTTTCAGCAGCGCTGGCTACACCGAGGAGGCCGGGTGCGGGCGGGGATCCTGTTGAGCCCCCCACCTCGCCAGCACATGTGCCGGCACACGGGCACACGGCCACATGTCCTGCACCGGGCCAGTTCTTTTCCTGGTATGGCCTCCCCGGGAGCCTCGACTCCGGCCCCTGTGCTGACTGTCCCTGGACCCCAGCCACCCTCTCCAGCTTGTTTACGTGTAGTGGAGCGGGAAAGCCACAGGGTGCTTTGCAGGCTGGATGTGCGAGGTGCAAGGCTGCTCCTGCCTTGTCCCCCAGGCCCAGCCACCACCTTCTCTGGGCAAACAAACCGCAGGCGGAAGTGCAATTAGTCACCACCGGGGTTCCTCGTCTGCCGCAGCCGCGGGGCAGGAACACCGTGTCCCAGGTGCAAGCCCTGGCACGGCCAGGATGCAGATGGGTGGGCAGCCCGGCAGGGCCCCCTTGTCCCATCACATGACACGAGTTTTGGTGTTCTCAGCCAGGCACAGGGCAAGGTAGAGCCAAATCCCCTCCTCTTCCTGCACGGAGCAGACAGCTCACTGCTGCTGACTCACACTGTGGCAGGGGAAACCCAGAGGGGACCCCAGCCCCTCTCTATTGGGGGTGTCCAGTGAGGACCCCATGGCTCCTGGTGTCCCTCTTCAACCCCAGCCCCTCGCTGAGCTCCAGGGGTCAGGGAGGACTGAGGCTGGAGTATGTATCCTGTGGTGCCAGCACGAATAACTACATCCAGATGGGGTGGGAGGGGAGAGCAGGATCTGACGCCACACGGGCACTGAGGGAGGGCCTGCCGATGTGGTTTTTTCCCCAAAATTTTCCCAACCTGGAGGGGAACTTAAGCAGTCTGGTGCTGCCCCAAAATATCTCACAGCTCAAGCTGGTACCTGCCAGTGAGGGTGTGGGAGTCGGGGTGCCAGGGCCAGCTTCAAGTCACCCACCCCGTGTTCGGCCACAGGTGAACC
This sequence comes from Chaetops frenatus, assembly GCA_013400775.1. Taxonomy (NCBI): domain Eukaryota; kingdom Metazoa; phylum Chordata; class Aves; order Passeriformes; family Picathartidae; genus Chaetops; species Chaetops frenatus. The sequence continues at coordinate 129,276 of VZTR01027123.1, read as the reverse complement.
TCTCAGCCCCGGTGGTCAACACCAGCTGCTGGAATCAGCCCACCCTCATCCCTGCTGCCTCCCACAAAGTGGACCTGTTCAACGGGCAGCTGACGGGTGTCCTCCTCACCTCCATCTTCGTCACCGCCATGGGAGATGTCACTGTGGCCCACCTGGGCACAGTAGAAGGACGCATCTTCCAGGTGGGAGGGGGGTTGGGTGGGGTGGCAGGTCCTGGCAGGCTGGGGGCTATGCTCAGCCCCCTGCTCTGCCCTGCTGCAGATGGTGCTCCAGCGCTCCAGCTCCTACCTCCTGACCTTGTCCAACTTCTCCCTGGGAGAGCCAGGGCCAGTGCGAGGCACCATGGGGCTGCAAAGCCGCTCGCTGTTTTTCACTGCTGGCACCAAGGTGAGTGGGGGGGGGGGGGTTTGGGGGGCCTAAGGGC
>VZTR01027123.1:87521-110009 GCA_013400775.1 Chaetops frenatus | reverse complement strand
CCGCCCTACCCTTGGCCCCGGCGCGGGAGCCCCTGAGGTCACTTCCGGGGCGGGCCGGAAGCGGCGCCCCCGCGGTCGCGTTCAAACGGCGCAGCGCCGCGCGGCTGCTCTGGCCCCCGCGGCCGCCGCCCTCCGGAGCCCCCCCCTTAACCCCCGCCGGCCTCCCGAGCTCCCCGGCCCCGCCATGCCCATCCGCGCCCACTGCACCATCTGCTCCGACTTCTTCGACAACGAGCGGGACGTGGCGGCCGTGCCTTGCGGGCACACCTTCCACCAGGCCTGGTGAGCGCCAGGGCGGGCGGGGGCTCGGGCAGGGCCGTGGGGTGCCAGCCATGGGCTCCTTCCCTCACGCTCTGAGGGGAGGTCACGGGGCCGCCTCGGCAGTCCGGGCTGTGCTGCTCGCACGTTTGAACGGGCTGGCCCGGGGGGCGTCCCTGGAGGCCTTTAAGGACAGACTGGATGTGGCACTTGCCGTGGTGGTGATCGGTCACGGGCTGGACTCGATGGTCTCAGATCTTTTCCGAGCTAATTGGTCCTGCGATTCTGTCGCTGTGCTGCCTGCAGGCTCTCTTCTCCCGGAGAGCCGGTGTCACAGGGTGTTTGGAGGGAGCGGTGCCGGAGTATGGTGAAGCCGCTCTGGCAATTCCATGCTTTTCTAGGACTGCGTTGCAAGGAAATGGTTCTTCTGAGGAAATAAACTTGGTGTGGGGAGAGGGTGGGCATTTGCTTTCCTGGCTAACGAGCTTGGAGAGAGGGACCAGGGGTGTGGTTGTCACTTCTCACTCAGCAGCGCTGCTCGGGCCTGCTCTCCTCCAGCGAGCCGGTGGAGTAGGGAGAGCTTCCAAAGGTAACCTGCCAGCTCCAAATCGTTACCCTGCTCCTAAAATAAACCCTTCCAGTGTGACGTGATGGCTTGGTTGCAAAACGCGTTAGTGGCTCTCCTGGGGAGCCTGGCAGGTTTGCACTCATCATCTGAGAGCAAAGCCCGGCCCGGCTCCCCTGGCTCCGCAGAGCCGTGTTCAGCAGCCCCCCCCCGCTTAGAGCTGACCGGGCTGGGATCTCCGGCTGTCACATCCTGATGGAGCGGCTCCTGTGCGGATCTGCGCGCTCCTGCCAAGCTGCGGCTCTTCCAAGCCCGTCCCCCAGAGAGATCTGAGCTCTGCGAGAGCTCTGCCCCGTTTAAGATAAGCTCACGTGCTAAATCCAGCCGGGAATTGTCTCGGAGGCGCGGGTGTGGCACACGGAGCTCCTGCCGGCCGCGCCCCTGGGCTGAGGGGGGTCTGAGGCTCTGCTCTAGAGGGTGTCGAGGAGTCACATCCTGCTGTCTCCCGGGGAGCTGGGGGATGGCCCCTGGAAGCGGTGCTACAGGATTTGAAGGATTTACTGAATGTTCTGCTTTTCTTTCTCAGCCTCATCCAGTGGTTTGACACTGCACCGAGCCGGACGTGCCCGCAGTGCAGGAGCCAGGTAAAGCCATCCCCTGAGCACACCTGTGGCGAGCTGCTCTGCAGTGGTACCAAGGAGCTGTGGTCTGGGCTGATGCCACAGAAAGCCCCTCTGCTTTCTACCACGAGCCTTTCTGTCACTTGGGACTCCCCAGAGGCTGAGAGGGTGAGCTCCCCTCCGCAGCTCTTTGGTTGCAGTGGGCTGAGGGTGCCCTGCTGCTGTCTGCACTGCAGCTCCTCTAGAAAGGGGCTCTGGGTTTTCATATCTTTTGCTAAGGCCGGGTAAGTATTGGCATGGTGACAGAAGGGGCTGCAAGGGGTTAATGGGGACACCTGGCTTGTGTTTCTGGTGTGCCCAGCCCGTTGCTGTCAGGTGAACAGCCCGTTCTGCTGCACGTGGGCCTTACAACCCCTCCGGGCTTTGCAGCACTCGACCCTCCCTTGGGAAAAGCAATGGCTGGGCAAGGCAGGAAGGATGTGCTCTGCTTCTGAGATAGCAAGTTGAGGCTTGGGTTTCCATTGGCTTAACTGGGACCTGAACGTCTTTGAAGTCACCAGCCTTCATGGCGCCAGTAGGTCTTGGCACGTAGTGGGGCTGCAGGAGATGCTTCCTTGCTCTCAGATGTAAATTCTCAGCCAGCTGCTGCCTGGGCTTATTCTGTGTTCGTGCTTCTTTCCTTCTGTCAAGGTCTTGGCCCTTGTTCCTTCCCTGACTTGTTGATTCCCTCTGTTCTTCTCTGCCTCTTACATCTCTGGGTTACCATGGAGTTATCGCGAAATAACATCTTATGTGGCAGTAACCATGCAATTAGCTGGTGTCATGACTGTATATAATACTTAAAACACAAAGCTGTAACTGCATGGGGGAGGTGTGGAGAGCTATCAAATTCAATTACAGCACCTTCTGCCTGCAGAAAGCAGCACGTACTTCTGTCTTAGGATTTGGCTTCATGTTAGCTCAGCATCAGCTGCTTGGGCCTGAGCTGCCAGAGAACAGACTGCACTCGATTCAGAGATGTCTGAGTGTCTTTCTGCTGTGGCTCAGGAGCTTGGCTGGAGTCACACTCCCAGAAACTGAGTGGGGGGGTCTGCTGCTGTGCTGTTGAGCCAAAGCAGAGCATCGCCACTAATGGTGTCAAACACGTGATCTGATTTGCCTTTCATGGCCCTGTCACAAGACTGTACCTTCTCCCCCTCCATCTGTCTTCCCGTATCCGTTGTTTCCATATCTGTGCCCATCGAACTCTTCTGTCTCCTGTGTTCAGGTCAGCAAAAGACACATCATCAATAAGCTGTTTTTTGATGTTACCCTGGAGGAGCAAGCAGCACCGGATGCTGAGACCTTGCAGGTAACTTGACTGGGGGGTTCTTTTCTCATGTGATGCTTCAGCCTCCAGGAAGTGTGGCCTGGCCTGCTGGTCCTCTGCCAGCTGGTGCTTCCCAAGCTGGAGCTTGCTATGCTCGTGATTCTGACCTGAAGCAGCATATCAGTCTCTGTGGTGATTTAGTATTTTCACTGACCAAACTCTATGTGGTGATTCAAGGAGCCTCCTCCACTTCCTGCTCTTCCTTCTGCTTCTCACTTTGCCTGGAAACCTCCTGAAGCAGCATCACATCGGACTGCTGTTCCTCCCTTGGGAATGAGGGTACAGAGCTGTTCCAAAAGGCAGGAGAAGGGAAATCCCAGATGCAGTGAATTGCTGCTGGTATCTGTGGCTCGGCTGTTTGTGAGCCCAACTAACCCCTCTGGAAAGAAGGGGCCTTGGAGGAAGTGCCCCATCCTCCCTTCTGTGCAGGGAGGTTGTTTGTGCTGATTGAAGGATGTGGGGCAGGGTAATGATAAAGTCATGATTCCCCCAAGAGAGATTAGGAGAGGGACTGCCTGAAGCCACACCAGCAGCAGTGAACAATGTGGAGGCAGGGTCCTGGCAGGATCCTGGCTGGAGCTGGGATGCTGGGTGGTGTGCTCCAAGTGCCACCTTTAGGTGTGGAGAGTTGGGGGTGAGTAGGGATAAACACAGAGTGGCTGTTCCATCTTCTCCTTTGTGTAGTGTGGATGAAACATGGCTCCTTCTGTCCTGGAATTATCTGTTCCAAAAAAAGGGTGGCCAGTTGACCTTGGTATAACGGGATGCTTGTACCCTCTTGTGTTTAGAAGCAGCATGTGCAGCAATTACCATAATTAGCAGTTGCCATGACGATTCTATATGTATTTTGCATGTCTTTAAAATAAAGCCAGCCAGAGTAGGGTGTCAGTAGTACTCCCTCTCTCCAAGACCACCAGTAATGAAACTGAAGGCCGAAGCGTGCTGGGGAATGGAGGAGCATCTCCAGGCACTGGGAGCCCTCACAGCTGATAAACATTTCCTTTTGTACATACTGAGATCTGTTCTCGTGAGTGTAATGAGATGAGGGACTTGGAAATGGGTTGCCTGAAGAGAATCGCCCTAGAAAACCTTCCTGTTCCCTCTCACCTCCACCCTAGGATCCAAAATGGGTTCCCCTGCCGTTCTGCTCCAGGCAGGCTGTGCAGAACTGCTCCCTTGCTCAAGGGCAGGACCGTGGAGCTGCTCCTGCACAACAAGCTTAGTGGTTACTCCTCCTGCTGCTATAAATCTTGTGTGTGTCTGTCAGAGCCACATCTAGCCTCAGTGGACAGCCTGCTGAATGAGGGCTCTGAGGTCACCCGTGGAAAGAACCAAATATTTTTCTGTGTAAACCAGCATCATTGGCTGGTGTGGGTATTCACTGCTGTGTGTGCTGTACAGGTTGCTGCTGTGTTTGTCACCAATTTCACGTCATGTGCTGCCTCACTTTTGGAAGACATGGAGTGCCTTAAGAACACAGATGCCACATTCACCATGGCTGAGGGACAGTGTCCACCTATATGGGAGCTCTGTCTGTGATGGAGTGTCTGGTTCTGGCCAGGCAGCAGTTCAAAGTACCCACATGGTGGGCCAAGCTCAGACTCTTCAGAGGATGAGATAGGAATTGCTGGCATCCTCAGCCAGAAGCAATTTCACCTGGGAAAAAAAAATAAATCCAAAGTTTGTGATTAACCACTGCCTCCAAGAGCTGGGCATAGAGTGGTGTTCATCTCTGTGATCAACTGGAGCTGTGTCTGTGCAGCCTACAGCTGTCCTGGAATGAGCATTTGGCCTCCTGCCATGGAAAGGATATGCTAGAAAGCAAAGTGTGTAGCTGTGGTCTCCTTGTCATCTTGAGGAGACAAGCTCGGGATTCTCTTCTGAGAGCCAGTCTTTGGCACCCAGTGAAGTGGTCAGAGCTCCCTCATGATCTGAAACCCTTTCCTGTTGTTGCAGAATTAGCCAAATTATCTTTTGAAGAGTAATTGTCTTTGTTGCTGTTCCTCGCTCTTGCTGCTACTCTGAAAGGTTACAGCCAAAGGAGTGCTGGGGCTGCTTTGCTTTCCACCCCCAGGCTAAAACTTCAACAGAAACACCAGAGGGAACCTGGATCCCTGGAGTAACTGCAGACCACAGGCTAAATGTCCAAGCATTTCTTTCATTACTGAACCCGGGTTTAGCCTATATTGAATTTAAAGATGGTCCTTAGTGAGCAGAACAGTCTCCATGTAGCTGTTCCCAGAACAGGAAAAGGGTGAGTTTTGGGATGTAACACCTCTGTGAGTCTGTCAAGAGATGCTTGTGATCTGGGGAGTGCGGAGTGCTTCTTCCAAATGAGATTTCAGCTTGGTGAAGAGGAGGTGGGGGGAGGATTCCTGCCTGTAAACCTGCTGGGGAAGGTAGAAGCCTTGGGGGACAGCTGTCTGTTTGTGGTCAGGATATACTTGTTTGATCTTGGGAAAATGTGGTCTTGTAACAGTCTGGCAGAGAGAGGAGAGCTTCTCTCAGAGGAGAGAAAATTTGGAGCAGCTTTTAGGAGCTGTGGTGGAGGATGAGGGATTTCAGATTAAGTTGATGAATGAGGTAATGTTACATAGCTGCCCGCAGTAGCCCAGGATTTCTTTGCTATCGTGATAATTAGCGCATCTCGTGAGCTCAACTAATCGTTCCTGAATAGGACTCTGAGGTAGCCACTTCAGAATAGTTCCTGCAGCAGAGTTAATTCCACATTAGCCCTCCAGCAGTTGTGCCCCTTGGGGCAAATCCCTAGCTCTGCTAGGCTTTGTATTTAGTCCCTTCTGCTTACCAAGCCTTACCTCCCACATTCTCTTTCCTGCCTTTATTGTCACTAGCAGAGGCTCGCTGCGGTCCCATCAGAGCCGTGGTCACTGCTGGTGCTATTCTCGGCTCAGATTTGCATGTAGCGTTCCGGGTTGCACAGATTTGTGTGCCTGTGTTGGCATTTTATTGTGGTTTTATTCCACTGCAGTTCCTGCCTGACTTGTTATGTGCTTTCCTCTGCAGTTCTCTAACACAGCTTTTTAAGTCGTCTTCTGTTGACTCTTTCCTGCATACATTTATCTCTCTGGTTTTTATTTTAAATACACATATAGATATATAGATATAAATAGCCACTCTTTTTAACCTCTCTACATTTTCTTTGGCCATTCGCCAGTGTTAAGTTATATCACTTCATTATCTCTAATTTAAACTACAGGGCATTTGCTGCCTCTTTTTGATCCTTGATGAAGGCGTTAGAAATATTTGATGTTCCTCAGACCCTTGTGGTACCCAGGAGATGTTGTGCACTCTCAGTTTGGCGTGGTATGGATTGGTTTCTCAGTGATCTGTTTCCAGGCATTCGATTGAGCTGTTAGCTCATATCAGCATCCCGAGCTGCAGTGACTTCAGTGTCTGTCAGCATGTTTGAGTGCATGCTTGGTTACCTTTTCAGATGTTTGGATGTGCCCTCCTGTCTCCTACCTGCATCTGATTAAAGTTCACTTCAGTTTAAAGAACTCTCAGTAATCCAGTTAGTCTGGCAACATCCCTGCCTTATTGCCTTGTTTAGGTAAAACATTATAAAAATTGTTCTTGCCTGACTTCCTGTGTTTCCCTGAGAGCCTTCCAAAATTATTCAGCTAAAAGAGGATGACTGACAGTGTGAGAAACACAAGGTTGACAAGGCTAAGATGAAGCTGCAATCCTGTCTTCTCCCCCTGAGGAATGCCAGTTGGAGGTGCTCTTTCCGTTCCCTGTGATAGTCCCGGCTTGTAACTCCATGCTTGTTGTTTCCATGTTCCCTCCTGGTTCCTGCCTGGCCCAAATGTCCTGCTGAGAAACACCTTGGGTCTTTTTAAGATCTGGTGAAAGCATCTCTGCAGGGTATTTCCTAATGGGGTTCTCTGTGTTGTGTTTCAGAATGAACTGGACCAGGTGAAGGCCCAGCTCTCCTTGAAAGGTGAGTTCCAGCTGCCTGCAGAGGATCAGCAGCCCACAGCCCAGCAGGTCCTGGGCTCTGCCTATGCCACGTGGCTTGCCCAGGTCTGAGGAACCCCTGTGCAGAGGCCACCCCTCTCTGACGCCCAGGGCGTGGTTCAGGCTGCAAACGGTTTTGCTAGAGCAACTTCTTCAGAGCTTCTTCTGAGGTGGGAACACCTAAAGCAGTGCAAGGCTTATATCACAGAGCCTGAGTCCACAGTCTGGCCCAGCTGTGCTGTAGCTCAGGAGCTCACTGTGGCTTTAGACAAGTAGATACAGTTTTTTTGCCCCCTTCCTAATCACGAGCTTACGGAATTGCAGCACAGCTCTATCCACAGCAGGCTTGAAAGCAAAAGCCTTGGTTTTTTGCTTGCTGGGCAACACAGCTGTGTGTGGCAAAGGCTCATTCCCTGCAGCAGATGAGAGGGTGAAAGTGGTGTCCAAAAGCAGCAGTGGGAAGGCTTTGGATTTGTTTGGCCGTTGTAGTGCCACATGTGTCGCGCCAAGAGCAGACGGAGTTCAGTGTGCGCGCACTTCCATCTTCCCATCTTTAATTTTAGAGGATGTTTGAGGGAGGCAGGAAAAGCAAAAGCCCTGGAGACTTGTCGATGGGTTTTAAGCATCGTCTGTAGGCAGCCTGTCATCAGAACATGAGTCATGAGCAGCAAAAGGAAAATGTCAGTCTAAGTGACAGAAATCCTAAAACATGCTAGCAGAAGGGGGAAAAAAAAAATGTTTAAAGAATGCTGGGGGCTCACCCACGCCCCGAGAGTTGTCTTTCCTCTGCGTTCCTTGCATGCACGAGACAGACATGAATAGCCAGTAGATTGAGGATTCGGTCCTTAGCCTGAGAGCAGAATTGGATGGTCTGCACGTCTCTATTCTGAGGCCTGTTCTCCTGCCAGCTTGGTTGAGTTTAGTGACTTGGTAGAGAGCCAGATCTTCTGGGGAAGGTGGCTGGGATTCTTGCTAGGATATTATCCAAGAAAAACTGCTTGAAGGCCTGCTAATCTTCGCGGCTTCTGGTGAGTAGAGGTTGGATTTGACATTCCCTGTCCCATTCTCTTTTCATATTGGAAATGCGGAGCTCCTTCCCACCTGCTGCCTCCTTTGCTGTGGGTACTCTGCTCTCTGCTGGTTCCCGTGTATAAGTTCTCCATGTGAAGCTGTGCTCCGCTCTGTGCGCTGCAGAGGAGCTGTGGAGCTCCCAGGCTCTGAGCAGCCTGCAAATGGCTCGAGAGGTGCCAAGCTCCGAGCAGACCCAGCAGGCTCCGTGGGAGGCACTCTGAATGAGCTGCAAACTCATTCCTGCAGCACGAAGGGGTTTGATTCCTGCCATCTGCCTCTGGGCAGCTGGGAACGGAGGAGGGGGAAGCCCTAACTCTTTCAGTGGGTGTGGAGTCCCTGCAAATGCAAGGGAGCATCTCCAGGCACTGCCTCTGGTGGGAAAGGGTTATTCAGATCAGTGGAGAAGCCACCCGCGTGCTTCTGCTGGAGCACATTCCTCTCTTGTTCCTTGGTTCCCACATGGCTCTTTTACTCCCTGACTGAACAGTGGAAGCTTCACTGCAGGTCATGCTTCCACAGAATGTGGAGGCAGAATTTGAAACCGGATGGCTTGCAAGAACAAGCTTCATGGAAGGGCACTCTTTGGCTCTCTACTGTTGCCAGGCTGGAACCAGAGGTGATTTTAGCACAGACTGAAGATGCTGAGCTGAAGATTTTGCCCTACTCTCAGCAGGGTTAGGTGGAGGGGTTCCTGCTTTCCCTCATTATCCAGCTGCTTTGAGCTTCTCAGCGATGCTGGCTGCTTGCTGCATAGGTCTGGCAGCTCCTGACGGTGGTTGTTGCTTTCTGAGCTGTTCTTCCCTTGTATCCACAAAACAAATTGAAGTCTGGTGGTGTTTTTCACCACCTCTCTGGTGGTCAGAGGCATGTGCTTTGCTCCTGGCTTGCCAGGGGAGGGACAGCAGGACTCAAAGGTTTTGTGACCTGCAAAAAGTGGGCACTTGGGGAATTTCCTTAAAGCTGTCATGTGTCCTGCAGTGTCCCCAGTGTCACTGCCTCCTACCCTTTGATGTAGGTGCTGTGGCACGTGCAGCAGCTTGGTGGACCCCTGCATACAGCTGCCCAATGGCCCCCAAAGGGGTTCCTGACACTTTAGGTTCCATGTGGAGAGGATGGATACAAAGCTCTGTTCTCCAGCTCTATGACAGCTTGGTGTAACTCGAGAGGAATTATTTCCTTGTGCAAGCCTGGCTTTGAGAAAACACAAGAGTTAAGATACATCATCTTAATGCTAGCAGGGCTGGCACTGGAAAGCTATTAAAGGGAGTTTTTTATCTTTAGTAAAGAAATCTTGAAGCCTGCTGGCACTGAGAGAAGCAATTGCTCAGTACAGACCCTGGTGCAGACTGCACTTAGAGAAATGGCTCTCTCCAGGAACGGCCAAATCCTGGCAGCCTGGAGCTGAACCTGCAAGCAGTTTGTGTTCTGCTGCTGTGCTGCAGCTGGAGTCTGGGTTACCAGGCCATGACCTCTTCCTTTCTTCTTTTCCAGAGAAAGAGAAGCGGGAATGCCAGGCTGTTGTGGACGGGCTGAGGGACACTCTGGATGTGCGCAATGCCACGATAGAATCGCTCCAGAAGGTGCTGGGAGAGACAGAGATGCTGTGCTCCTCCCTCAAGGTATCCTTCCTGTCCCCAACAGGACTAACCATCATGCAGTCAGTGTTAGTTCTGTTGAAGATCTCTGCAGATCCTGCTAATAAAAAAATTGTGCTGGTGGGATTTTGGGTCTGGTTTTCATTTTGGTTTGATTAATCGAAGCCAGTGCTGTTGCTGGACTCGAGGTCCTGTTTGTGCTCTGCCCGAGGTGATTCAGAGGCATTAAAAGCCTACAGGCCTGTGGTTTGTGTACAGGTGCTCAAGGCAGAGGTATCCCTGGTGAGGGAGAAATGCCAGCCTAGCCTGAGGAATGTGGCTGAGCCTCGTTAATGAAGTGGCAGTGCTGGTCATAAAGGTGGTAGCAGGAGCCTGGTGTGGGAACTAGCCCCAGCGCCCTGTTGCTGAAACACTGGTTCCCTGAGGTAGAATGTTCTTCTGAAATGGGTTTAGGCCAAGTGGGATTCAAGGAAAATTAGTTTCTTACTTTGATTGGGGGAAAAATCAAACTGAAAAATGTGGAGGGGGAGTTACAGGCTTCAGCTGAGTGGGATCTGATCCAGCTAACTCTCCTGTCTCTGTTCTGTTGCCAGGGCTTTGCCTCAGTTAGGTTAGTAATGTTGTGAAGTCCTGGGATCAAATATTCCTGTTGTGCTTCAGCGTGCAGTGACTCAGTGTGTAGTCATGTACTGTGCATAAACAGCAAGAGGAAGAGGGTAAGAGCAGGAGCAGCTTTGTTGGGATGTCTTGGGGCAGCTTTGCCTTGGTGCTGGGCAGGCTGTGCTGTGGTGATGTGCCTGTCTCAAGAAGGTGGGCTGCAGGCAGGTGGGTTTGTGAGCTGCAGGCTGAAAGGTGGGGTAGGCATCTACTGCGCTGTCCGAGCTCTCTGACCCAGGATCCTAAACTGCATCGTGTTTCTTGACCTGCAAGGCCAAGTGGCCCAGAGAGAGCTTTTAGATGTGTTGTAGTGCTGTCTTGCTGTATGCCACCTGCAGCTGGGCTCTTTTGGGAGGAAGCATCTGGGAGGTCTACCTGACACTAGGTCAGATAGAGTAAGGAATTAATGCCAGGCAGGCCCCACTGTGAGCACAACTGTTTTTGCCCAGCCATAGGGTTATATCCAATCTGCTTGCATGTAAAGGCAGCCTGAATCTTGGCCATGGTATAGATGCTGGTGTGATCGTGGATAGGTCAGTGGCAGGATATTTCTGATGCCCCCTACTCCAACAGAAATAATTTTGACAGTGGAAGTTGGTACTTGCTGCTCAACTCAGCATCTCAGAGCTTGGTTTTCCTGCCTTGACACCTCCGGAGGACGTTCTGTGCTTATCTTCCCTGTTGCAAAACCTTCTCTGTATGCCTAAGTCCCTTTAATGAAAGCTGGGCAGGGCAGGAGGATTAGGGACCTGGGGGTATCTTTTCTGTGGTGTATGGGGTTTTCCAGCTGAATGCCAAGCACTGTCTTAAACTGCATCATTAAAGATTAAAGCACTGAACTTCTGCAGTGAAAATACAGGCTTAACTCGCTGTGACGCAGGTTCAGGCTGCGAGCTGGTCCTGTCTTCTGCTGGCACTGTCAGTTTGCTGCTGTTTCAGGCTGGCTGAAGCTGGGGATGCTGCTCTGACCAGGCACAAAACACTGCTGTGGGGATCTGAAGTGTTGAGAATTCTTTCAAGGGAAAAGCCAAAGACAGGCTCTGGTTAGGCAAGAGTAACGCATGAGCCTGCAACACTGTCCCTGCTGAACTTCCCAGTGGTTTCGCAGCTGCTTGGTTTCTGTGGCAGGAAGTGGATAAAATCCTTAAACTTCTGTGTGGGAAGGAGCTTTACAAGGGAATGATGTTTTGCCAGTTCTCTCTCTGGAATCAGGACTGTGCTGAAACCTAAGCCTTTCAAAGTTGCTGTGCAAAGTGCCCAGGCACACACAAACTTGGACAGCACTGATGCATCAGAATGGTGCTAATTCAGCTACCCCCATCCTCTGCCACACTGCAGATGTGTGCTTTTCTAGCTCAGCTGAGGTTCTGTGTTATTGCTGGAGAGGTGATGGCTGCAATAGGCTCACAGCAGGTGAGAGAAGTGCCCGGGTGGGTTTCTGGTTTGGCTGAGGTCTCCCAGAAGAGACCCACTTATTCCTATTTATGCTCTAAGCAGCTAATGGCAAGGAGAGTTAGGAGGCTGAAGCAGTCAGCTGTGCTCGGAGGGGAGGATGATAGCAAGATTTGCTTGCTGTGGACTCCTTTGCTTCTGAAAAACAAATTGTCACTGCTGCATACAGGACACTGTGCAGCCCCTCCAGTGCTCCCAGCAGAGGGGGGCTATGACATGGTTTCAGCTCCAGCCTTGCCTTGTGATTAGCACCAAGACCCTGCTGTGCCCGTGGGGAGCAGAGCTGGGGGTACACCGGGAGGGAGCTCAACTCTCCATAATCCCGGGCTGCTGAGGTGGTGATTGCATCTAGAGCCAATGTGTGCTCCCAGCTGCCCGCAGTGCACATAAGCCAGGATGTTTCTCCAGCAGTCCCTGGAGCCTTACTAACAGTCTGTGTGTGCTTGCTTCCCTGCAGAAGCAGATGAAGTTCCTGGAGCAGCAGCAGGAGGATAACAAGAGCTCAAAGGAAGAGGCCCGCCGGCTGCGGAACAAGCTGAGGACCATGGAGCGGTGAGATCTGGGGTGCTCCCTGGGCCTTGCAGGCTGGGCTGCACACCTCTGCCCTTCTTGGGGAGGGCAGGAGGGGTCCTGCTGGGCCTGCTGCAGCACCCACCTCCATGTGCTGGATCACCTTACCTGTGAGGTTGGAAACGACTGCATTAGCTGCCCTTGCCTGCCTCTTACCCCTGCCATGTTTGCAGACAGCTGCTCTTATTAAAAGCAGCAAGGCAGGGCACTGGCCTCATCTCTAGTGCACTGAGCATGGCTATGTGCCATTTCTGTTATCAGAGGATGCTGGGGCAGAATGCCAGCCCAGGAACACAGTTAGCCACGGGGCTATAGGGACCGAGAGCTGGGCATCAGTTCCATGGGCAGGATGTGTGTACAGCTGCCCCTTCTCTAGTCCCAGCAGTGCTGCTTTTCCCCAGTGAAAAGCCCTGCTTGGGGTTAGGCAGCTGTGTCTCTTCTCCCATGACACCCAGAGCGCCTGCAGGAGAAGCTGAGACTGCACCAGCCCCTTTGAGGGGGAAGCAGGGCTTTTGTCTCTTTCCAAGGTCTGTTTGTGATTTGTGAGCTGAGGGTGTGTTTTTGTTTGGTTGTTGTTTTTTTTTTTTTTGGTGCAGGATCGAGCTGTTGCTTCAGAGCCAGCGCCCAGAAGTGGAGGAGATGATCAGAGAGATGGGAGTTGGGCAGGCAGCAGTGGAGCAGCTTGCGATCTACTGTGTCTCCCTCAAAAAGTAGGTGCTGCAGGCTTGGCACAGCTGGCTGGTGCTGTCCTGGGGGTGCCCAGGGCAAACCCTCTGCTGAGCACCAACAGGCACACAGGCTCTGTGGGGCTCTCGCCGCCTCTTAGGGCTTCCACTGGGTTTTGACTGACAGATCCTGGGGACCTAGTTTGGAGCCTGTCACACTGAACTGTTCCTCTTGTCACTGTAATGACATGTGTGTCACCATGGGAACTGTCTCCAGAGTTGTCAGTGCACCTATGAAGTGATGATGATTATTCCCTCTGCTTTCCTCTCATGCCCGGGGGAAAGCAAGCGGATGCAGAGCTCTGGGTTGTGCCCTCTGCAGCACTGCTCTGTGCAGCTGTGGCCTCTGGCAAAGTGAGCCTGCACTGCTGCCCTCCCCTACCTGGATATCCATCTGGTCCTGCTGGGGAAAAAGCACAGCATTTTTTGTGTCTGTTCTGATGGCAGCTGAATAACTGCAGCTTTGGTACAAAGCTGTAACGAGGCAAGTGTCCCTGTGGTGTAATTGGGAATGAATGTGCACGGCCGGTAGTGTGAAGTCTCTGAAAAGTCACTTAAAGCAAAGTCCCCTGTTTGCTGCCAGCATGGAGGCTGTGCTCTGTTGTCTTTTTCACTGGCAACTGAAATGCCTCTGGCTGTGGTTCCCATTTTGGTGGTGGAATCAGGCATGGTATCCTGTGCAGGTTTTTTCTCCCCTGTGGTGTAGTAGAATGTGTGACACAGTGTTGGTACACTCATTTCTGTTCCTTAAAGGGCTTTGTGTTTCCTGGGTTTTCTCTGGTGGCTCTGCAGGTCCAGAGCTTCAATTTAAGGGTCTTGGTTTGTCTCTGAGAAGTTCTGGTTCAACTGTCTTACAAACAGCATGACTCTTTGGGTTTCTTCGTAGGGAATATGAGAACTTGAAGGAGGCTCGGAAGATCTCTGGTGAGATGACAGAGAAGCTGAAGAAGGAGCTGTTTTCTGTCAACAATAAGGTAAAGGGAGAGTGTGGGTTGCCAGGGTGACATCTGGTCTGTAGATCCCTGTCCGTAACTGAGGCCCAAGGCCTCTGCAGTGACCCTCTCCCACACTGATTGGTACAGGTGTGTAGAAGGGTCGGGCTGGGGTTTCTGGGTCAGGATGTGACGTGGTGAGCAGGCAGCTCATGGGCTGTTGTCAGGAGGGCAGACTCTGGGGACAGTGCAGTGCCAGCCAGAGTTTGGCAGGGAGCCTGTGCTGGAAGGCAGCTGCACACAGGTACTCCACAGCTCCCACTGGGTTCTGGAAGCAGCAATTCCTTCATCCGGCTGCACTGCTGAGCACTCAGCTGCCAGCTCCTCCTGCTGCAGAACTGGGCCCCTAAGGAAGTGGGAAGGGGTTTGGAGCCAGTATCAGTTGAGCAGGGCTTAGACCTGGCTTGGTGCAACCAATCACACCCAGCCTTGTGCCTTCAGCCAACTGAATGGGGCCAGGGCTCCCACGTCATGCTGTGCCCAGAGCACAGTGAGAACACACAGGTGGCCCTGCACAGAGCCTGCCTGGTCAGAGGCCTGCAGGGCTGGTTCTGAGCTGGTGCAGAGCTTGGGGATGCTGATGTGCCTCTGCTGCTGTGCTCCCCCTGCTCCAGGTCTGGCTGGGGTCTGTTAGCTCAGGTCAAGCAGGACTCTATTCTGGTAGCACATCCCTGTGAAAAGCATGTGTGTAGCCTCAGTCCCCAAGGCACAGGTGTTCCCTGGGGCATCCCCGTGTCTAAGCCAACAAAGTGAGAGGCTGTGGGTGGATTTGGCCTACTTTTGTTACTCAGCCATAGCTGTTGTCCCCTCAGATGGAGAAGGAGGTTTTCAGATTGCTGTGCTGTGCTCCCCAGAGGAGTTAACCCCTACACAAGGTGCTGCTGCTGGAATTGGGCTTCTCCTGGCTGAGTCAGACCCAAGCTGTGATGGCTGGTGTGGGTCAGGAGGACACGAGTCAGTGCACAAGGGGCTCCAGGCTTGGCTGACAGAGAGCTGACTGTACCCACAGTCCATGAGCTGGCCCAGACTCCCAGACCCACAGAAGTCTCTGAAGTGGTAGCAGTCCACTTCCTGACCCCTGCTGCTGGCATGCTTCCCTTTTGAATCAGGCTTGTCCGTGTGCCAGCACTGCTGATGCACAGCCATCCTCCAGCTTGTGGTTTGTAATTCCTGTGCTCTGGTGTGTCCAAAGTCCTGCAGGAATTCAAAACGCAGCCACCAAGTGTTAGAGCAGGGAAAGTCTGCTGCCGTCAGGCATAAATGCTGGGCAAGCAGCCCTGGAGATCCCTCTGCAGGCAGCTTGTGGAATTGGGTAGGGATTGGATTGCGCTGATACAGGAGAGATTGGTCAGACTGACACAGGAAAATTGAGCCCTTAAACAGGGGAAGTAGCATATGGTGCAGAGCACACTGCTCTCACAGGGCTCTGCAGTCCCTCTTACCCAGGTAAGGGTAACCCACACTCCGTTGTGTTCTGCAGCTGCAGAAAACGACTTCAGAGTTGGAGAAGACAAAGGAGGAGTTAAAAGGCACACAGAAAGATCTGAAGAATGCAGACAAGGAGATCTTGGTGAGAATATAATTCCTCATGGCCAGCTGCCAGTTACTGCAGACTGGTCTGCAGCTGCAAACCAGGAGTCATGCTGGCTTTTTGCTCAGTGACTAAATTTCCCAGCCTACCTCTGAGCTCCACCCGATGCTGAGTTATGGAAAAGGGGCAAAGTTTCTACTGCTAGATTTTTCCTTATCTCACCTTTTCCCTCCAGAGTTTGAAGAAGAAGATAGACATCCTGCAGGATACTCTGAAGGTCCCATCTGTAACCAGGGAAACACTCAGTCGGCTCGTCTTTGAAAGGTTAGTGAGCTGCAGCCTCAGATACAGTACAGGCATGGAGGTGACAGGTCCAAAACAAAAGTTGACAGTTTAACTCTCTGAGAAAGCAGAGATGTACTAGTCTGGCAGGTGTCACAGAAGTGTGGCTGTTTTGTTCCTTGTGTCCTTTTCCACGTGGCTGATGAGATGATGTTTGGTTTACATGGAAAAAGTGTGTTTCTCAGAGGGTTTGGGTCAGGAGCAGGTAGAGGAATGGCCTGGGTTTTGAAAAAGTCTTTGTCACTGTGTCCTGCCTGGGAAATGTCCTTAAAGCTGCTTTTCTTGTTGCTTTGGAGTTGGCCTTGTGAGGAGAATGCCCTGATTTATGGGGACCAAAGATCTTAGCTCGGCAGAGGAATCTAGCCTTAAAAATGACATCTGCTTTTATCCAGCCTTTCTTGAGGAGTCTGTGCCATTACCCCAGTAGAGCAAGCTGGGTTGTGTCCATAGAGCAGCAGTGTGCCAGTGATTCCTGGGCTCCGGGCGCTGCTGTCACAGCCCTCAGCATTTGAGGGGGAGCACTAATTTGGGACACTGAATATAAACTCTGGGGTTCAGACTGTCCTTTCTTTGCTGTGTAAGCAGAACAGGGCTTTGCTGCTGGTCCAAGCACTGCTGTCTAAGCAGTCACTGTCATGGGGTGCAGCTCTGCCTTCCCCTGGGTGGCAGGCAGTGGCTTGGTGACGGATGCATTTCTTGTCCTGGCAGCCCTGCTCCCGTGGAATTGCAGCATCCAAAGCTCCACCGGCCAGCCCACAGCGATGAGATCAATCTAGATGCTACTTATGATGTGGACACCCCTGAACACCAGCCCTGCACAGCTCCCTTCGGCCCTGCAAAAAGACAGAAGCTGGATAAAAAGCCGTGAGTTTTCCCTCCTCTTTCTGCTTCTAAAGGAGATCAAAGTCTCACTGCTTTAGAAGTTCCTGTGTGAGCTCAGATAGCTCTCCAGCTGCCTGATGGCGTGCTGCAAGCTTTGTCGTCATTTGCTTGGCCTTGTCTGTCCTTGCCAGCTCCACTTGAACAATAAATCTCTGCTGATTTGCTCCTTGGGCTCCTTACAGGCCTCCCGTGGTAAATCTGGCAAAGAAAGTTCTGAAGGAAACAGTGGAGGTAAAAGAAATAATCTTGATTTTTCTGTGTCGCCTCTTTGATTCTGCTGTTAATAAGCCTGGGATAAAGCATCTATTTTCTCCCTTGTGTCCCTAGATGGGCCCATCTATAGAACCAGTCTGTGCTTCAAAGTGTTTTCCTTGATGGTCTCTTAGAAACACTGTTGCTGCCTCGGGGCTCCTGAAACTGGGCCTGAGAAGGAAGGGTGGGAACCCACCTGCTTCTTGCTGATGATTCTGCCCCAGATGTGTTTCACAAACACCACCTGGAGCTGACCACAAGGGCTGTGGGGTCAGCTGAGGTGGCTGTTCTCCCAGCCTTGCTGGGGGCAGCGTCCTGCCTCCTGGGCACTGTTCCACATAAGCCCCAGTGGGAGGTTGGAAGCTGCTAGGTTTCAACCTGACATGTGCTATGGCAGTAACCATTACCTTAAATAGCTGTCTGTGTTGTTAGTGCTGCCTGTATGTGGATTCCATTCAGCAGATTGTGCTGGTTAAAGGGCTTTTCTTGTTATTTTGTGGGACAGAACGGGGCAGATGATCTGGAGGATGATGCTCTTAAAGGACTCTTGCCAGCATTCATCAGGAACGCTGTTTTCTCCAAGAAGCCGTCTTCGGGTGGTTTGCTGGGTTCTCACAAGAGCATGGGTGCTGTAAGTATGACTGTCCAGCTGGGGAGTGTGCCCAGGGCTGGCACTGCCACCTCTGTCCTGAACTGACCCTGCAAGAGGAAGTGAATGAGGCTTTTACCTTGCCACATACAGTGTGTGGAAAATAAATCTCGGAGCACAACCTGGCTACTTCCCAGTCCTGCAGAGCTCCAGGGATGACAGATGCTCATTCCCTTCCTGGCAGCAGACTAAGTGGCTCTCAATGTCCTATTCCTTCACCTCCTTGGAGCTTAGGGTGTTCTCCTTGTATTCCTCAGTCCCAGTCAAAGCAAGGCAAAATCCTAAGCCTTGCTTGTCCTGTCTCAAAAAGTAAGGCAATACATTCCCAATATTCCCAAACTTTGTTAATACCCATGGGTCTGTCTTTTTCCAAAAGTGAGGGCTTAATGCAAGTACTGAGTATTTCCAAGTGCCTTTAGCCCCCCTCCAGAAGCTGTGGTTTGCAAGACTCCCCCTTTCCCATGAACAGCATGAGGAGAGGTAATCAAGGCTCTGTGTGCTGCTCCAGGCTCATTTGTTTTTCTCTCCTAGGTGAGGACGGGCTACGATGGCATGGGAGGCAGAACAAAGTTCATAGAGCCAGTATCCTTTCCTGCAGCTTATGTGGCTGAACTGGTGCTGTGAGCACTTCAGTTCTGTTCCTTCTCTTTGGTCTCAACAAAAAACGGACTTGGGACCATCAAGGAGTGGTTTGCTCAGATTTCTCTCTGAATTAATCTGAGCTCAGCAAAGCTGTCAAGGACCTGAACCTGCTGAGAGCACTTGTGGCTGGTTCTGAGGAGCACATCAGGCAGAAATCAGTGCAATTTGCAGGGACTGCCTGCACCCTTGAGATCTTTTGAGAGCAGTGCAGCACAGCCTCTTCCTCACTGTGTGCCTGCCAGCCTGTGCAGCCAGAGCCCTCATTCCTGCAGGATGCTGCTGCTCACCACTGTGGTGAGGAGTGGCTGGGCTGAGCTCACCCCATGGGTCTGGAGCTGCTCCTGCTTTGGGGTTGCTCTGCCACGGGAGGCTGCAGGCTCTGGCTGCTCTACCTTTACCTGCACAGTGTCCTGGCTCAGGAGATCCTGCAGCTTGAATAGGTACACTCTTAAAATGCTGTTCTATCTGCAAGGGGATAGCATAGAATCATTGAATGTTGGAAAAGAGCTCTAAGATCAGAGTCCAACCATTAACCCAGCACTGCCAAGCCCACCACTAGCCCCATGTCCCTAACTACCATGTCTGCATGGTT
This sequence comes from Chaetops frenatus, assembly GCA_013400775.1. Classification (NCBI taxonomy): domain Eukaryota; kingdom Metazoa; phylum Chordata; class Aves; order Passeriformes; family Picathartidae; genus Chaetops; species Chaetops frenatus. Next base: position 91,267 of record VZTR01027123.1, on the reverse strand, counting down.
TTTGAACACTTCCAGGGACTTCCACCACTTCCCTGGGCAGCCTGTTGCAATGCTAGATCACCTGGTTAGTGAAGAGATGTTTCCTAATATCCAGTCCAAACCCCCTGTTTGGGAAACGTTCCCTGACTTGTGGGAGTGTGAGAAGGTAGCAAAGCCCATCCTGTCCTGCAGGGAGTTTTTCCTTGGGTGCAGATGTGTGGCTGGGTCCCAGATCTGTGGTTCAGGCTGGTCTGCAGCAGATGATGGGTCACTTGTGTTCCCAGGGCACTGATCTGTGCTTTCCTTGACAATTTTACCTCCAGACAAACCTGGCGGAAATCCGTCCATTATCAGTGAGGAGCAAGAAGAAGGTCTCCAGACCAGCATCTGGAGCTCCTTCTGTATCTCCCTCCAGCAGCAGCCAAGCCAGAATGGACACTTTCCTGCTGTGAGAGCCCCTGACTTCCTGGGAGAGGCTTGGAACAGGCTGCAGGGCAGAGCACACCAGCCCAGAGCCTGGCAAGAGGCAGTGTGCAGCCACCACTGCCTGGGGTACTGTTTGCAAAGCACTGATGCTGCCTTGTGGGGGAGATGAGCTGCCCTGTGGAGAATCCTGCCCTTGCAGCAAGCCAACAAGAGGCCAAGCCTCTGGCTAATCCCAGGACTGAGTTACCGTCCTCGTTTTACCATTCTTTCCTCCTTTTTCGTGCAGAATTAACAGGATTTTCTTGCCTTCTGGCCTCCTCAGAGCTCTGCAGTTGCTGCTGCTTTGGGCTGTCTGGCACCATGTGGAACTGCACTTCTCGGATGCAGCCACAAGCAGGAGAGGTGCAGGAAGGGTGTCTGGGATGTCAGTCTAGAGAGCAGCAGCAAGAAGGGACCTGGACCAGCTCCATGCCTGGTGCAAATAGTTCCAAGAAAGTTTACTGGAGGAAGAAGTGTGTAGAGCAACCTGTGTGGCTTTGTGGAGTGTCTGTATATTCATCATCAAATTAAACACCTTCCCTCAGCCACAGGCCTGTGGGGGCTGTGTTACCCTGCCCTGTTTTGGGCCATGAAGTCCAGAGTGGTCTTGCAGGCTTGGCACTGGAACTACTGACCTGGAAGGAAAGTTTTGAGGTGATGCCATGCTCCACTTGGAAGCAGGGGTAGGTGTGGTGGTGTGACCTCTGTGCTTTCCAGGTGTTGGTGTGAAACTTGTGTATTAACTTGTATTTTTTTGTAAGATTGTAGAGTATTTTTGTTATTTTGTAACTGTTCTGCCTTGTGATTAGAGGGTTTGGGATGGCCTGGAGAAGTGCTGAAGAATGGGCTCCCTTCAGGAGAGGGGAGGCTGGTGGGGCTGAACCTGTCTGGGTTCTTCAGCTTAGAGCTGTGGAACAGGAGATCCACACCTAAAGCAGGGCTGTCTGAGCTGCAAGGAACAGATGTGCTCAGGCCACCTAATAAAGCACTCTACTGTGCAAATCTGACATTTCCTATTTCCAGCTGCTTCAGGCCAGAATCTGTAGCACTTGGACTGGCTGAAAGCATGTTTTTAGGGAAATAAAGTATATTGCTGTGTACACTTTGTAAGACAAGTTGCTTCTGAGCATTTTTTCCACTCTGTTGTGCCTCAGGGTGGAGGTCTGAGCTTGAGTGCTGGATGAGATCAACCCTTCAGGAGCCTGGGGCGTGCCAGCCCTTGGGAGACAGGCCCCTTGTGCAGGAAGGGCAGTGGTGGGGACAGGGATACCCATCCCCAGGGAAGTGAACAAGACAAAAAACCCTGCAGAGCACGAGCTGTGTCTCACCTGCATCAACTGCAGAATTAAGTGGAATGGGGGGAGAGTTTGGAGGAGCAGGAGAGGGTTCAGAGGGCTGGGAGAAAAGCTTGGGAGGAAGGGAGGGGGGGACTTGATCAAGCAAAGTAAATTCTTCAGAGGAGAAGCTTTGGGAGAGGGTCTGCAGAGAGCCTGCTGTGTGCTGTCCTTGTCCCTTTGAAGTAGGTATCAAGTGTCTGTAAAACGTCTGGATGTCTCCAGTTCAGGAAGACCCTTTTAAGATGGCAGCAGTGAAGGTCTGTCTGGGTGTGTGGCTGGTGGGGGAGGTGGGCTTCCATGTTGGGGTGCTGGAGAGCTGCTGTTGTGTCTGCCCATAAAGGGAGAACAGATCCCAGCCTGCAGTGGAGGGGTTCAGAAGAGTTTTTGGGGCTGTTTTGACACAGTGGCAAGTTGAAGCTGGGGTTTGAGCACCTTGGCTGGACCCCACCTGCACCACTTCTGCTGCATTCAAGGTGGACGTTTTGGGTCGCCTGTGTTTGGGGGACGCATCACCTCAGGAAAAATTCCAAACAAGCCTAATTATTTTGGTGTGTCCTGGCCCACCTGCTCAGTCCCCTGGCTCCTTTCACCCACTCCTGCACTCTTACTTTTCCATGGACTTGTTGCTGCTGGGTTGTTTCTGGGGTGTTTTTGTTCTGGTTCATTGCACGTCTGTTGCCCCTGCCCAGAACTGAAGCTGTTTGCTTCTCTTACTCGGTGCTGCTCTCAGTTGCTGCAAAGCTCTCTTCCTGCTGTATCACAGCTTTCACACCCCACTCCTGCTCCTCGGGGGACAGCAGTGACCCCCGGCGCCAGCATCGCCTTCCCTGGGCTGGGGGATACAGAAGGGGCTGAGGTCCTTTGGGGCTCGTTGGAGCGGGTTGCTATTTCGGTGCACTCCGACGTGAAGCTGAACCAAGTTCCACGTTTATTTTAGGATTTAGCGCGTGTGCGTTGACTCACAGCCCATAAAAAGCAGCCGCCAGCACTGCCCGGGCTGTGTCGGATCTCAGCTCCGGCAGCGCTGGGGCTCCCCCCGAGGCGGGGTCCGGGCCGCGGGAGCCGCAGGGTGGCAGCAGGGGACCGGCCGGCGGTGGCAGCGCGCCGGTTAATTACCGCCGTTAATTACCGCCCCTCATTAACGGCAGGGGGCGAGAGGGAGCCCCGGCCGTGCCGGGTGCGCTCGCACCGGCACCGCCGCTCTCTGACGCCATGGGCAGCCTCTGACCTCATAGAGAGCGAGCGTGACCTCACGGGAGGGGAGGGCTGCTGGGGGCTGAGCCTGGAGCTCAGGGACAGCGAGTGAGCCCATGGGTTGGGCCCGGGCTGTGATGGAAGAGCAGCGGTGGTCACTGGCTGGGCTCTGGGTGACCACGGGAGGCACTGGGTGCTTCTGGGCTGAGGCTGTGTGTGACCTCACAGGGAGGTGCGTGCTCATTGGCTGGCTGAGAGCGGCTGCCATGACCTCATGCAGTAGCAGGGTGCTGATTGGACAGTAGGGTGTGACATCACAGGGCTGTCTCCGACCTTATGGGGAGCAGGGCAATCATGGACTGGCAGAGTGTGACATCACAATGGCCTCAGAATGGCGCAAGAGACTCATTGGCTGGCAGGGTGTGATGTTCTTGGGCAGCCCATGACATCAAGGGGGAGGTGGGTGCTTATTGGTTGTCAGGCTGTGACTTCCAGGGGAAGCACATGACTTCATGGAGGAGCGGACACCTCATTGGTCGGTGGTGTGTGACATCCCGCTGCAGCCCGTGACCTCATGGGTGAGCGGGCACTCATTGGCTGTTGGGTGTAACCTCATGAGGAACCGCGCGCCCATTGGCCGGCGGGCCGTGACGTCACGGCAGACGGGCCGCTCATTGACGGCCAGCGCGGGAGCTCGCGTGGCGCCGCCTGGCGGGCGCGAGCGCTGGCGCTGCGCGGCGCCGATTGGCCGGCGGGCGGGGCGGGGCGGAG
>VZTR01027123.1:17046-87406 GCA_013400775.1 Chaetops frenatus | reverse complement strand
GGGCGGCGGCGGACAGCTCCCGCCCGCCGCCGGGCCCAGGTCAGAGCGCGGGGCGGGGACCGGCGCGGGGCGCGGGGTCGGGCGCGGGCTCCGGGGCTGCGTGGGGCTGTCAGGGCGCGGGGCACGGCTGGATGGGCGTGTGGGCACAGGCGCCTAGCGGGCGGTGGGTGCGGGTGTGCGTGTGGGGGGCACGGGGCTGTGTGGGGGCACGCGGGCAGGAGGTGCAGGGCTGAGCGGTGCCGGAGCGCGGCGCAGAGCTGCGGTGGGTGCCGCTGTGGTGGGTGCCGGGCTCTCTGCGGGGCACACGGGTGCCCTGGGGTGCAGGTCTGTGGGGCATCTGCAGGCGAAGGCAGGCGGGTGAGAGAGGAGTGTGCACGGAGTGCGGGCCGAGCGGAGAGCCGGTGTGGGCAGCAGGGAGAAGGCGGGTGAGGGAGGTGCGGCGGGGCTCAGGGAGGTGATGGAGGCACCCGGGGCGGGTCACTGCTGGAGGGTGCAGCCCCAGCGGAGCTGGCAGCTCCGGGACACCCGTGGGTGCTGGGGAGGGCAAAGGTGCGGTTTGGGGCTGGGGATGGGAAAGGGATGGAGTGCCCGGGGAGGAGTGTCGTGTTTGGGGGGCAGGGAGAAAGCGGGGTGCTGCCCGGTGGGCAGAGGTCCAGCAGCGGAGGGATAGGGATAAGGAGAAGGAAGGATGGTTCGGGGTTGGTGGGTCTGGGCGGGGTGAGGGGATGGTGCCTGGCAGCACACGGCTGAGATCACTGGGGCGTGTGAGCACCCCAAACGTGGCCACCCCAACTGTGACCACTCCCAAACGTGGCCACCCCAAGTAGAGCCAGCACCAAACGGGAAAGGTTGTTATGTAACAGGAGGGACGTGCAGCCCTGCCAGGAGTCATCGGTGCAAAACCTCGCAGGGAACTGCACCGAGCCGTTCTCCTTCTCCCAGGCAGCGCCAGCTGGGAGGGAGATACTTCAGAAGTGAGTGTGGGATAAGAGATACTCCTTTAAAAAAAAAAGCCAATCCTAAAGCATCATCCTCTCTGATAAAATAAAGGCAAGGAGCAGAAAGTTGCGCGGGGGGATGTGGGGGACTTGGCAGGTGGTTCCCCCTCAGTTTGTGGCCAAGGCAGTGCCATTCTGAGCTCTTCACCTCGCCTGGGCAGCGATGAGCGCTGCTGCTGTTGCCAGTCGTGTTGCTTCAAACAGGGGAAATCTCCAGGCAGGAGCACGAGCAGGAGGCTGCAGTCTTGCCTGGCAGTGGGCTCCGTCGTGCTGGGCTTCAACCACTGCTCCCAGGCAGTGCCGTAACATCCAGTGGGATCCAGAGGTGCTACAGGGCAGTATGTAAGATCCCTGTGAGCTTTCACACAGGGAGTGTGAAAAAAAATACCTTTGAGTGAAATTGTGCTTGTTTTCTTTTACGTTTTTCTCAGTTTCCCTTGCTAGAGAGTCACAACCCCTCCGCATTGGATTCTGCCAGTGAGAAGTTGTTTGTAGCTGCTTGAACAATTTAAAATCAAATACCTGCGGGGCTGTTTAGGCCGCTGCAACGAGAGGAGCCTAGGAAGCTGTGCAGGTCTGCTGTCTGTCTGATTTTGGCACTGCTCCCCCCATTACTGTCCAGTGTCTGTGTTTGCACTGGGGGTTCCCAGGGGTTTTTAGGGTCCTGGAGTACATGGGGCTGATGGATGGCATGGATGGCATGGACGCCCAGTCTGCAGCACTGGGCATCCATGCTCCTTTCCTGCCAGAAACAGCAGGTTGTTTTTTCCAGCCATGCGCCAGCCCTCGCACACTGATGCTCCTGCTCCTCCTGGGAAGCTGTTGCTGGGGAGCTGCCCTCCCTTGCAATTAATTAATGCAATTAAAGAGGTGGGCCAGGTGGGGCTGTGCCGTGGAGCAGCAGTGGGATGGGGACGATTCTGAGCTGTGCCAGTGTTTAAAACCTAAGCGTGGGAGGGGTGTGGGGGGCTGAGATGGCACTGAGGGATTTTAATCCAAGGTAGCAAAGTGTCAGTGAAGGGAAATCAGGCCTCAAGAAGAAAGTCGCTTTTTCGAGGTGCAGGAGTGAGCACATAAGAGAGACCATAATGTTGTGAAAGGTTCAGCAGAGCACAGGATGTGCTGGCCAAGCAGCGAGTGTGCAGTGCAAAAGGTGCTGCCCCAGGAATCCCAAGTGACCAGGGAAAGTGAGTTTCTTTCAATATCAGAGCAATTTTTTTTCCCCCTCTGAATTCAGTAACCTAAATCCACATGCAAGCCAGTGAAAACCATAGTAGTATGACTTTTCTGTGTCATTTTTCACAGTTTGCTTTGTGTTACCCAGAGAAATAGTCTGAATACCTTACAGGGGGTACCTTGGATGATGGGGTCTTGTGTTTAAATCCATAATAATTATTTCTAAGGAGCTATGCATCCACTGTGAAGAGACTTCAGAGAGTAGAAACCACCCATAGAAGTAGCATCTTCTCATTAGGTTGCAACATCTACCACTATTTATAAACTTTGATTTTCTGTTTGCATGCTTTGGCAAGGCACAGAGGAGCTAGAGATTGGAGGGAAGCTGGGAGCAGTGCTCAGCCATGGGGTGGTTTGGCTTTGCCAGCAGGATGCAGCTCTGGAAAAGGCCAACATGGTGCAGAGTTGGCTCAGGCAAGGTGTTTTCAGTGCAGACCTCACCCTTGTGCAAGGAGCTGCTGGAATCTCGCCTGAGGGGCCTGTGCCCCACTCTGGTACTCCAGCCAAGGAGAGATTGAATCTGAGGAGGGAGGGAAGGGTTGCTGTTGGTCTGCTTGGACAAACAGAGCCTCTGTAGCCTGAAAGGAGGTGAAAAGCTGGAGCATCATCAGCCTGTAGGATCAAAGGAGCCCAGATAGGTTGCTGATGCATTTGGACAGAAAGCTTTCCAGTGCCTGGCAAGTCCTGGTCTCTTCCTCCAGAGAGAGCACCTAAGTGGAAGGGACAAGCTCATTTCAGGGGATGGATGGATGGATGGATGAAAAAGGCTTGGATGGGAGAGTGGGGATGATCCCAAGTTCAGAAATGTAGCTTGGAGCACAGTGCTTTAGATGGCTGGTTTTCCTGGTAACCTGCAGAGAGACTTTATTGCTGCTTCTGATTGTATTTGTGCCTGATTTATGCTGGATTCATTCAGGTTTTCAGTCTCTCTGCTGCTCAGCTGTGGAGCTTGTAAAAGGCTCTTTTTGACACCTGGATGCAAGAGCTCAGGCTGAAGGATGGGAGAGGGGCAGAGGGGCAGTCTCCAGGGAGGCATTGAGGACCAGCCACAAGTTCAGGGGCTGTCTGTGGCAGCAGCAGTGCTTTCAGCACCGATGTTTCTCTGGAGCTGGGAGATGCACATTGCCAGCAGCCAGGCTGGCTGCAGGCTGCAAGGCCATGGCACACTGGCAGAGATGCCAGGACCTTTGTTTTCCACACTGTGGGTCATACCCCAGTATTTCTTAAGCTTCAGGCTTGCTGTGAGCTGAAGCAACTGAGAGGAAATGTTTCCAGTACTGCGGGGTAGCACCTTTGGCGTGGGCTATGAGTTCCCCTAGAGCCTTCTCTTGGCTTGGAGCAATGGCAAGGCAAGTGCTTATCCTGTTTACCCTGCTGTACATTCAGCATTGCTCTGTTTGGCAGGTGGTGGAGCTTGAAGTAAAAAATCTGGTGATAGGGAAGAGTATGGGGAAAGAAAGCCCTTTAAATCAATGCTTTGGACAAAAGCATTTTGAACTGCAAAGCATTGCAGTTTGGATGCTCCCTTTTACCCTCTCAGTAGCTCACTTGTATGTACTTGTTTGCTTGCCATAAATACCATCACAATGAGGGAGAAGAAGTTTATACATAAAGATAATTAAAAAAAAAAAAAGCAACTTTGCCTATTTCTTTTTAAGTGGGCACTTTTCTCAAGCTTGCAGAAATGAGCAGTCAATGTCCACTTTCATATGACTGTGCTAGAAATAAAACCAGACTATGTGATAGGAAGTCAGGCTGCAGAGAGGGCTTGTGCTCACCTGGAGAGCCCAGAGAGCCAGCTCCATCCTTGTTTCCATGCTCTGCTCTCCCCAAAGGCTCTGAGCCCTGCACAGGATGGGGCAGAGGCATCACCATCAGAGACGTTGCTGGGAATTTTCTCAACTATTAAAGTAGTTTTTCCCTGGCTGAGCCATGGACTGGCACTCTGGAAAAGCCTGCCACATTTCTGCACCTCTTGAGCATTAATTTATTTGCTGCAAGACATTTGGAGGGCCAGGAGGGAGACGAGGCTGGGTTTAAGTGAGGAGGGGAAGAACAGATACACAGTGTTTTGAGCTCATCAAACTTGTGTGAGCAAAATAAAAAGTAAAAGGAGTAGAAAATGGTGTACATGATGGATCAAATCAAAATATTTGTGGTGTTAAATACCCCCTTGGGCTTCAATTCATCTTCCCCACCTCATGGGCAGGCAGTGCTGGCTGTGACACAGTGCTTTGCCTACTTGTGATTGTCTGACAGCAGCCATTAGGCCACTGAATCCAGACGGCACAGTTCTCGGTGCTTAAGTAACTCCAAAACCTCTTCTGGGAACGTGCTCATCAATATTCACAGTGTTTGGCATCAATTATTAATGCCTTTATTTCCAAAACAAATACACAGATTTGCAATCTGCCTCACAGGTCGGCGTTTCTCCCTGCTGGAACCAGCCTGGATGGTTTGCTGTGCACGTGGATCTTTACCCCCTGCTTTTGCTGGGTGAGGGGCTCCTGGGGATGTCCCTACAATGTCCACTTCTGCTCAGAAAGGACGTAGAAGAATTTGGAAGGATTGATGTCCTTTGCTCTGTTGGCTTGTGCTGGTTGAAAAGTTGGAGGAGTGCTTGGCTTCTTCTGGTACAATTTGAAGCTACAGCAGGGCCACTTCCTTTGCACTGGAAAGCTGAGTGCTGATGGTCAGCCTTCTGGTGGAAGGTGTTCGTGCCCACTGCAGGATATTGGAGCTAGATGATCATTAGGGTCTCTTCCAACCCAAACCATTCTGATCATTCTGCTGATGCTCAGGAATGGAGCTGCAGCTCAAGTGGCCACATCCATTTGGGCTGGCAGCTCCCTCCACACTGCTGCTCATGTTGAGCTGGCTTCTGCCTCTCCACTTCTGCTTCTCCAGCGTGCTGGAATAAAGCTGTTTCTTTTCTCTGCTGTGTGAATCGAGCACATATTTGATGTTTCCAATCATGTTTCCAATTCAGTGCAAACAGATAGTCAGTGCTGTGGCATATTCCTGCAGTGTATATGAGTTTGGGGAATACTTGATGTGCATCTGGACTGGCAGAACACCACAGCCTGCCTGCCACAGCCTCTCTGCACAGCCGTCTTCACCGCTTCCTTGGCTGGGGCTGGCCCAGGGTGTTCTTCCAGCAATCCTTTTCCAATATCAGGCTAATTTCCTAGGGTATGAGGTGTCCCTTGGGAAGGATGGGATAGGCAGTCAGGGTGCAAAGACTGCCTCCCGAGAGCAGGTAGCTCAGGAGGGTGAAGTGGTTTCATGGCAAAGGCGTTCTGGTTTTTCACTAAATGTGACAATAGGATTATCGCATTGACTTCCCTGTTGAGTGCTGCAGCTTCAGGATGTTCCTTGGGGATTTTTTTTTGGCTAGTGAGTGACAGCAAGTGCTGATGGTCATCCCGGTCCCACTCATCGTAAACTGCTACTCTTCTTGAATTTGAGATCGTTGCTGTTGAGCCATCACTGTGTTTTCAAATGTCTGTTTGATTGACAGATTTGTTATTTTTGTATCAGACTATGAGCACGACTATTCCTACGAAGAAGTTTTTTTTGTCTTTTTTCGTGCCTGGAGGTGCTAAGCTCCGGCGTGACCCCGAGGTGCTGCCGTGCAGCCTGTCAGTCATCGCTGAGCACATCGTACTGCTTTTCATGTCACTGATGCTGGGAAGTTTCTATGTTTATGAATGTGGTGAGCTGGCTCCTCTCTGAGAGCACCCAGTGTGCTATTTAGGAGCCTGCAAGAGCAGGCAGCATTGCTGGACCCTGTTAATGCTGGCCTGTGCTTTATGGTGTGACTGGAAGGCATGTTCATGAGGTGCTCTTCTCATGTTTAATACCAAAGATTACTTAGCTGCACTGATGGTGGTGTCTCGCTCGCTCTTGGCCTCTTTGTAGCTTTCCTAGTGTGTGTTTGATATTGAAGAGAGACCTCAGCCCCATTAACAGACTGGGGGACAGTGGGCTGGGGGGGCAGGAGACAGCAGCTTCCTGCCCATGTTGAGCTCCCCAGAGTCAAGTCAAGAAAAGCACCTCTGAATGCAATTTTTGTTTTGTTTTCTCTTATTATTTGTTTAAATGCCATGGTTTGGCTGGAGGTGGGGAGGGAACGTGCCCTCCAGCCTGGGCTGCTGGTGTTAGCTGGTAAAGATGATTACAATGGCTAGCAAAGGCACACCTTTGCAGTTCAGGGGCCCATGCTAGCCAAATGGTAATGAAATGTGTGTTAACAGTGAGCATAAATAAGTGTAGAAGCCGTTTTCCCGAGGGCATAATGGGATATATGATCAAAGAAAGCTTAAATAAAACCCTCACCTCTGAAAATACAAAGTCTCCCTCAGTCCAAAACTATAGTTTCTGTGATGAGCAGCAGATTAGCTGTTCTTACTGGCTTCATTCCCCCCTGAAGATGTGATTAAATAGTTTGGTGCATTCTCTTTTTTTGAAAATGATTTAGTTGTGTTTCTAGGTCATTGTCTGTGGAAGAAAAATGTGCGTATATTTAATGCAGTAGAGTGCGTTAGGCATCTTCTATGAGGAGCTACAACACAAACCCCTCTCCTGCCCAGTCTGTCCCCAGACCTCTCTCCTGTCCCTGTCCTGAGCACAAGAAGGAGGAGCCTTTACACCTTCTCCCTAGAGCAATAAGGTTAACATCTCCATGTGGAGACTGTTAGTGCTCCCTGAGGTTGTCCAAAAACCAAGTGACTGTGATGGGGTGTGCAAGGTGCTGCTGGGGAAAGGCAGAAACACAGGGCTGGGGGAAACCTCTGGGCTATTACCTGCTGATAGACACCATTAGACACCCCATCACACCCCCACTAATGAGGTAATGACTAAGATCTTAAATGAGACACTCTGCTCTTATGGAGCCAGGCTGAGAGAGCTGGAGTTGTTCAGTCTGGAGAAGAAAAGGCTCCAGGGGCGACCTTAGAGCCACCAGGACCTCTTCTCTGGTCGTGTGTAGGTCCTCATGAAAAGAGCATCTCCTGTCCTCTTGGAGGGTTTTTCCTTTTCTGATAGCTATAACTAAACTTAGAGCAAGCAGATGCTGCATAGAAAACGCATCCATGCTGCTTGAGAAACATTGCTGAATTTTGAGGGTTTTTGGGCATGTGTGACTAACCGTTCTTCACTTGGTTCTTGGACTTGACAGGGACCACAGGCTCTCAGACATGACAAAGCAGTTTCCCATGCTGAATAGCTTTCAGATGAGGATTTGACAGCTCTGAAGGGCGTAGAAGAAAAATCACTGTGAATCAAACTGTCATTTGGTGCACATGTGACAAAATCCCACGTTTCAGCCAGGGTGTCCAAGGGTGGCAGGCCTTCCTCCATCCAGCCCAGAGAGCTGGAGGCCTTACAGGGCAGGGACACTTGCAGAGGCCAGATGTCAATAGCTGAGAGCAGCCCCTGAACCTTTTTTTCTCTTTGTTTCCTCGCATATCAGTGGAATATTGCTTTCTAGCCTGTCTTGAGTCTTTCCTGGCCTTGGGGGCTCGTGGGCTTCTCCAGCTGCTGAGAGGCTCGGAGCCTGTTTCCAGTGGACATCCCTTTGCAGGACTGATCCTGAGGGTTGTAGCATCGTGAGTAGGGAGATTTATTTTGAAATTTGCCTTTATTTATGAATTTTTAGCTCTGTTAGGAGATGCATGGAGTATGCAACCTCTTCTGACGTAGTCTCAGAGTGCTTCTTCTTCGGGGTGCTCCATCCTTGGAACTTGTATGTGGGTATGAAGTCAATGTGAGATGTGTCTTCTTCAGCTGTTAAATGAATCCAGAAGTGTTTGACCCTCACAGCATCCCACCCGAGACCCAAATGGGTCTGCCATGGTCTTCCCAGTAGAATAAAAAGTCTGTTGGTAGCTTGTGCCCTTCCTTCATCTGTCTAGACATGAGGAGTACGAAAAGATTTTGCCATATTTAATGTCTGCAAAAGGATGAAGTTGTGCGTGGGAATAAGTTTCAAAGATTGACATGTTGTAGCTGTTAACCACCCCTTTTTTTTTTTTTTTATTTAACCAAAAAACAGATTGCAGCCTAGGAAAAACAGCATGGTTTTTTTTTCATCTTCTAAAGAAAACATTTCGCTTATAGATATGTGAATTTATGCATTATAAAATAGTAATAGTTGAAAATTAGAAATGTATAATAAGTTCTTAAGGGACTTGATAATTTGCCTTCGTCTTGTGAAAAAAACCCAAATCAGCTGATAATACAAAGCTTATGAAAGGCTGGGGAAAATGCAGGGCTGAACTAGATCTTTTTCCACATTGACTCTGAACTGTACTTTTTCTTTTGATGAAACATGAAATTACTTTTAATTTATTTTGTTTCAATCCTAGTTACATAAACTATTATTTGATTGTACAGCTGGACTGAAAAACTGTAGGAGGTCTCACATTTAGGATTTTGCTGCCTGTCTCTCATTAAGCCTACAGCTTGATTTCTTTAAATGCACCTAATAATCTTCTTAGGGAGACAAATTGTTGTTTGGTTGGGTTTTTTCTCCTTTTTAAAATTTTTTTAATTTAAACACTAACCTCCCAGTTAACTGGCAGAGTGAACCCTGCTGGTTTGCAGCCTTTGCAGGTAGGGTTGTGCTGCAGCTGGGCACTGCAGTGCCAGTGCCTGTTGCCTTGGTAGGCTGGGTTTGGCCTGCTTGGCTTAAACACCCGAGGTAGTCACAGCCTAAACTCTTCTTATTGGGCTCAGCAACAACCTCCGAGTCGACAGGAAGGAGTAAATGTATTTTTTTCCATTTTAATTTTGCTGTAGGCTATTTGAGCAGTTCATCTGTGGTAACTTGCCAGAGAAATGGCTGCTCCATCCCTGGAAGTGTTCAGAGCCAGGCTGGATGAAGCTTGGAGCAATCTGGTCTAGTGGCAGGGGGGGTTGGAATGAGGTGATCATTAAGGTCCCTTCCAACCCAAATCATTCTGTGATTCTGTGAACTTCTGTTGTGTTTTTGATTTCCAGTCTGAGACTCATGGGATTCCAGGTTTGAGACCCATTAATGTAGTCCTTGTAAGACCAGCAGTAGGACACAAAGAACCCCATGTTGTCCTTCAAGTGCACAGATCTTTCCCATATTTCCTGTCAGATGCATCAGCTTTCTTGTCTCCTGCCCTCCAATGGTAAGCCACCATAATTTGGGTTTCTTTTTCCCCGCTCATCGCAAGATTTCACCACGCTCTGGGCAAGCGTTGGTAGCGACCCTTTGGGATGCTGCCTTTTCAGACCTTCTCTGCTCTCTCTCTCTGCTGGGAATGGCTCTTGGGAGGGTGAGGGAACTGCTGTCAGTCTCAAACACATCTGTGGGCTGCACCAGCTCTAAAATGAGCTTGTGAGATGTCTGGAGCAGATAGTGCTGGAGCACATTGTGTCGGGGCTGGGTGGCAGCGGCAGCTTTCCGTAAATACTCCTGATGCCGGCGTATGTGAGGAGGTGATGCTGGGTGCTGCTCTCCTCCCTGTAAATCAGTCCATCCTTTGTATTCAGGGCAGGTCTGTAGTCCCAAAGGACTGAAAATATCCAAGCCTTCTCCTTTTCCCACCTGTCTCTAAAGTTGTGGATGTTTTGCTTGGGGATCCTGTAGCTGGGGAGCACACCAGGAAAAGAAGTTATTTCTGTTTATATACAGTGTGTTATACGGAACCTTTTGTGATGGTGGTGATTTTCAGAGCCCATTTACCACTGTATTCGATGAGGTTTTGACTGGTTACACACTGCGGTTATGACAGAACATCAGTTCCTGTTGGAGTGGAAAAGATGATCCCTATCACTACATTATATGCCAGTGATTACCTCAACCTGGCAACAATAAGGCATCCAGAAACATCCCTCTGGGAGGAAACTCTGAAAAATGTCTCCTTAGGCATCCCTTTTCTGCTTTATTTTATCTGCCTTCCTCATCTTCCAGTCTCTCCTCCTCCTGCATTGTTAATGGATGTTAAGTTCGGGTTAATAGATTAGGACAGGATTCTTCTTGGCCGTACAACTCAGTTTCATCCAACCTATGTCCATGATTAACTATTTAATTTTGATTTATCATTAGGTGAAAATATAGGCCCAAACACTCTGAATTGACAAATTATCACACCTTTATTTTTCTTTGAAATATGCAAACAAAAACCAACTAGCTGCTCTGGGTAGGAATAAAGTGCCTTCTGCTTCTCAACATGTCTAAAATCTGCTTCACTTACCACCTAAACTTCTCAGCCTTAAATTTTACCTGCTGCCATTTCTGCCAAGCTAAGCCTTCTGAGGGTTCTGCAAGGACAGTTACATCAAATATGCAGATGCCTCCATCTCTTTGGGGACAAATGTTCTGGGCTGAGGTACGTGCAGCGGGGAAATGTGAGGCATCTCAAAGAGTTGCAGACACTGGAGAAGTGTTTTCCTTTGATCCTATAAAGAATTTGGCAGGGGAATTTCAGACTCTCGTATTTCAAAAGTACATTTAAACTAAACAGCTTGAGATATTGAAGTTGATGGTGTCTCTGACAGTATTGGTAATGTATTGTTCCTTGGGTTTGCTGTTGCGAATAATGAGTTTTACACATAAAAACGTAATTCTGAGTTTGGCTGGCCATTCCAAATCTCTGAAAACCAGAAAGTGCAAATCTAAGACACACAAACACTGATACTGACCCCATCCAGTGCCAGCCCTGGGGCAGTGTCCCATCAGGCACTTGCAACCACTGTCTTATCTCTAATAACAGACATTACTGGACCATGTGAGCTGGTGTCGGGAATATCAGGGAGGGAGAAACCTCTACAGCTGAGAAGAGTTTCTGAGAAACACCACCTGATGTGGAGATTTTGTTAAAAGGCATCTGGCCATTTTGGACACAGATTTCTCCTCCTTACAGGGAAGTGTGGGCTCATCAGTTTTTCCCTGTACCCCTCTACAGGCGCTGTATTTGGAGCTCTTCATGGGGGATCAGTTGGAGGCTGTTACCTCAGCCCCTGCCAAAACGATCCTCTCTTGATTGCTCTTCCACACCTCAGGTATCTGCTGTCCTGGTAACTGAGGCAACAACAGAAAAATAGAATTAAGGACCTAAGAGGCCTGGGGACGAGTTAAAGGGATGATTATGAGATAGCCAAAATGCATAGAGGTGCAAAGACACAAACTGCTGGATAAAAATGGATAAAAATGCTATGATTTTTCACAGACACACGCAAAAAAATAGGTCTTGTGTTTCATTTGCCCAGGCTCAGACAAATGAGGGTGCAAAGTCAGGATTTTTTGGTTGCTGCGTAGTCACCAGGAGCTGCCTGTCTCTCTGCAGTATGGCACTCTGATTTCCTCTCCTGGAAATTGCTTTTTAACTGTGTTTTTTCTTTCCTTTTTCTAAAAATACAAACCAGTTTCTTTCTGGTCTGTCATTACTGCCTCTTTTTTAACAGCTCTTCTCTTTCTGATGGATCTTCCTATTTTTTTATGCCTGGAATGAGTGTTGTTCTTTGTTCTGGGCTGAGTTTGGTTGACTCAAGCTGTCATGGAGATGGATAATGATACATTTTTTTGCATCAGCTTTTAATTTTGGAGCACGAGTGGAACTCATGCAAAAAAAGGGCCCTGCAGTCTTCCCCGTTTCTTAATGGTTGAATACCAACTTCTTGTGGCGGAGGTTTCATAGCAGTGTGGAGACCCTTGGGTGGTGTGGATGTGACCAGGGATGTTGGCCTGGTAGAGCCAGACCCCTGGATTGACCCTTTTTTTACCCACCTGTGACAAACGGTGCTCGTGTTGGATTAGTTTCCTGCAGCCAGCCAGCACCTGCAGGAATCCCTTCAGCTCCTGGACAGAGTCAAGCCTGAATGCAAAAGGGAGAATTGCAAAACCAGACCTTGGTGCCACTCTCTGTAGGGAAGGAAGCCAGAAGCAAGTCAAGGGAACAGGCTGCCTCTGCTCTTGTCTTTGAATTGCTTTCCAAAATGCGTTTTTCCCAAAATAACTTAATTGTGTATTTTTTGGGGTGGATTGTTCTATATTTGTTGATGAGCATTAAATTGATGTTTTCTGAGAATGGTCCAACGTGGCTTGCAGAACTCTTTGCTGAGCATCAGTATCTCATTTAGAGCCCATCACTACATGTGGCTATGGTTGTTCTCTGTTCCTTACTCTGCATTTCGTGACCTTGGATTTCACCTGCCATGGTGTTTCGAGACATCCAGTTCAGGAGAGCCTTCTACAGCTCTTTGCACTCAGCTTTAGCTTTGAATACTCTGAATAAATTTGCATGGCTCAGCAAACTTGTCCTTTCTTTATCCCCCCTCCTTCCCAAGCCATTTATGAATATCTCATTTATCCCATGGCAAGATCCTGCACCTCTTCTTCTGAAAACCTGACCATCTGCCTCTATCCTTGGTGTCCTAAATCCTGATAAGTTATTAACCCATAAGAAGGACTCTGCTTCTTCATCTTCTATTACTTCTTTTTCCCCCCCCTTTCTTTCTAGATTTTTATCCTGACAATTCTCCTACTTGATATGATTTTTCAGACTAATACTGCCTTTTACTCCTGTAGCTTGATTGTTTAATGATGTTGCTGTGTTATGGCCATGTCTTAAACATTTTCTTGACAGTGCATGTTTTGCTAACAGGTGCCATGGAAACTTCCCTTTCTTACCCTTCCACCTGCTGCTTTTCTTTCTAACAAACCTTCTCCCTTTTTCTCTTTTTTTTTTTTTTTCCCAGTTGTACTGAAAATTATAGTAATCATGCGAACTTCTGTGGTTTTTTTCCAGTCCTGCAAATAGATTGAAGCCAAGTCTATTACAGTCACTGTTACTGGAAGTTTGTGTCAGGTTTGGCTCCTCAGAGCAGGCACCGTTCCTGTTGCAGGATTAAGTCCAGAGCAGGTAGTTTCATTCTGCATTGCTCTAGGGAATAGCTAACGACCTAAACAAAAAATTGTGTCGCTGCTAATTAAAATCAGAGAGGCTCTCAAGGAGGGCGGGCGTGGGTTATAATCATAGATTTACAAGATAAGCTTTCACCAGCCGTGTGCCATAAAAATTCCTTAGCTTCATGCCATGGTTTATCTTTCAGCTTTGCTGGCATTTCGTAAATACAGAGCAGTAATTCATGGTGTTGGCTTTCCTGGGACAAAGGCCTTCAGTTAAGCGTGACTGCAGCAATCAGCTCTTCTACCCTTTAATTGCCAGAGCTCAGATGTAAGATGTGAGTGGATGGGAGCTGAGGGGAGCAGCTGCTCCTTGCCTGGGGTACTCTCCCCAGCCATCCCTGTCTTTTCTGCTGCCCACAGTATTTTCAAGATTGCCATGGCTCTTTTATGTAATTTCAGCACACATAAATGACTTGTTCATAGCAATCAGTCGTTCCAGAGAAGGATATGGAGGCGACACATCGAGTAGCTGAGTGGAAATCAGATTGCAGAGACGGCTCCAGCCCACACCTCTCCGTGACTCCTGGGGACGTTTACCCCCGTTTCAGCTGCTCTTTCCCTACGTGCTCCTTGGTATTGGTCGCAAGGCCATAACTCTGTGGCACAGCTCTTCATCATTCATTGCAGACCTTCCAAATCCTGCAGTAAAGAGGAGCGGAGCTCTGCAGGGAGCAGCTCGCTTTCCTGTCCAGCCTGCAGCATGGCCACCCTCAGCATCACCTGAATTAATGCTTAACGAGGGGCACTTAATGAGCCCAGACCTGCTGAGCAACCTCTCGTTCAGCAGTGTCCTCAGGTCCAGCAGCTGGGGTGATGGATGCCTCCTGTCCCTTCAGGCTCCCCAAAGACTCCAAGGCTTCCCCTGCACTGAAGGTCCAAAGCTGACCTTTCAACTGCACCCATTCACTAGATGAGGTAATGTTCCTCTTTTCTTGGATCTTCTAGATACCTAAGTGCCCAGTGAGAGGCAGAGAGGGATTAGATACCCATGGCCTTTCTAGGATCTCCATGTTCATCCCAGCACCTGCACTCACCTGGTTCTTGTCCTTGACCTGTACAGCTCCTCTCACGCTGTCCATTGTGATCAAGAGGTGGATTCTACTCTGTCTCTGGAAGATCTACATGTAGTTTTCAGCTATCACAGAGGAAACAGATTCTCTCTGTTGCTGAAGCAGAATAAATATTGGATACTGCACTTATCCCTGAGAGATTTTAATGCTTTGAAGTTCAAGATCATTAATGTTCTCAGCAACAATTATTTTAAAAGGAGACCCTGTTCAAACCTTTGGACATTTATAGTGCCTGCTCCTGTAAAGCTATCTGAGAAGTGATCTCTTTGATATATATGAGACTGAGATCAGTTCCTGCCAACTCTTGTTAGGCCAATTTGCCTTTGGCTCTGAAGGGCTTGGCCAAGATCCTAACAGTGGTGGCCACACATTTCAGGCATCAGCAGCTGAAAGGGCAGCTCCCCAGAGCAGTGTGTGGTGGTTTGCAGGTCGCTCAGTGACCTTCTGGCTTGTGAGAGCTCATGTGAGAGATGCAGAACTCTGCCCTGACTCCAGTTCAGGTCTTGGGGTTCATAGAGGCTGCTCTGGACTCTACAGAGATCAGTTGTCTTGCATTTAATTGCAGATGTTCCTCATGGTCTGTATTGGGTGTCTAATAGACATCTGTCCTTGGGATTCTTTGGAGAGGTCTGTGGATGTTGGGCTGGTGGGTGGGAACAGCCACTGCTCTGGTTTTATACTGCAGAGTGTTTTAAGGGAAATTGCTCTTGGCTCAACCAGGGCCAAGTAAGGTGTAAATTAAGTATTTACTTGCCATATAGCAAAATCAAAATGAAAGAACAGGATAGAATAAAATAGGGTAAAAAATAAAATACTTTGAGTTGGAAGGGCCTTCAACAATCATCTAATCCAACTGCAAATGGTAATGATTCACAAACCCTTACAAAAAGGCAGTTGTGCGGGAATGAAAATAAGCAAGTAAATGCTTATTTAGAGCTTAAATCGGTCATAAACTCCTCTTCTGGTATGTAGGATTCAGCTAATAAGATGGCAGATGCCTCTCAACAGCCGTGCCTGACAGCAGCAGCAAGAATGACATTGATGTGTTCTCCTGTTGCTGATTCTGAGTTCAACGAGACACCGTGCTAAGACAGAGAGTAACTGGTTTGTGGTAACTGTGTAAACTGGGAATATCCTGGTTCTTGTTACCTTTCCATGGCTGGCATTTTAAACAAAGGGAAAAACCAGCAAGAGCTCTACATGTGTTATCTCCTGCAGAGCCAGAGGAGGAAGCTGGCACAGGGTGCTTGTAGCACTGCTCACCCCACAGCAGCACCATCCCCCTGGGGAAGGTTGTTGTGTTGGTTGCCAGTGGCTTATGCCACCACTTGCCTGGTAGCCCCTCCTTGAAGCCCAGCCCCAACAGGGCAGAGGACTCAAGAATATCACATTTTTCTGTATTTATGAGAACAGGTATGAGGGTGGAGGTTAAGGAGCCCAATGATTACCCAGATTGGGTGGAAGCCTGGAGCATGGGAGCTCAAGTACACTGTCAGCATCAGGAGATGCGCATTAGGGATGCCTCAGTCACCGGGAAAATGCCTGACAGAAGCTGCATCTTATTTGACAGGGATAAGGCAACCCTGGAGCACAAAGCTGCAGGAGAACAGGGTTTTTCCATTGCTCACAAAAGCAAGTCATTAAACACTGTGGCCTTTCACAAGAGTGCTTGTGTTGCCATCTAATAAAATATTCCCTAACAGCTTCTAGTCACCATTTCGTATTTTCTATTTTGATTTCAGCTGTGTGGCATTCGCTGTTTTTAAACCATTCAGTGCACACATTTCCAGAGTGATCCTCTTCTGCATGGACATCAGTGTAATTATTTAGGGGCACTTGGATTTAAGCAGGTGCTTAATTCTGTAACTGGTGGCAGGTTTTTTTTGTCAAAGCAGAGCCTGGTACAGAATTCCCTGTGTCAGATGTAGGACTTCTAGAGCTACAAAGCTGCCCCAAATAAAACACCCAAGCTCAGGGTATATCTGAGCATTGCTAGTGTGAGATTTTTGCTGCTCGGAGCTGAAACCAAAGGCTGTCTACATCAGACACTTCTTTTTCTGTTTATTTATTAAAAGAGTTGTCCTATTTTCTAGTCAGACTTGCTGACAGGCAGCATATACCAGCTAACATTTCATATTATCCCGTGCTGTTCCTTTGCTCACCCATAACCATTCAGAATTATGGTTCTTTCCAAGTCAAACCCAGTGCCATTTTGACCTAGAGTACAACTGCCTGCTTGTTTAGCTACCTGTTTTTTTTTCTAAATAGGTTATACTCAGTGATTCTTAAAATCAGTCATGTGGATGTTCACATCAGGTTTCAGTCGAACCAACTAGGTCAAATCTGTGCTTGTAGCTGAGCAGCTCTAATTCTTGTTGGTTAGCCCAGCCTCCCTCTTTTGGGTGTGAGCCTCTTCACATATCTTTTCATGCTTTATCTTGAGTTGTTTGCTGCTTATCCCCTTGGTTGTACTGCAGATAAACAATAATTTTTCCTCTTTTCCTACCCAGTTTTCTCTCTTGTTTTTATTTTTTTTTTTCTACTAACAGGAAAGACTTGCTTGTCCTCATTTTGCTGATTTTTGATCTGAATTTGAAGCTGGGAGTTCCCTTCCATGGACAAAATCAGCTCCTCTTTGGAAAGCCTGAGAAGGGCATGCAGTCTGTGAAATGATGATGACACTGCCACTTACTTCTGTGTTCTTTATCTACTACAATGCAGTAATTAGATCAGTTGCCCAGCAAGCAAGGACCAAGTTTCCTTAGCAGCAGGCAGAGGAAGGGATGCCATCCGTGTTTCTCAGTTGCATAGAAGGGCTGCAGCTCCTGAAGGATTGACTCGGACCACAAATGCCAAGCTCCCGTGGATGTGATCACTGCCAGAGTTTTGTGGCAGCTGAGCAGGTGGATGTGGCCAGTGTACTCAAGGTGGGGATGGGAAATTAGACAAAAACCAATAAATCAGTAGAAAACCAATGCTGTCTCTTGAACTTTTCCACACAAGTCAACAAGACTTGATTTACCAGCCATGTGTGTAGATTTTGTGTAATATCATTATTGCTTGATTTTATAGCAGAGACATTAACAGTGTTGGCATTTACCTTGCAATGGTTATTGCTCCCAAGTCAGCACCTCATGTGAAAAAGGGCCCGTTGACATCTCTTGGGATGCTGGCTCCAAGCTTGGGTCTTGTCTGTAAAATTTAGTGGCACTGATGAACATACTTGAGTTAAATTAGAGCATTTCTCTCCTACAGACCCTGACTTTACCTGGGAATTCCCAAATAAGAAAGCTGTATCAATTTACTGGCACAGAACTGTAAACCAGTGCTATGTCATTACATTGCTTTTATCTCCATTGATGCTGCTGACATCTTTTCCCTGGTGCTGCTGTAGCATCAAAAGTCTGGCTTAGGACAAATCATGTTTTTCTGAAATTAAATATTAACCAGCCAACAGTCTAACATTTGTTTTGGCTGTAAGTAGGACTTTGTTTTTAAAGCTTTCCCAATTTTTGTAATTTTAATGAAAAAACATAATTTTTACATTAGGGGAAAAATCAGGCATAAAAAATTTGATGTGCTTGTGACATCTTACACTGCTGAGCTTGGTTTTGTAGTGAATGGCTTTGACCCTTGGTTTTCCTTGTGCTGTTCATGCTTCTGATCATCTTGGGCAGCTTTTCCCTCCCAGTACTTATCCATCTCCTCCCAGAGCGTTGCATCAGCCCTAAACAGAAAGTCTGGTTTCCTATCCATGTCTGTTTGTGAGTGGAACAAGGGAATTTCTGGGCCTTTTTAATCAGGAGAAGTATCTGATGGAGAGGCAGAGCTGGGTATGGATTAATGTCTCAGGTTGATTTTTAGCTCTGGGCTCTGTGGCAGCAACCTTGCAGCTTTGCCTCCTCTCTTTCATGGAGCTGAGAGTTAATTTTTGTGGGTGCTTACTTAGTTTTGTGCTGGAAAATGGAGGGAGTTTTAGAAAGCAAGAAGAAAGGCACCATTTTTCAATTTAAAAACAATGAAAAAAGGAAGGAAACAGTATCTTCCCAGCTGCCCACCCTCCCAGTGACTGTGGGCAGGTGAGTAGAGCTGCCTGCCTGCCCTTCTTGTGATAAAAAGCATTCATAGACAGAATGTCATAAATGAAAACTTAAACAGTATAATTGTTAATACACTCAAACACTCGATATTCTTTAGTTGTACAAAATTATTGCTCTGTTGGTAATGGTAGGAGCGCTGCTGGGTTTGGACCCTGCAGAGATCTTTGGCTCTGTATCACCCAGTATTCCTAATTCAGCAATTAGGGCAGTGCAAAATCAATACATCAAACGTGGGAAATCCTGCCTTATTTCAATTTAATTCTTAATAAACACTCTATTGGAATTGGGAGGAATTCCTTTGGAACCGGTTAGCAGCCCAGTGCTAGTTAACTATCAGTGATAAAGTCTGTTAAAAAAAAAAATAAGGGGGGGTGAGCTGCAGTTTGGGCTTTTGTAACAGCAAAAAACAAGGATTCATAGATGGGTACAAATCATACAAATACTGGAGCATCCTTGCAGAAGATGCAGTGAGCGTGGGCCCGTGTTTGATTCCATATGACTATTCTCATGTTCTTTCCTGAGGCACTCTCCTGGACTGAGTTACTGTATTTGACAGACCAGATGATTTCTTCTGGTCTTAAAATTTCACGGCTATGTTCAACTGGTGCAAGTGAGAGACAGCCCAGCCTGTGCCACAGAGGGGCTGAGGCATCCTGGATAATTATAAAATAAATAAATGCAGTGTTGGTAGAAGTGCACCGAGTGAAACTGCTGCTGGGAATGGGACGGAGGTGGTGCCCAGCATTACTTAGCACTTGAAAAAGTGCAGGAAGCTGGGAGGGAGCTCGAGCCCAGGCTGGGAAGACATCTCTGGAACAGCACTGACCTGCCAGACAGTGAGCATCCAACCACCCTCCTTTGTCTTATGATGCTCAGGGCAAAATAACAGCACCTGGTGTATTATTCCTCACAGGCTTTTGCAGTTCTAAGAGAGCCATACTCTTTTGGGTAGGAAATGTAGTGAACTTGTCTGTGTGTTGTCTGACAGCTCCTTGATGCAGTCAGAATTCCTACTTCGTAGCAAATTTATTTTTTCATATCAAATGGGAAAAAACACCTGAAATTTGAAGTTTGCAGTGGAATAGAATCACAGAATGGTTTGGGATGGGAGGGAGCTTACAGACCATCTCATTCCACCCCGTGCCATGGGCAGGAACACCTTCCACTATTCCAGGTTGCTCCAAGCCCCATCCAACCTGGCCTTGAACATGGATGGGGTAGCCACAGCTTCTCTGGACAGAATAACCATTCTGCTATTCCAAACAACAATTATTTACTTGACCATATATTCATGAGATTTTTCAAACAATGTTATTTCAGAGTTGTTTGATATACCATTAGGATGGTGTGTGCCTAATACATAAATGCTGGGGGTTTTATAGGAATATTAAATTTAAGGTGAGAAGATGCATTTTGCTTTCTGACAGTACTTCCTCCTGGTGTCTGGGGCTGAGCTCTCCAATCTCCACCACCTACAGATGCCTTGTGTTTTATGGGGAAGCAGCTCTGCAGCCCTCGACATCAGCAGGCAAACCCCAAATCTGGACCCAAGGGTGTTAGAACTAACAATGGAGGAGCAGCACATGCCAACAACATCCATGGCAGGAGCCTACTGCAGGGCCAGGAACAGTTTTTCCTTCAGTCTAGAGCAAATCACTCCCTCCCTTAGTGCTTTGCTTTATTATTATTGTGATTCTTTCTTCAGAGAAGTGGGTTTCAACCTGCAGCTGGAAAGTATTCCCAAAGTGCTATTTTACTATTTATTTTCATCCGACTTCCTATTACTGTGGCAACATGCACTTTGAATTTCATTAGTTTTATGCATTTAAGTTCCCTTTTTAAACCTTTATAAGGTCAGACCCTGCTTGGGTAAATCAACAATGTATTAAATTTGAGGTTCTGAGTAATACTTTTCCTTAAACAGCTGTAGATCACAGGTAGTGAGGTCATTAGAACTTCTGCTTTTTCGAGAAATATTTGTGGGCATTACTGATAAGCACATGGACCAAATTATTTGGTAATTAGATAAGTATCTTCCATCACACACTCATTTCTCGTGCGCTTGTGATCCGTCAGCAGCACATTACAGGGTGCCTGCTCTGAAACCACATGGGAGGCCGGTGTGCAGGCTGTCATGCTGTGCTCTGCAGCACAACAGCTCAAAGCTCTTGCAGCTGGAGCTGCTCCAGAGCTCCTTGGGATGGCCAGGAGCATCCCTCACCACTACGGGGTGCTGAGCATCCTACACAGGCAATGGGACTCTGGGACTGCTGCTGAACCAGCAGTGGGTGCGATGCCGACCTCCAGATTGCTCCTTGTAAGTCGCTGTGGTTTCACAGGGAGGTTTCATCACCCTGTCCTGTGACCACAGTCATCTCAGCTGGTTTGTTTTTTTTTTGCCCAGCCAAGACTCACATCATCCAGAAGAGGATTCAGCTGGGGGCAGCCAGCCCACAAAGTCCCTGTTTGTGTTTGCCACTTCAGTACTGATTACTAAAGCAGAGCCAATGTGCTCTCCCTTGATTTCCCACTGCTGTGGCCCCTGGGAAACAAACCCTTAGCTGCTTTCACCTGTGACTTGCGTGGTTCTTCCTGACAGCTGAGGAAGTACAAGTAGTTCTTCTGCCTCCATTGGGCTTCTGGAGGGTTATTCCTTTAATAAATAGGGCTCTTTGCAGGCTTCTGGCTTCACAGCCACTTGTGAAAGTAGGCTGTGAGAAGCTGGTTTAGCACGCGTTGGCCGTGTCCCTGCAGGCTGCAAAGTAGTCACGGCTGCTTCTTCCAGTGAGTTTGTGCTGAAGTTTGTGCTGGAAGCCCTGGCTGGCAGGAGACTGATCTTCCCAAACTTCTCATGCGCATTTTTACGTGCAACTTTCTGACTAAAGTTCAACTCAGAATACACCGAATAATTCAATTGCATCTCTGCCTCTGGGTTATATAAGAGAAAGCCGAAATCGCGCCTTGTTTCATAAGGTAAAGTGTATCTTTCTGCTGATGTGAGCAATTTCCCTGGTTTGCAGTGGGGTTTTGCTATGCCTTCTTGGCTGAGCTGGGATTTTGAGGGAGAGAGGGTGCTGTAGCAGTTGTCTACATTGACTGGCATACAAACATTTGAAACCTGGGCTTATTACGTGTGTTTTGATGGTGTTTCAGCACGCTGAGGAGACCGGAGCAGCTGGACCAGGCTGCGGGCCAGCGGTCAGCATCCCCCTCCCTCGCACAGACTGCACCCAGCTCCCAGAGCCCCCGGGAGATGAGGGGCCGGGGCCAGCCCGGACCGGCAGAGGGGCCGCGGAGGACGCTGCAGGTGGACGCCAGGAGCCAGGGCTCGGGGAGGTCTCCCTCGGTGTCACCGGACCGGGGCAGCACCCCCACCTCTCCCTACTCGGTCCCGCAGATTGCCCCCCTGCCCAGCAGCACCCTCTGCCCCATCTGCAAGACGACAGAGCTCACCTCCTCCCCCGGCCAGCCGAACTTCAATGCCTGCACCCAGTGTCACAGCAAGGTCTGCAACCAGTGTGGCTTCAACCCCAACCCGCACCTTACCCAGGTAATGCCTCCTCTTCCTCGTGCAGCCTTCCTGGCTGCTTCCTGTGGGCTCTTGCTTTCTCCAAGCACAGAATTTGCACCTTTGCTTTTGGCAGCTGCAAAGCATTGACCAAGAGCAAGGGTTCTGCTGGTAATGAGGGAATAATTGTGATACTGTGAGCTTTGATGAGATGGAGCAGATGAATCAGTTGAAGGGGATCGGAAGACTACCAGGGCTCAGTCTCTGTTGTTGAGACGCCAGAACACTTAGCTAAAGTCTCCATTCTCAAAATTGTCCCGGAGTCAAAGGACTTGACAGCAAAGAGGGGAGCAGAGGGGCTGCTGGGCCGCCGAGGTGCCGAGTGTCTCAGAGCCTGACTCACAGCAGGTTCTGGTGGGTTCTGGGCGGCGGGAGGGAAGTGCCAGGAGTCGTGCACAACACGCGGCAGTGCTGGGGGAGGAGCGTTCCGTGGGATGTGTGAAATGGATGCTCAGGGCTCTGGGGGCGGATCCGGCAGCGGTGCCGAGGGTGGGTGCTGGGGCTGGCTGAGGTGAGGAGCTCCCTGTGCCAATCTCTCAGGTCACGGATCTCCACACACGGTGGAAAGTGACTGGGTGGTTTCTGCAGCTGTTAAAAGCCAAACCACAGGGGTTTCTAACGTTAGGCTTAAAAGAGAAAATTAAAGGCACTTTGGAAAGTGACTGTGCCACTCCAATGCTTGATAAGACAGGATTTAGGCACCAAAGCCCCCTGGATACCCAGGATTTATTGCCAATAGCCATTTTGTGATAAACATGCCATGCTTGGTCCTGACACTAGACAACAGTGGTGTCTAAACATCATTGTTTGAGGAACTCCTGCCTTCCCGTCTTTTTTCCTGATGGAAGGAATCATAGAGTTATGGAACAGTTTGGGCTGAAAGGGACCTTGAAGATCACCTAGTTCCAACTTCCTGCCATGGGCAGGGACACCTTCCGCTAGACCAGGTTGCTCTGAGCTCCATCCAGCCTGGCACTGAACACTTCCAGGGATATGACATTCACAACTTCCCTGGACAACCTGTTCTAGTGCCTCACTGCTCTCACAGTAAAGATTTTTTTCCTGATATCTAGTCTAAACCTACTCTCTTTGAATTTGAACCCATTCCACCCTGTCCTGTCCCTATTTACATGTCCTTGTAAATAGTCTTGCCCCACGAAGGAGATACCCCTGCTATAATGATGCATGATTAGCTGGTTCCTGATACTACTCCACAGATACTTACCCCTGCAAAGGTCCAAATAAGGTCTCAGATCCTAATAAAGGGCCCTGAGGTGGAAATAGCCACTTTTCTGTTTTGCTTATAAGTTTCAATTTTAATTAGATTTCCCAAGCATTAATTTGGTTTCTAAGCATTGTCTTAAAATTCCAGTTACTCTGAATAGTATCAGTTAATGAGGAAATGACAAAATACAAATATACTGATTTTTCAGTTTTTGGTCTCATCTCTTCTGCCTTGCCCCAAGAGTTTACCCACAGTGGTCTCTACCCCAAGTCTCTCTTGCAGATACCAATGTTAAAATATGTGTGTGCACAGAGACTTTGCTTAGCAGCTCTAGGCCATTTTGCTCTTAACATCTCTAGGTCTCTGTGCCCTCAGAAATGTGTTTGACTGCAGAGCATTTTTAAATATCAAATCAAAAAAACTGGACCTGAAATGGAAAAAGATGTTCATTTTTTTGTCTGTCCTGAGTTTAATATGCATTTCAGCAGCAAGCAACCTTATGACTTGTAAGTAGGTTGTTGTGGGAGCTGGGGGATGAAAACAGTTGTCCAAGAGAAGTGTTTGCAGCTCATGTTGGCAGCCCGTGTGATGGGCTGGCTGGGGGAGCAGCAGTGGTTGCTGCCTTGTTGGAAGTGTGACTCATTTTCCTCAACATCATTCCTTTTGCTGCTATTCCAGAGTCACACAGTGAGGTGCCTGAAGCATCCTGGTGGTGTTACTGGGGGGTAATGGAGGCAGCTGGGAGGGTGCTGTCTGTCCGTGGGAAGGATCTCTGGAGGATGCCTGTTTCAACCTCTGCTGTAAGCAGGGAAGGGCTCTCCAGGCTGTACCCCATTGGGTCCTGGAACTTTCCAAGAGTGGATGTGCTGGGCCCAGCTGCTCCACTGCCTCCCCTCACAGGTAAAACATCTGCCCAGTCTGGCCCCTCCAACCCAGCAGGTGCTGCAGGGTGGCTGCACAGCATTGCTAATGAGGTGTTGTATTTTCTGTTTGCATTTCCCTATTAATATATTTTCATGTGTATAGTTGATATTGCCACTCTGTGCTGCAGTAGATAGGAATTTGTAATTTCTTTCTGCTTTCAAGGCTCTCTAGCAGGATTAAATCATCAAAAATACTGCATTTTCTAAGAAAATCAAACCCAAGAAAACCAAAACTGTGTTTTGCTTGGTACATCCTCTCCTGTGCAATCTGTGGAAATGCCAGAAACCACTGGCATGGTGAGGTTGGAGCCCCAGGGCTGGTTTGGCAAAATGATCTCTCAAACTGTTTTGAGCTGAAGTTTAAATCTTACATAAACACTTCCTTTTCAAGAGTCTTTTACTTGTGTGTGTGTATATATATATATATATCTATATATATACATGGTATAAAATAGCTTTTTGTAATATATATTTAAAGAAAATAATAGACTTAGTGTATGAGCTATAGTCTGTCAAGCCCCATCTTGCCACTTACAACTCCAAGAGCAGATTTTTCAGAGGAGGATTACTGCACCGCCTAACAAAACACCTTCACTTTGTACTTCAGTGATGCCTTCTGCTCAGGAACACATGCTTCCCTCTAAAATACTATTTTTCTTAGGCTGTTATTTTATTCCTTTTTGTGTGGCTTGATGGTTGTTTTGTCTTAAAAGCAAGTAATGAATTCCTGTGCTGACAAAGCAATCAGCCTCTGTGGCATCTTGAGCTGATCTCTTGCTGAGAAAAACAAAATATCTTTTTGGGTTTTTATTTTACTGTCTATTTATTCCTTTGCGCAGTAGCTCGTTCTTGTTTCACAAGACTGGGCAAACAGAAGTTCCTGTCTGCTCCTGGTGTCACTCATATTTTACATGTAGATAATCATATTGTTCCTTCTGTTCATCTCCGTGCCCCAAAATAGCTGCTGTCATCGTTTTCAATTTGGTCGTGTGCTGGCGGGCTGCTTTCCTCGTTCATTCACTTATTCCTGAAGGTCAGTGCTCTTGCCATAGACAGTTATTTTCAGCAAGGAAAGGGAATTATCAGGCAGAAGCAATGGTGGCACCATTAAAGACAAGGAGTTTTGAAATAACATGCTAAAATCTAGCAGTTTGTTTACAGTTCTGTGCAGGAAATAGGTTTTTGAATGGAGATGTGTTATTTTAAGCACAACACTGCAGCTTTCACATTGTAGTAGGATTTTTAATTTCTCATTAAAACTTTTTTTCTACTTTTCTTCTGTGTTGTCTTCAGGGGTTTTTTTTTGGACAGCTTGTTCTGCAGGACCATACCAGTGATGCTGTCATCTCCTCCGAGGGGAATAGCTCAGTTTCAAACCAGTACAATAGGTTTAGAAAATCCTCTTTTTATACATCTTTCACTTTGTTCTGCCACTCCTGTGGCTTTTGCCTGACTGATCCAGCAGCATGTTCATCTGATTGGATTTGCTCTGTTTGGTATCATAAGGAGTAACCTGCAGGCATCCTTTCTGCTTCTCTGGGATTTTGAAGTGCTGCTGCACATTGCTAATTTGATAAATTAATTTCTTCTTTGGTCTTCTTTTAAAATTTGTTGGGTTTCTTTTAATTTGTTTTCTTACCATCGTAAGCACTAAACCGAAAACATGAGGAACTTGAGTTTGATTTTAATCAAGAGCAGCAGCACAGCATTAAAATGTGTGCTTTAGTTAGAGCTGAAATGAAACTTGAAATACCTGGCTGCCTAATAGGTCTGCTTGGAACCACTTGGGATTATAGGAAATCTTTCTTGTCTGTCTTACATTTCTATTGTGCTTTTTTCAATTTGAAGTAGTGTTTATTAGAGGCAGTTTCATAAGTATTCAAATGCACTGTCCTGAATAAAAGGAACATATTTATACATGTGTGTTTTTTACCCAATTACTTTCTTTTTGAAGGCCCTGCTTTTGTCCCCGAGCCATTTTGATTTTATTTGCTGTATTTGTGGCCATATTTATGACTGATAGCTATTAAACTTCAGTTCTGCCCCATGTTTTTAGCTTCACTCAGGGAGATTGAAGAGGTTCTTTGTACTTTTTATGCTATGAATATAATGAATTATGAAATATTTAAAATATTTGAGAGCAAATCTGTTCCCTTCGTGCTCTATGCCATGTAAGCTCGTCACAAACCTTTGATCACAGACCTTCAGCAAGCAAAACGTAAAAAGTCTCAAGGAGGATTAAAAAGTTGCTGGTTGGTTTCCCAACAGTGGTCAGGGTTGTTTGACAGGAGAAGAAAATTCTCAGCAGCTCTTGAGTTATCTGCAGCAAGAGGAGGAAGCCACAAAAATCATTTAAAGTTTTTAGGTAAATGTTTAAATTACATTAATGGAAAATAGACCATCAGCTGAGGAGATGAGACTGAAATAGTGTGAGCATTGTATAGGGCTGTGTTTATCCTGTCATAATCTCACAGCAGATGGTTTTTTGCTCAGTAGTATAATAAAATTTGGGTAAAGTAGAAAAAAGAAGAAGTTGGGGGAAGCTGAGGGGTGACACAATGCAGAGCCTTTCTGGTGACAGGAATGGGGCTTGTTGGCACTGAAGGAATGGCCATGGTCCAAAGCCTTTTCCAACCTGGCTGTACTGTCAAGAGTGGTGCCTGCCCACAGCATCACCTCAGTCATTTAGCAAATGACTGAAAAAAACCTCAAATATTGAAATTGTGAAGCTGTTCATACACTGCTTTCAAAGGAGCACATTTCTCATTTGGTTCATTGTCCCAGTTTTACACACTGCACCATGCTGGTGTCCAGTTCTCAGCAAAACCCAGCATATTTGTGAATTAGGGGCCCAATCTTACTTATTTACCCTGCAGGAGGCTTTGGCTTGACTAATGACCACTGGTTCAGAAACCCTGCAAGCTAAGGGCTGTGCTTAGCATGCCAGGGGGGTTATTAGTTCTACATTAAACCCCTGGCTGTTATTAATGGCAGTGAATCCCTGTCTCTTCCTCTCATCCTTCTCCTCTCCTGCCTATCATTCATTCAACATCCAAACATTTACAGGTCTCTGATGCTGTGCAAGTGTGGGTAGAATCCCTGTTGGCATCAGTGCTTTTCCCCAGGGCTGAGAACTGAAGGACTGCATGAAAACAGGGATCTATTTGCTGATAGATAATTAAACACGAGTTTTATGAGAAATTTTATCTCCCTTGTTCTTCCCTGCCTTTTCAAGCAACCAAAGTGCTCTGCACCTCTTTGGATCTTTATTGAGAAGCCTGGGCCGTGCTGGCATGACATTTCCTAAATTTCTAAGTTTCCTCTGGGTGCATCAGCTCCATGTTGGATGCAGCTCTTTGCAGTGGGAGGGATGGCAGAGGATGTGCTGTGACAGTGATATTACATTTACACAGTCTCTTCTCTTGCTGAACAAGGCAAAGCCAACAGGGTTTCTCCTGCCCTTGGGATCTCAGCAACTGTTTGTGTTCCTGGCCACAAAGCACCTCCAGCCCCAGCCATTGGCACATGTGTGGTCCTGAATCTGTATTATTGTGCTCATGGAGAAACATAAGGCTCTGTTTAGAGGTTATAGTTCTCTCTCATTTTAGAGAATGGGTGTTTGGTATGAAAAACAAATGTTTCTCTGGTCTGGCACTCCTTGGGGCATTTCACACTCTGGTGTCATTCTTGTGGTGTCTGTGGGGAGGTGGGGCTGGCTCTATCCGCAGTGGTCCTTCCTTCTGTGCACCTTTCAGCAAGTTCAGAGGTGTGTTTTTTTCCTCCTGTGATCAGATCAAACCCCTGGACACCCTTGGGCAGACAGTGTTTTTGTTCTGCTGTGGTGTCAGACAGCTTTTTGTGTGTGTATGTGGTAGGCTGTACCCTATATTCAGCCAGACCCCAGTGTTGCTGAGTCAAGTTGCCCATTTTAGAATTATTTGTCTTTTGAGATCATCCTCCTTCACTATATAGCTGTAAAAATAAATCTGTCGTTAGCATTACATTGCAGATCTGGAAGAAATTTTCCATTGGATCATGCTGTGCAATGGGTGAGAAGTGTGTGTTTTATTCCAGTTTTTTCTTTGTTTTTAGCAGAGCTTCAGCCAGCAGTGACCACGTGTGCAACGGGTGATGCTGTTTGCAGGAGCTGGGGCTTGGCATGCCTGCTGCCTTCTCCTAAGGATACAGCAATTTGGGCTGCAGCTGCCTGGACAGGGATGTTTGGCCTCATTTGCTACCACAGGGCTCTTCCCATCCCAGGGTCAGCATCTGCCCTATGGGTGGGTGGGACCAGTGTTTTCTGCCCTTCGGCTTTCCTCAAGAGAACCCTGTGAGCTGGGCACTAAAAATCTGCTCTTTGAGGCTGCAGTGAATATGCTGTGAGAAAATATTGATAGGAATATGGGATTTATCACCCTGAATCAACAGGTTGTATGTGTATGTATATTTGCTGTGTTTTAGCCTTTCCTCGCTGTTGCCCTTCACCTCTTAATCTCTTTATCCCTACACCAGGTGTTCCATCCCATATCTGCAGCATTGCAGTGAAGGATGTTTCTGTTATCCCTTGGTGGACTTTTATTTAATTTTTTAATGGGGTGATTAACACTGAATAAAACAACGCATATGAAGCTGGGGAGTAGCACACTCGCTCTTGCTGAGCCTTTCTACTTAGAAAAGGCTTGTTTGCCTATTTGGCCCCTGCTGCAGCCTAAGCAGGAGCTTCTCCCAGCCATCTCCAGTGACATGCGACTCGTCTGTTTGACAGATCACAATTTAAGTCAGAGCCCATGAAAAGAAAAAGCTCATGAGTAATTCTGGCTGTTTCTCCCAATGTGCCGCCTTTTGCTGTGCTCTGCGTGGATGATTCAAATAATGCAAAATTCGCTGGCAAAAAACGTCAAAAAAGATCTTGGCTAAACGGTTGCTGATGACTAAGGGGGCTGGTGTTGCTCAGGGTGGGTCCTCGGCACTGGCGGCTGGTTCGGGTGAGCCGCGGCTGCGGGGACGCAGGAGGGGCTGTGGGTGACATGTTAAATTGTTCCGGGGGGCACTGTAGAGCGTAGCTTCCCGCAGGCTGGAGCGATGCTGCGGTGCAGAGGGGTAATTAAAACAACTGCAAGTGCAGAGGAGTCCTCCCGAGGGAGGAGAAGTGGCCTCCTTTCTGCTTGGCGTCTTCTGCCGCTCGCTAAATACCGAGCCCAGCAAGCGGCACGGGCGGAGCCGCCGCCACCCTGTGCTGTCCTTCCCTCGGTACATTAAGTTACAACAAGCTGTTTGCTTGGATCAGACATGGTTTTCCTCTGGCTCTCAACTCCCAGATCACTTTGTCATTAAAAAGAAAAGCCAGCTGAGGATCGGAAGCGGCTGTCAAGCTTTTTTCACAATGGAGCAGGGTACCGAGTCTGAGGCTCCCTGTGTTCTTGAGAGCTTTGCTGTGGGGGCTGCTTGCTTTCCTTCACCCCCCCGAAACATCCCCGGGCAGAGGGGTAAGAACCTTTACAGCCTGTGGTGGTGGATGGGGATATTTTGCTCACACAGACGCTGCTCCAGGTTTTCCTACCGGTAGAGTGTGTGAAATCCCACAGTGGCTGAGTGTCCCTCAGTGCACACGCAGCCGGCCCCGAGAGCAGGAGTCGTACAGGGCTCTGCAGCCTCCCCTGTGCGCTCTCATTTGCGATGAGTGTTTGCTGCCGGAACGCTGCGCTGCCTCGGGCAGCGCTTAGGAGGAAACTTCAAGAGCTTTCATTGCTTTGATGGGGATTGAGTTAATCCTAGCTGAATTCATTCCTATTTACGGTCTTCCTACAGGCTGCAGATAGCAGGGTGGTTTGTAATGGAGGGTGTCAGACACACCACGTTAGCACCCACTCTGCACCCACCCCTACTGAGCTGTCCTAGGGGCTGCAAGGGGTGCCCAGTGGGAGAACCCCAGCAAAGGAGGAGATTTTGTGACATGGCTCTTCCCACCTAGAATGGTAGTGATATACAACGTCTGTCTGGTCCTTAAAGACAGAGGTGGTGGCAGCTTGTCAGTGTCTCTTGTAACCTGAATTTAGCTGATCACCAGTGCTATTTATAGAGCTGTGTGGGCTCCCACCACAATAAACCAACTTGCTTCTTCCTGACCCTGTCTCTTGTCTGTCTCTTGGCCGTGGTCACGTTTAGATGCTTAAAAGGGATTTACATAGTGTGATGGACTGAAAAGCCTCAGAGATTTCTGAAAGCAGCCCTGTGAATGCAGTGAGGTGTTTGTGAAACAGCAGTTCATGCCTGCAGAGGTGTTTCTCACCATATTAATTCAAGCCTTGCTCCCAGACCTCACCTTCCTGCCATACCCAGCTCTGTTCAGAGACATGATGTGCAGCTGTGCTCCTGGACAGCCCAGATCTGAGGGATATGGTGCTGATGGACTATGAAAACTGATTATTTTAACTCTGATTGAAATGGTGTTTTATCTCAGCTGTAAACCTTTTGATCAAGGACAGCCAAAGGGGGGATGTTTCCATTCTGGAGTCAGTTTGTGTTGTAAATAGGCTACACCAGTGGCATGGCTTTCTGCTCTGAGTAAATCAAAGCCAAATTATTGGAATGACTCTGGAAATCCAGGGAGCAAGTTGTGATCTTAATGGAATGGGAGTAGACTATGTAGTGGGCTGGTGAGATCAAAGGTTTGTCAGAAGGAGTTAAGGTATGTACATAATATGGCACTACACCAGATTGTTTTTGAAGACTGAACAATGCGCCCCTCCCCTTCCTCACTTGCTCCCTGCCCTGCCCACTTTGATGCCCATGTCCTGTATCAAGCCCAGCTGTTTGTGCAGCAGCCTTGTAAAGAACTTTCAGGATGAGACGTTTTACCACTGACTTTGTTCCCTCCCCAGCTGCTCTGCCACCCCCTTGCTATGTCCAAGCTGAGGGGGCAGACTGGCCAGACCCTCAAATTGGAGACCTCCATGGAAGGAGGAGACCTAAGGGGCAGGCAGGAGAGATGTGCCCATCAGTCTTGTGGAGAGGAAGTTCTGGTGCCCTCCTAGCGCCCTCTCCCCTTTCCGATGAGCACAGCGCAGTATTCCCATTAGACAGAAACAGAAGCCCAAAGGCTCAGGCTCGTCTGTTCAGCAAAGCCCAGATTATTCTGAATCATCCAACATCCTTATCAGAGCGCTCCAGCTGGCGCCTGCATCAGTCACAGCACAGGCTGGAGGAGTTGGTGGCAGTGCTCTGCCCGTTTTAATTGCCACGAGCCAGCAGCTATTTGAAGCCCTGTCCCCAAAGAGCAAACGAGCTTGTCACTGCTTGTAGCTTGGCTTTGCAGGAATCGCAGGATCAGCAAGTGTTCCCCATTAAAAACCTGCTAAGGATGCAAACACATAGGCATGCATGTGTACTGCAGCAAGCAGCTCGGCGTGGTGGAGTGGGGCACTGCTGGCCTTGGACCTAGGAGTGGCAGCTCCCCTTGGGATTTTAGTTTTGGGGTTTTTTTACTTCTAATTGCAGAATAGTCTTGAAGCTGGAAAGGCCATGTCCCTGTGAGTCCTTGAGTATGAGGTTCCTCTAAAAGCAGCTTTGTCATGGCTCCAAGCTGCTCACTGATTCTGTTCAGCCCTTCCTGTTCTCTCAGGCATACCATGTTGCCCTTCCTTCCCACAGGACATCCTGTGTCTGTCCTGATCTCCTGGAAGGCACTGCTTGCTACTCCTTCCCCCTTAGAACCTTTGTTCTCAGTTTGATGCCCAGTAGATAAAATACCAGGCCTAGTGGAAAGGTCTGGCTAAAAACTAGTGATCTGTGTTAAAATTATTCTGGGGCCCTGAGAAAGGTTTGGATTACCTGTATTTCTGGATTCCTCTGAAATAAAGAGCATACTTATTGTAGGAGAAGCCTGTCCTTGAGCTCACCTACTTCTGTTTTGCCCACATACTCTATGTATTGCAAAACCTTTCAAGCTTTGAGAAAAGCAAATACTCTTGGTATTTGATGGAGCACAGTGTGTTAGTACGAGACCAGAAGTGCTGAGATCCATCCCAAAAGGTGAAGCCCAGTTAAAGTGAGCCTTTGTACTCAGGCATGGTGCTGTCATCTAGTCCTCAGAAACCTGCTCAAGGGACCTTTGGCAGACTGGGACATGAATCCTGAATTTTTTTGGAGTAACAAGTCAGCATGGAGATGCTGGGCCAGGCCAGCTAATGCCTTGAAATTATTTTCACATATTCAACCTTATGTTATGACCTGCCATATTAATTTTCCAGCTGATATGATTGTGGCTTTCAAATTGGAGAGTGCTTTGAGAACTATTCCCAAACAGGCATGCTGCTGCTGCCATCTGTCTTTGAGCTGCTTCTGGGATCCCACTACTTGCTCTCAGCAGACAATTGTTATTGCTTTATTGAATTAGGAAGAAAAAAAAATCCAGCAATTTCTGAAATACTATTTTCTGTAACTAACTCCAGGTGCTAAATCCTTTTTGAAATCAGGGGGACATATTGGAATAATAATGCTTTATGCATATCCTGGGTGTAAAGTTTTTTGCAGTTCTGCCCAAAAAAGTCTGATGATCGGATGGTTTTGAAGGACATGTCATTTGGAGGGCTCTGAAGAGCTCCACTGTGCTGAGGGATCTCCAAGTTATGGCACCCAACCAAGAGTAAACGTTACTCTTACAGTAAAAACTGAAAACTTCAGTCCCCTTCCTAATGATTTTGGCCAGCTCAAGCTCTTACCCCAAATCACCTTCTTCTCCAGCCAACCTCTTTTCCCATGTCTTCCAGCTGTAGGCACTTTGTCCAGTGCCATCCAGCCTGCATCCTACTGGGAAGCAAAGATCTTGGCATGGCAAGACCCTCTCCCAGTGGGAGTGGGTCACTGTGCACCCAAGAGCAGCATCTCCATGGGCCGTGTGTGGTGCTGCATCCCAACACCTGCTGCATCCTGTGCTTCAGACCTGCTCCTCCTCCTTTCTCTGCAGTGTGCCAGGAGTCAGCCCACGCCAACAGACAAGGCTGTGGGCAGATAAAAGCTTATGGGAAGGTGGTGTTTATTTGGATGTCAAATGTTTTTCCCTCCTGGTGCATGGATCCTGCTGCTTCCCCCTTGCTGGCCAATCCATGCCTTCTGTGCCCAGTTTGGGGCTGATTGCTCGCAGTCAGCGTGGCTCCCACTGTTCTGCTGGATGTTTTGATGCACGATACTTGAAAATCAGAGGCAAGATCTCTCCGGCTGGACCCCTGAAAGTGGAGGGAGCTGTGATCACTGCTGCTGTCTCACCTGCAGAAAATGCCCTGTAGGTCATCAGTCAGCCCCGTGGCTGGTAATTACACACGAGTTGCCTGGGTTTGCAGCCAGGGCATGAGGACAAGGTTTATTGTTTCTCTTCAGAAGTGGTTTCTAATTGGCATGGTAGCAAATCAAAGCAGGGTGAAATCAGCTTGAACTGTGCAGTTTGCTCCTCTGTAGTTTCCTTGCTGTCTGGATGGACAATGGAGCAGTGCAGCTGGTACTGCCTATGTGCTGCTTGTTGGAGATCTTTCAAAGGAAACCTAAGAAGCCCTAGAAGGACATTTGCTTCTGCAATACTTTCAGTGTTTTACCTGAGCAATTTCTATTTGAATGTTTTTCTCTTTTGTAGCAGTTTCCAGTCTTGCAGTTGAGGACTTGACCATTTATTTGAGCTGAATTAAACTGGCTTTTGTTGTAAACTTGCCCAGGGTCTTCAGTAGTGCTGAGGGGTCCTAAGCAGGTTACTCTATGGTGATTCTCTGGGCCTCCCTTCAGGAAAGCTGCACAAAGCTCCCTGAATGGGGTGACTTCAAATTTTGGTTAGGGTTGTGACAGAAAAGACAGTCTTTCAAGTACCAGAATTCTTTTTCATTAAGAGTTTATTCACCTTTCTGGTGTATTGGTTTAGATCTCCATGGCAATGATGACTTTAGCTCAGCAAGCAAAATACCATAGAAGAGAATTCTAGAATGGTTTGGGTTGGAAGGGACCTTAAAGCTCATCTCGTTCCAGCTTCTGCCATGTGCAGGGATACCTTCCACTAAACCAGGTTACTCCAAGCTCCATCCAACCTGGCTTTGAACACTTCCAAGAATGGGAAGTTCACAGCTTCCCCAGGCAATCTGTTTCAGTGCCTCACCACCCTCACAGTAATTTCTTCCTAATATCCTCTCCATTCCTGCCCTCTTGTCAGTGTGGAGCTGTTCCCTGTTTTCCTGTTGCTCCATGTCCTTGTAAAAGGTCCCTCTCCAGCTCTCTTGCAGCCCCTTCAGGTACTAGAAGGGGCTCTGAGGGCTCCCCAGAGCCTTTTCTTTCTAGGCTGAACAACTCCAACTCTCACCAAATCATGATTTAAATGACCAATTTTAATCTTGCCTTGCAACTAGCATTTAGTTTTTTGATGACAGTATGATTGCTCTTGTAGACTGGCTGGCAATGAAGTAGCCCCTTCTTCAAGGTTAAATAATAGCTATAAAAAACCAATTAAAAGTGATGTATCTCTACAGGTATCTGCAAATTCTAATTGTTTGTAGACTCTTGTGTAAGTTTTATTTAGTAGATGATGACTTATGAACCACGTGTATTTGGATGTCTAGGTGTATTTGGATGGGGATAGGAATTCCAACACAAAAAACCTATTCTAATTTATTTAAAATAGGTGGCTGGTTACTGGACAAGCTATTTCTGGGAAAGGGTGCCCAGGCTGGAGGAAATCCACCCAGTGCCTCTCCTCTGCTACTCAGGGAGTCATAAAGAGGCTCAAGGTTTGTGGTAGGGTCCTGAGCCCTGTGGGAAAGCCTCTTGCATTTATCTGGGAGCCAGGAGCTGGTACCTGCCCCTCTGACTGGTTCATTACCCCTTTGCTGAATGGCTTTGTCATGGGTTTAGGATTAACCCTCCTTCTGGACTCCTTCCAGGTTGCTTTCTTGAGTCTCTCCTATCCAAGCATGATAAGTTCTGGCTGAATGGGACCTTCCTTCCCCCTGGCAGTGCTCCTTCCCTTACCTCTTCCCCAGCAACCTGAGTGTTGTCCCTTGTGGCAGGCCCTTTGGGCCTCCATCCTCCAGCACTGCATCTTGCTGTACCTCACTGCAGCTCTTCAGCTCGTCACCATCATCTAATGCAGCTCCTGGGGAAAGCAGTACAGCCAGCCCCCAGGAAGGGCTGTATGGGACACCCAGCCATGTCCTGACCATGAACAGGAGCAGGGGGATGTGCTGTGCCTGTCTCCTCCAA
The DNA here is from genome assembly GCA_013400775.1 of Chaetops frenatus. NCBI lineage: Eukaryota > Metazoa > Chordata > Aves > Passeriformes > Picathartidae > Chaetops > Chaetops frenatus. Next base: position 52,112 of record VZTR01027123.1, on the reverse strand, counting down.
GGTGCACACCCAAACTTTGTGCCTATTTTATTTGTCAATAATTGCATCCTCTCAGCAACACAATAACCCAGATGAAGGTCTGGGCTGTCAAAAGGGTTTCGTGGGAGATCAAACCTGCCCTGGGGCAGCCTATTGCTCCTTTGGTCAGGGTTTGGTACCCAGCTGGGTGTCTTGGGATCATGGCATCTGCTTGCATTTCTTTTGCTGCAGCCATAGATTTGTGTTTCACAGATTGTGTGGCTAGCTGGATTATAAATTATTCATGACAGGCAATTTACCGTGTTTATCTGGAATAAGTGAGCAATTAAGTCTGTTTAGGTATGTAAAAAGATTGTGCACTGGCTTGTCTATCTTCAGGCCCTAAATTCTGCAAGAGCATTTGTTACGTATTTAATCCAGAATAACAACAACAACAAAACAAAGGCAGGAGATACACTCTGCTTTGATGCACTGATCCACTATGATACATTCATTCGCACAAGTTTTTCATTCCAGTGGCTTCACTTGTAAATATACCCTAGCCCAGGATAAATTAGACTTAACTTGGCTCCTTCAGTCTGGAGGAAGTGTGAGGCCATAACACCAGGTCTGCAACCCTGTCTCCAAAAACACTTTGGGCTGTTTATGCCAGCACCAGAATTGTTTTTAGTGTTGAAAACCTTCCATCCTAGACACGTGGGTCAGAGGATCATGCTCCTCTCTGCCCTCACCACTGCTGTGCTGTACTCAGATGTTGATGCTGCCAAGGTAATGCAAAGTTTGGGGGTGAAAGGACCTTTAAATATTCAAGACTGTTTAGTTTAGTCCCCGAGCTACAGCCATTATCTCCCATTGCTGTAATTGTCCAGAAGGGTTCCCAAAGGAGCTGGAAGCTCATGAGCAAGGCTGCAACAGGGAGCACTCAAAGCTGAATAAATGTGAGCCGTGCAGTAAATGGATGATTTTATTTTGTGTTACTAATAGGAAACTGGGCTGCTTTTAAATTTATCTGTTATAAGTCTATTTACTGGGAGCAGCCTGTGCTCTTTATAGCATTATAGCTGTGAATTGCATCGCTGCTGCACATGACACCCTGAGGAGCCCCGTGGCCTCGTGATTCCTCTTCTTTGGGCAGGAGGAACCAGGCAATGGAAAGTTTTGAGCTCCTCTGCTCCCTCCCAGGCTGCTATTTTAGTTCGGCAGGAGACAATGAGCGAGCAGCACCGGAGGCTCCTGTTACTCGGGATGTCCGTCCTTCGGCTGGCGGCAGGGCACGGGAGCAGCAGCAGAAAAAGGCAAAGCAAGCCATTAGGCTTTCCTTGGCCGAGAGGGCTCCCGTGGAAGTCCCGCATTACGGAGTGAGAGGGACCTGGGGCTGCACTTAGAGCACCTCGGCGTGCAGGGCTCGGGAGGTTAAAGCCGGGGGTGAGCTCCCTGCCCCGGCCCAGGGGACAGCATCTTCCCAGCACGTACAGACGTCCAAACCTTTCATGCGCTCCTACGGACGGGGAACAAAGGCTGTCTAAACAGGAGCTAGTGAGGCAGCAAATCGCACAAGAAACCTTCCCTAATGAACTGGAAGGACTTGTCCCTTTGCCTCGGGCGGCGGCACTGCCGGCATGCTTAGCTAGGCAGCTCCTTGTTTGGCGGGGGACCCGTGCTCCGGGGAAGCAGAGGAGCAGCGCCGGGTCTGGCGCTGGAAAGGTTTCCTCTGCCCATCTGCTCCTCTCTGCCAGCAAGGGCAAGCAGTGAAGGAGGGGATGCTCTCACTTCCTGAGGAGCTAGCCATGGGGGATGCTGCTGGGGAGCACCGTCCTGCCTGTGACGGGGGATCAAGGTTAGTGGCAAAGCTGTTGGGCGTGCAGTTATTTCCTTTGATCATTTGCTTCATCCCTGTGTCCGTGGTTGTGTGGTGCAGGGAAAGATGGACTGAGCAGTGAGGTGCAGGAGCTGGAGGTCGTCTGTGAAACCCAGAGGGTCTGCAGAGCCTCATGGGGGTCAGTGCTTCCTGACACCCTTTGGGGAGAGGAGACGTGCTCAAGTAGCCTGGGGTTGGTTCAGGGAGTGCAAACCAGAGAAAGGAAACTGGTTGAGAAGTGACTCACAGGATGAAATGGCACTGTCTTATTTCGCAGCTCGATTCTCTGGACAAATGCAGTTTCCCATCTGTTATTTGCAGAGAAGGAGATGAGTTTGGGGGTTGGTTCCTCTCACTCACCAGCCAGTGAGCAAGTTGATTATTTTCTGGCAAGCATTAGCAGGATGATTACTGACGGCTCCGGTGGCTTCCCCTTCTGGGCAGGAGTGCCAAGGACGAGATTTTATTTATATTGAGATGTTTAAAGATAAATATGAGCATAAGGTGGCCTTTTTCACAAGTGACTTGCTGCCTCAGTGACCAATCCCCCTGTCAATTAAGTGCTGAAAGGCACCTAATCACACATTTTCTCTGGAGCCCTGGATTCTCCTCAAACTGTGCTTTAGATTTGGACCAGGAAGCTTCAGCCCACGCTGCCTGCATGTTTGCATCCGCCTCCTCTCCACCTGGATGCAGGCGTGAATTCTGGTGATGTCTTGACATGCAGCCTGGCCCTGGCCACAGAACAGCTCCTGCACCCTGGGCTGCTCAGGGGCCTCCCAAGGCACCTCAGGAGACTCCATCTCCCCCTCAGCTTGGACTCTGGCTGATACACCACATCACAGCCCCCCACAGGATGTTTTTCAGGCTGCTCTTTGCATGTGCACGTAGGCTGTGCACTGATCCAGACAATCAGGGCTGCTTTTCCTACCCTCCACACGTGAGCTCCATGGCAAACTGTCCCTGTGCTGCTGTAGGAGAACTCAGCAACAGAATCATGGAATGGTTTGGGTTGGAAGGGACCTTCAAGATACCTTGTTCCAATCCCCTGCCATGGGCAGGGATGCCTTCCACTAGATAAGATTGCTAAGGGCCCCATCCAACCTTTGCCTCAAACACTTCCAGAAAGAGTTTAGTTCTGCTAAAAAACAAACCCAAAACTTCAGAAAAAGGTGTGTAGTCGTGTTTGTCATGTGCTCCACCAGCCAGTCTGGGATGGTGTGAGAAACCTGATCTGCATGGTACCTTTATTTTATCCCGTGCATCAGCAGCTCCTCCAGGATTTGCTGAGCTTTCCCTGCTCTCCTGCAGCCATTCCCACCTCCTGCCTTCCCAGCAGTATCCCTGCTCCCCACAACTTGCAGTTCCCTCTGTTCTCTAGCCAAGGGCTGCCTTCTAAGCACTGCCTCCTCCCTTGGATCAGGATGTTGTTTAATTGCAGAGTATGTGGCTTTGGCAGATTTCAGTGTGACGATGTAAAACACGAGACGTGCCCCCCAGAGAGCTCCTCAGGGGCGGATCCGGGAGGCATGGATGGAAGGGACATTTCGCTGACTGGCTGATTTTGTGAGACAACAGTTCTTCATGTGCAGGCAGAGCTGCTGAGCTGAAGACACTTAAGGACACTCTCAGGCAGGGCACTGGCAGCTCTCAGAAGAGGCCAGGCTGTTGCAGTGTTCCTCTGGGATAAGCCAGTAGCAGCCATGAATGAAACCTTTCTCCATCCAGTCAGTGATCCTGGTGTTGAGCCTCTCTATTAGCCTGATTAACATAGTACCTTCTTTACCCAGTTCCAGCTTGGATTATTTTTATACTCATACTGGTCTCTGCCAAAGGGGGAGGGAGCTGTGACCATGGCTTTGGGTTGCATCTCCTGGGGGTGGCTTCATCTGGGGGGGCTCTGGGGAAGGGGAGTACTAGGGGCTCTTGGAATTGAGGAGCTGCTGCCAAAGGCACCCTGGCTCTTCCCAAACATGGTTGAGTTGGTTTTTTTTTTCAGGATTTCCAGTTTCATAGAATATTAAATACACATGTTTTGGGCAACTCACAGAAAACCCACGTTCCTTTTCTGTTCTGAATTCCCATGAATTTGGCTTCTGGTTTTTCAGCTCGTTGTACATCTTGTCTCATGCCAAAGGATGAGTGTGGGTTGTATCTTCTGATGAACAAAGTTCCTTTTATCTGCCCTGTCCAAAATGATCACCTTTAGGTGGGATTGATCATGCTGGACTCGAGATGACTTGGGAACTGTTCTTTCCAGTCTAAAATAATTATTTAAAACAGATCAGATGGACTGAGCCCAGTGGCCTCCCCTGACATAGGGGTGTGTAGCTAGCAAGGTCGATGGCTTTGGCTGTAGTGAGGTCTCCATCTCAAGTCTCCAAAGTCATAAATGTGGGAATCTAAATATGGTCTCTCCTTTTTGATTATTTTTCTGTAGTAGAATAGCATCCTAGGTGACCTCCAAATGGTCCAAAATAACCAACCCTCAGCAAAGAGAGAATTACTCTTTATTATAATCCTGAATTTTGGCGTGAAAATATCTTGGATGTTCAATTACAGTGTTTTTCTGCTTACAGTGCTCATTTTAAAACTTCTGCCCACTGCAAAGGCTGAACTCTATACTTGAGATACTTTTAGAGCTGTATTGTCTTACCTCAGGGGAATAAAACAACCTGCACATAACCAGCACTCCCTCACATCTCCTGGTAACATATACTGGGGATGGGCTATTTTCACATAGTCTCCTAAAATAGGTGGTGTCAGAATAACTTCACAAGCTGTACAGACTCAAGCTGTGTCTATCATTTCAGATCCTTTTAAACGTGTGCTCTTCTTTGTGTTTTTCTAGATGGTTTGGAAACCACAGTGCACAGTGATGGATCTTGGTCCCCCTTATTTACCTGCTCTGCAGAGGGTCACAATCTAGCCCATCATGCCTGTAATTTTATATGTGTGTGTGTATATATATCCAATTTATAATTCTTATTGGTGTTTAAATCTGCACTGGGCAGAGCCAGCACGTGCTGTGGATATTCCTGCTGCAATTTTTTAAAAGAAAACACTGATTGGAAAGTTCATTCCTAATGGGATTTGCAAACGGTCAGTGCTCACAGGGCTGCATTGAGGGGGGAGGTACATCTGGCAGCTGTGATCCAGCAAGCATCACCACTTGCTGACCTGCTCATGCACTGAGGAATAAGAGGATTTGGAAGGGGGTTTTGAGGAACGTTCAGGGGTTTTGGAGGGGTCTGTGGTGGGAAAGGTAAGGCTGGTGGTGGTGGGTTTGTTGGGCACTGCGTGCAAGGCCAGGCAGGTCAGGTATCAGATACAAACATTCCAACTGTCCTTACAGATGGGATGGTTCAAGCTATCAAAGCTTGTGAGATCAGAACGGGCATAAAATACCTTATAGATGAAAGGCCTGCAAGCTTTACCTCCCTGAGTCTTCTGCTGAGCCCAACAGCATGTGTATAATTTGCTTTAATGGTTAGAAACATCTGCTGTTAAAAGTGATGCTTAATATATTTGGCTTCCACTTCCAGTCATTAGTTCTTTTTATGCCTTTTTCTGCCTAATTAACAACCTTTTAGTACCTGATATTGTTTCCACTGAATGTGCTGCTATATCGTAATCAAGTCACTTCTTAATCTTCTCTTTGATAAACGAAAAAGATCAACCTCTTCAATTCTCTCATTTCAGACATTTTCTGCATCCCTAGAATCACTCTTACAGATCCGGTCTGTATCTCCTGCAGTGTTTTACTAATCTCCTTAAAATGTCGGTGTGGAACCGTGGAGGGCTCTGGAAGGAGTCCCTTGGTGCTGGAAGAGGAGGCTGAGCCACCTCCTCACTCCTACTTCCAGCTCCAGGCTTCCCGCACAGACCGAGCACAGGTTTGCCAGGCAGTAGAGACTCATCTTCCATTTAAGATGTGGGGGGCTGGAATGAGATGATCTTTAAGGTCCTTTCCGACCAAAACCATTCTTATTTTGTGGTTTTACCAAAATCCACTGTGTGTGAGTGGTGCTGCCCATAGTGAGATGATGATACCTTGGCAGTGGTGAATTCTCATTGCCCCCAGCTCAACAAAGTGACCATTCTGAAATCCATTTAGCATATTCACTATTCATATTCTATAGTGCTTTTTATTTTTGTCAGCATGTCATACATTACTAGGTCAAAACACCTTTTGGACATCAAGGATATTGCTTCTGTGCATTACTAATATCAGATGTGCAGAGAATAAAATCAGGTTTGCTTTGCCGTGACCTATTTTTCCTAAAGCCATGTTGATGAGCATATTTGTGTGTCCTTCAGTTCTGTGCACTGTCTTTCTGCCTTGGACAGATGTCTGGCTCTCTGTCCCCTTCAGGCCACACCTTTGCCTTCTTCAAGCAGAAGACTCTTCCAGCCTCCTAAAATTTCCTCTTAAAAATGAACATCAGCATGCAGCAGTTTACTTAGTTCTCTTAGAGCTCTTGGATGCAAAATTATTCAGTTCTGCCAAATTTAAATATCTTCTGGTGCTGGTAGATGTTGTTGAATGTTCTTCTCGATTGCTAATAAGATGGAAACGTTTCATCCTCATAATGAATGTTATCCTGCTTGTTCCCAAATGTTCCAGGACAGTGATTACAGCATGTCCATCATAACTGTCTCGTTAACAGCTCTCCCATCTCCACCTAGTGAAGGACCCCCATCCTTTCTAGGAAAAGTCTGGGTGTAAATCTTTACTAATCCAACCCCTGAAACTTTTGATTTGGTGAAGAACTGGGCTAACAGGACACAGAAATAGGATTATTTCACTGACTTGCATCACTGTCCTCTAAATGCTTCTCTTCTAGCTTGCATATTCATCATGCAGGGGGAAGACGCCCAGAAAACAGTAGAGAGAAATAGGGGAAAAGAGTATGAAAAGAAATTTTTTTCTACTATTTCTTTATCACCCAGGCTTTTCCCTTCTTCTTTCTCTCCTTGGGGGAAGGATCTTTGGCAAGACAACTCAGCCCTTCCTCTTTGCTATCTTCCCTGCAGCATCCTTTAAGTTGTCTTTGATCTGTGTAACCCACACGGTGTGTCATCGGTTGCATCAGTGGAGGCCGGCCAGGCAATTTGTGATAATCCCAACTCAATTTACATTTCAAATGCTTGCTCTGGGAGCTCATGCCCCACTGTAGTTCCTGCAGCTTTCTGCTGCTCCTCAGGATAGACGCTCCTCAGCAGTTCCTCATCAAGTCACCAAGAGCAATTGGATGCTCCTATCCCATCTAAAACACCCCCTGGCTTTTTCCTATCTGGGTTGTAGGTTCATTGTGAAAAGTGAGAAAGTTACAATGATCCCATTGTTCTTCAGCCCTGAACTCAGGGAGGTCCTGGTGGGCTTGTCCATGAGCCAGACATTGCTCCTGTGGCCACGGGACCCAGGGACAGTTCCGAGGTGTTCCTGGAGGAGCCTTGGCAAGGACAAAGTGGGGATTTGTGTGTGGCACAGGGAGGGAGTGGATCCCCTCTTTCCCCAGCTTCCACCTCACTAAAGGTCTTAAAGTGCCGGTAAGGAGATTATGTGGAGAGGGAAGATTTGAATTTCTTGCATCCTGGGAACAAGAAGCCGAATAGAAAGGATTGGTTCTCCCTTAATTTGAGCTGATGGGGATGGTGGGCAAAGCTGATGGGATTTTGGTAGACACTGTCTTGAAATAGAACAGTGGGAAGAAATTCCAGGGGGTGTGAAAGCAAAAATAACGCGAGAAATTCTGGGTGTCAGAAGAGAGACGGCAAGACCCTAAGAAATTATAAAAACTAAAGTACTATTTTCAGGAACTAAATATAATGTGGCTCCTTTGGAACAGCTTGGAGAAACGACAATGTAGCACAAAATTGCTGGGGAAAATTGAGGCTGTTTTCCCTTGGCTCCAAGTGAAGGACTCGGGCGGAGGCTGGTGTAGAGAGTGGCGTGGGAGCTCAGCAAGTACAGGGAAGTCTGGGAAAATCACAGAGCTGACGTGCAGCCAGGCTTGTAAGGTGATGGGGAGAGCTTTGCTGGAGGCAGTGCCGAGCCTTGGCACCTGGCAGGTGCTGGGCTGAGAGGGGAAGGGGTACGGTGGGCAGGTGGAGGTTTGTTCATCCACCCTGCCCTGAATTTGAACCATCTTTCCTAGCTGATCTGAATTTTCTCTGTTTTTAAAAGTTTATTATTTGAAGGTTGGCCTTTATGAGAACCCTTCTGGGGAGGGGAATTGTAAGGAGGGGCTTAGGGCTTATCTGCCTCACCCCTCAAGGATTTGCCATCATGTCCCATCATGAGACCTACGATAACACCCAGCTGCATCTCTGCAGGCAGCTTCTGTGAGCAGGAAAAGGTTGAAATGTGCCTATTGTGTGGTTGGAGTGTAGGGGGAAAAACCCTGTGGCCAGGTTATGAATCTCCCGTGCCTCAAACTGTAGGACCAAAAGGCCTAGCAGACCTAGAGCTGTGGGACTGGGCAAGGTGATTAATGTCTCTGCAGCAGGGAATTAAGCTGAGCCTTAGAGGTGATCCATAACACTGGAATGAAAAGATGGCTTCTGGAATGAAAGGCAGGAAAATCCACACCTCGTGCAGTGAGTGTGGGCCTCAGTGAGTAGAATGTGCAGCCCCCTGGAGCTGTCAGGTGCTGCCCCTGCCAAGCTCTGCGTCTGCTTGTCTTGGGTGCTGCTCTGCTTTTTGGGAATGTTCTGGTCCTTTTTGCCACCTTAGTTGCTTGTTTTGGAGAAGTCTTTTGCAAGCAGACCTGGCTGTCCTGCTGACTGTGCTGTATATTAATACTTGTGGAGCTGCTGAGCATCCTGGTGATTCCTCATACGGAAAGGCTCTACAGCCTTTTTAATTAACTTAATTTAGACATTAGTGTGTCACAGGGAACATCTCTCGTGGGGAAAGTCTTTCGTTTATCACCACTTAGCCAGGGAACTGTTCTATTTTTCATTTGAATGCAAAAGTGCATCGTGGTGAGGGTGAAAATTAACCCTTTGCTCCCCAGCCTGCACTTTGCCTCCCTGTAAGTGCAGATGCATTGTGCAAGGAGCAGCACTCTTTGTGCTCCCTTATAGCATTCCAGAGCCAAATTTTGAGGTGGAATATCACAACCACTGCACTGATTCCAGAAAATCCATCTCTGCTAGCCCCAGGGAACCATTGGGCATGGCAGAGTGGTGTTTCCTCGTTTGGCCTTGGCTATTCTCTGTGCTATCAAGCAGGAGGGAAAAAATGGGCTTTGGAGGGGTGGTGGGTCTATGAGCCATTGGAAAAGCCTCTCTTTCCCCAGGAGAGGCAGAGCCTCATGGCAAGCAGTTGCTTCACAGCAGAAGCCTTGGAAGCAGACCAAGGCTAATTAAAGCTGGCGTTCACGCCGGCGTGCTGTGCTGTGGGTACCTGTGACAGATGGGAGCTGCTCGCCCTGACTGTGAGGTACTGCTAGTGAAGAACATGGTACCAAAATGTTTCTCAGGGGCTGATGGCTGGTTCGTATGGCTACGTGTGGGGTCTGTTTGGGGGGAGGTAAGCGTGTGCTGGGGCTGCCTGCAGGCAGTTGTACCTGCCCATCACTCACTGCCCGTGTCCTCTCCTTGTCTCACAGGTGAAGGAATGGCTGTGCTTGAACTGCCAGATGCAGCGGGCGCTGGGGATGGACATGACCACGGCTCCCCGCTCCAAGAGCCAGCAGCAGCTGCACTCCCCTTCGCCTTCCCCCTCCCAGTCCCCAGCCAAGCAACCGGCGCCCCCAGCTGCAGATAAGACCCCACCAGCCCCCCGACCCCTGCCCCAAGAGCAACCCAAACCTCAGCCCACAACGCCGCAGAGGGAACCGCATGGCCAAGGACAGCCAAAACCTCAGGAGGCGGCCAGGTCCTCCCCGCAGCATCAGGCAAAGTCCTCTCCCCAGCATCAGGCCAGGTCCTCCCCCCAGCATCAGGCCAGATCCTCCCCACAGCATCAGCAAGCCAAGCCTTCCCCCTCCGAGCAGAGAAAGACGCCAGGAGATGCGGGAGCGAAGCCTGCTGCCCCGACCCCCGGGGCTGGAGCACCAGAGCAGCCGCAGGAGGGGCTCACAGGGAAGCTCTTTGGCTTCGGGGCATCCCTCCTGACCCAGGCCAGCACGCTCATGTCTGTCCAGCCAGAGGCCCCTGCTCCGAGCCAGCCGTCTCCTGGCAAAGTGCCTCCAAAAATTGTCCTCAGCGATGCCAGCAAAGAGGCTGGTCCCAAAGCCCCAGGGGGGGCACAGGGCCGGGCTGGTGCCGCACCGGTGGCGAAGCCGGGCAAACCGGAGCAGGGTGTCAAGCCAAAGGAAGTGCCGAAAGCAAGGGTCTCGTGCCCCCTCTGCAAGGCGGAGATCAACGTGGGCTCCAGTGAGCCCCCCAACTACAACACCTGCACAACCTGCCGGCAGCAGGTCTGCAACATGTGTGGCTTCAACCCCACTCCTCACCTCGTGGAGGTAAGGGGGCTGGCGGGGGTGGGCGTCTTCTGATCCAAGGGTGCGTGCTCTCTGCTTGCTTAAAATGGAGAAAAGATGGGGTTCTTGCTTTCAAAGCTCTATTAAAAAGCCTTTAAGAAACGTCTGAAGCTAGGTTCCTCCTGTGGGAAGCCACAGGGCTGGAGTCCATGGTCCTCCACCTCTTGGCAAAGACATGGATTTCATGTGTGTACAGTGATTTCAAGCTGGTTTCGTGCAAGGAGCAGAGCAAGGCATGGCTGTTGTAAAGGGCACCCCCAGCAGTGCCCACTGCTCCCCAAAGGTGTCCAAGAGTGAAGTCATGCAAGTGCCAGTCACCAGCTAGCATCCTCCTCCTGTTGCTGTGGATGGAGGCCTTGGCCAGACTGGAGTTGAGGCTAATGATGGATGTTCTGCAGCTCCTGCATTCTTGAGTGGGGAGGCTGCAAGGCAGATGATACAGGGGAAGAAAGTGTCAGGGCCTCAGCAAGAGGAGCCTGGGTGCGGGACAATGGAATGGGCTGAGCGTGGGGTTGATGTGGGGATGCCCAGTGTTGTTTGGATGTGAGCTGGGTGTGCATTCTGCAGCCTGCTGAGGTGGAATGAAAGGAGAAGAGAAGGGAGGCTGAGATGGTATGAAATCCACCCCATCTTACCTGTTATAGTTGAGAATGTCTCTGAGTTGTTGTGATGCCCACCCAGATCATCTTCCCAAGCACCAAAAAAGCACCTTAGCCAATTCTAGCCACTGGTGCCTGGAGAGGAGAGTGGTGCAACTGGTTCAGCTGGAGCATCCTCCTACCCCTTCCACATTGGAAGCTAGGGAGGGACATCTCCCAGACCCTTCACCCACTCCTACACAAGTGATTTGAGACCCTGACCAGAGGAGGGCCAGGGCTTGCTCCTGGAAGTGCTGCATCTCGCAGCCAGTAAGACACAGAATTGATAACATCAACACATGGAGAAATTAATGGGAACTTGCAATGACCAGGAGTAGGATTGCTAATCTTGGCTCCATTCCATGGCAGATAATTACATTTTATGTCCCTAGCTCCTCCCTGCAGTTTCAATTACACCCAGTAATTTTCTGTTCTTCCTGAAGCTGCTGCTGCTGCCGTCGTTCATGGTCACGTTGGCGGTGGAGGAGACGCTCTCCCAGAGTGCCTGTGGAGGTGCAAACCCCCTGGATGGCCATCCCAGTGTACACAATGCTGTTTTCAGTGCCAGTGCTCTGCTCCTGCTGTTGCTCCCACTGGTGCCTCCTCCCTGCCCCAGGGGCTTGAGTGAGCAAAGCTGTCCAAGTGTTTGTTCTTTGGGTAGGGCTGAACGCCATGTTGGCATGCCCCTGGGCAGCAATGTGTTCCCAGGCTTCAGAAAGCTCATGGAATGGTGAAAAGGCTTTAACGTGCTCGCTGGCACCCAGCTGCTAATTAATTAATTAGAGAATTAATTTGGCATTGGGTTGTAGCCAGTAACGTGGTGATCTCTGTATGTACCAGGGAAAGGTGAGCTCTCCTCAGCTCTTGTCTCCAGGGTCACTAGTTGACACCTGGGATTAAATTTCAGATTTTGAAGGCTGGACTCTGCTTGGGTTCCCTCAGCTCTTGAGCAAATGCCTTCAGATACCCTTGGCAAACCCACCCTGGCATGTACGTCCCTCTTGGTGTTTTTGCTGCAGCTCATCCCTGCAACATCTATGAGCCCTCACATAGAGTGAGGACCCACAGCGAGGCCTTATCCAGGCTTTGTGCTGTCATGGGTTTTGTTTCCCTTTACACTGAACCTTTGTCCAGCTCAGCATGGTTGGGTTGGTTTATGGGATTCATTTTTATAAGAGTTGAGGAAGAAATGCAACACTTGTGCCGTGAATGCTTTGAACAGAAACTTTCTGAGGAAAAGAAAACATCGCAAGGTCTGTTAATGCGGTTGGGCTTTAGGTTTGCTTGATCTTCTGGGAAAATTGCTCTGTGGTCTGATCTCTTTCTGCCTGCAGCTCACATGGGCTTGTCCCAAGCCCTGAGATTCATGCAAATACCAGAACTGACTCTTTGAAGTAGTGAGGCTTGATCCATTAATTGCTTGATGAATTAGGACCTTGGCTATAAGCTGCCCTTGGAAGTTGTGTGAAAACTAATGAGGGATTTAATCCCAAATCTGGTAAGTGCAGAGGAGCACAATCTGTGGGTGAGATGGGCAGCACTGTCTGAACGCACCCCTGGAGCCTGGGCAAGGCTTCACCCTGGCCCCAAAAAGCATCAATCACAGGGAAGGAGAAGGCATAGCCCACAGTGGCCTGGTTTTTGGAGGAAGGATGGAGTTTTTCAGGAAAATAGTGCTAAAACCATGCGTTTCCTGCAAATAAAGTTGTATTGTCTCTTCCAGAAAGCAGGGAAGGCTGTTGCCCCTATTTGCAACCCCCTAAAACTTCTGATTTCCCTGGGAAGATGTGTTATTATAGCCATGGTATTTTCATTCCCATCCCACTCCTGATCTAAAGATGGAGTCGGAGGCTCTGTGTCCCTGCCGTCCCCTCCCACCCTCTGCAGCTGCCTGGGGAGGTATCCAAGGAGCTGCCTCCTCCCCAGCACTCTGTTCAGCCAAGTGCACTCAAACCTACCAAAAGAGAAGAAAATACTAAAAGTGCTGGTTTTCTGTGGACTCACTGGCTGGGCTGCATAGGTGCTGAGGCACCCAAAGAAAAGGGTAACTTATGCTTCTCTCATAGTCCTTGCACTTCTATAGACTGATGCTTATGCAGGTGAAGGATGCTCCAAGAGTATCCCATTCATCAGAAGCTGGGTAGTGCCTCTGAACCGAGTTTTCACAAGATCTGCCAGCAAGGGTGGCTTTCCTCTGGCTTTGGGTCTTGGTGGGCATGATCAGAAGGTGCTGGTGAGGACTGGAAGCCACGGGCATGAGAGGAGTTTAGGGACAAGGGTAGCATTTTGGCAGTACATCCCAGGAGAAGTGTGTGGACTGTGGTGGCCCATGGCTCTGGAAGCTGTGGGCGACCAGCAGAGGAAGCCAAAAAGTGTGCCTGATTTCCACTTCCTGTGCTTGCTTGCCATGATACGCATTACCCAGCTTTAAATAAGTTGTTTATGTGAAATACCAGAAGTACAGGTGCCTGGAGCTTCCTCTCACCTCATCACACCTCCTTCAGGAGCTGGATCGTGGGAGCAGTACTGTGAGATGATCTCAAGCCAGAGCTGACACTTTGGGGCTCTCCCAAATTCCCTACAGCTTCAGCCTGATGCTATGCAGGAAGGGAAGAGGTTTCTGTTGCAGGAAGACCAAGTGCTGGGTCATTTCACTGGGGACTTAGGAACTCACTCCTGTTTATGGCAGAGTCTGCTGAGGGAACAAGTGATCTGGCAAGAGCTGGCTTGCAGCGTGATTGCCCTGTGTTTGCATGATGTTCTCCCAGTAACCCCAGTTGACCCCAATTGACTGCAGGGGTTTTGTATTAAGGAACAAATGAACTATGCATGTTGTGTTACTAAATAAACATGGCAGGATGCCCCTTTGCCTAATTAACCAGCCTGAAACAGGAGCAGTGACAAGTTTCATTGCAGAACACTGCTGATGCCCAGGTGCCAGGCTGTGACCTCCAATGGGCACATGATCCTCAGGAGGGTCCTCTTACTGATTTGTGGTATTCACCATACCCCATCCAGATCATAAAACTGCTTTTTTTTCCCCCTTGATTTCCCCACACATTATGAAAAACATCCTTTTTTCTATAACACTTGTGTTGCCATGGGTGATGCTGCTGTGTTGCCCTGTCTGGTCTCACCTGTTAATGCTGTTGGGTTCCTTATTACATGCATGATATGCATATATAATCTAGTATATGCCTATCATATGATGGTGACCTGCTGGAACGGGTTTCCCACAGAAGCTGTGGATTTCTCTTCCCTGGAAGTGCTCAAGGCCAGGTTGGATGGGGCTTTGAATAACCTGGTCCAGTGGACAGTGTCCCTGCCCGTGGTAGGGGGGTGGAATGAGATGAGCTTTAAGGTCGCTTCGAATCCAAACCATTCTGTGATTATCTTGGGTGTGGCATCACGAGATGCAGGAGCTCAAAGTTTTGCTTGAGCCCTTCATGGGACATATTCCCCTTCTGCTGCTCCCCTTGTATCTGCAGCCAGGTACAAACCAGCCTGTTCAGATGGATTTCTTGCAAACATCTTGTGGATCACGGTATCAAATACTGTTTGGAAAGCCTCGGACCTCTCTCTTCCTCACGATCCAAGAGCTCCCACTGGATAAAATTGGTCCCTGAGCAGAACAGCTCCCCCGGGTTGGATGCTGATACTGAAGATGGGGCTGACCTGCCCTACTTGCAGAAGCAGCCGTGGCAGCTTCCTGTGCCTGGCTGCAGGAAGGAATGCCTGGAAAAGGGACTTCAGTGAGATGAAAAAAGCTCCGTGAGAACAGCCTTTGTGCAGAACAGGGTGTCGCTGCCGGCAGCCAGAGGACGGGTTAGAGGAGGAGAGCTGAGGAAAGGTTTTGTGCCAAAATTATTTTGGTGTCGGCACACAGGTTTCAGAGAAGAGCTAAAAAGAGAGTAGGGAAGAGCGCTGGGCTCCTGCCTCACCTGCCCTTGCTGCAGGGGGGGGCAGCAGCCACGAGCCTGTGTTCAACTCCGGGTGTGCCCTGCCTCCCTGCCCCCTTCCCAAGGGTCCCTGCTCTCGCTGGGAGTGTAATTAGCTCCTGGCCAAAGAGGATTAGCAGGGCTAAGAGAGCCTCCAGCTCAGCACTGTCCTGGGGTGGAAATCCCAGCCCCAGCCTGGCGTCTGGGGCCATTCCCTCCTCCTTCCAGGCAGAAAAGCAGGATATACGTGCCTTAAGAAGAACCTGCCTCCTGCCCTCTGAAGCACAAGTGTCTGTGCTGGAAATCTGGGAGCTCTCCATCTGGGAGAACCCTATGTCCTTCCTCCGTGGGATGATCAGAAAAGCTTCCCTAAAAGCTGCCTGCCTGCATGGGGTGACAAGGAGGATGGGTGAGAAGCAGGGACAGGGGCTTAAAGTTCTCAGGCATCATTTTTCCATAGGAACCCTGGTCCTGTTATTGTCCTGTTGTTCCTACCAGGCTCAAAGGGCAGCAGGGATATGCTCTGCAGCTCCTGATGGAGCAGGGAGCAGCTGTTGCCAGTCACCCTTTTGAGGCCATTTTCCCTAAGTCG
This sequence comes from Chaetops frenatus, assembly GCA_013400775.1. Taxonomy (NCBI): domain Eukaryota; kingdom Metazoa; phylum Chordata; class Aves; order Passeriformes; family Picathartidae; genus Chaetops; species Chaetops frenatus. Next base: position 36,612 of record VZTR01027123.1, on the reverse strand, counting down.
GGTGTCCTGCAGTGACAGCTTGGCAGTGTCCCTGGAGCTCAGCTGGGCGCTAGGATGGCCCAGTCTCCTTTCCAGGGACAAGAGGAAGAGCAAAGTGCCACTCTTGAAAGGTGGGCAGGGGGTTGTACCCTGGAGTTTTCTGCAGAAGAAAGAGGTAGCCAGAGATGCAGGCCATGGGGGTGCAGCAATTGCCGGATTTCTCCTACTTTTTTTGTGTGCTGAAATCATGATTTTAAACAATACCCCAGCCCTGAGGGTATGAATATTTGGGTCAGTCACATAAACTTAAGTCAAACTGAGAGCTCTGTGCAGTAGGGCAGCACGAGAGAGGAAGGCGGTTTCGCTGGCCTGAGCCCTCAAATCCTGTTAAGGGCTGGTAATTAACAGCTCTCTGTGACTCAGGAGTTTTCTGTGCTGCTGAACCTGCTGTAATCCAGCTGGTCCCTGCTGCTCTGCTGGGCAGCACTGGGCTCCCCAACAGCTCCTCCTGCACACACAGGGTTGGAGTTGGGGCTGGGCTCATTGTAACCTCACAGACAAGTCTGAATTAAGAGTAGGGTCCCACCTGATGGGTGATGTGCAGCATCTGTGGGTAGTCCACTCATGCAGTGCATGTTTCTGTGCCAGACCCCAGTGCTGGATTTTCTGCAGAACCCCATTAGCTGTTAGCACTGTGTCTCCTGGTGGCTCTTATCTTCTGCTGGTTGTGTTTTTTTGGAGCTTCTGGGCCTACTTGGCACAGTGGGGTTTGCCTCGCTGAGCCTGCTCTCAGCTTCTGGCCACTTGAAAATTATCTTAAGAACTGCTGTTCCTTTAATCAGTAAAAAAGCCCAGAGCTCCAGGTCCCTTCCTTGTTTTAGCTGCAATTATATTATTAAGGGACAAATGTCAGCTGTGTGTGGACCCTGCTGATTGATACTTCGGAGGCAACCACTGACCACACTGCAGATTGTTTTCAATGGTTCATAAAACCAAACTATATTTTTAGAGGGGTGACAGTGGCTGAGCAAAGTAAGGGATTTCTGCCTGCTAAATGAAGATATATTTTAAGTGAATGATGCTCCCCCAATGCCAGGCTGGGTTTCCAGAGCACGTTTGCTGTGCCCTAGGACTTGGAGCTGCTGCCTGTTGTATTGCTGCGCTCCTGGGCTAGCAAGCTGCTGGGGCTGGCAGTGCCAAGGTGTCTCCAGAGCTGTCTTGCCAGGAAGTGAGTGGATATGTCAGGATCAAATCCTGAGTGCTCACCGTGGCTCAGGGAGTCAAAAGATTTGGGCTTACAACAGGGAGCCCTTTGGCTTTGGGGAGGTCAGTCTTGCTTCTGGGCCAGCTCACGGTGCTGGAGGTGAGGTGGGCAGCAGGACAGACGTGATACCTGAGTCTCCACTGCAGATGTCCTTCTCAGTAGTCTGTAAGAGCTCTTGGAGCCACCACCTCACTGCAGGTTCTGCTTTAATTGGTGGTGAAACTTCATCCATGTGGTATTGATCATGGGGTTTCCTAGAAAGTGACAAGGAAAAATTTGGGGAAATGCTCTTTGCCCGTATAACATGAATAGGTCTGCATGGCAGCTCTTCTTGCCTGCTAAGCTTTGACAGCTTTTTCCAGGTAATGCTTATTTTGGTAGGTATTGCAGATCTGCTTCTCAGGGGTGGTGGTGTTCTGTCCATGAAACTTCCATGGCACAGACTCATCCTTCAGAAAGCCTCTCAAGCCATCCTCGAGCAGACAGACAGGGACAGTGACCTTGCAGCAGGGACATGGACACAGACGTACAAGGCTGTCACTGCAAGGGTATTGGATATTCTCACCAGTTGGGTGCCATGAATATTAAAATTCACCAACATGGGAAGGGCCTGAGTAACTTTCCATCACCCGACTGAGGTTTCACAGTTTGGAACAGCTCCGGGAAAGGCTGAGAGAAGATCAATAACTGCCCTAATGCACCTTGTTAGGGACTTTTTTGACCTTGAGAAGCTTTGAAAAGAGTTACTGTTGTGCACATGAAAGGTTGCAGGCAGCAAAAATAGGCAAAGTGGAAGCACAGAGAGGAAGCAGGACAAGCTAAAGCTGCCGTAGTGTTTTATAGATATCAGAAAGGGTTTCATATATATACGTACTGGAGAGCAAAAAAAGCTCAGTTCATTCACAGAATTCAGGTCACCTGGTTCTAGCACAGGGTTTTCTGCCTTTGCTGTTCAAGTCAGACCCGGCAGCCATTCTTGTGGGGCATTCTGGAGCTCTGTGCCTCGAGGAGCCCTGTGCCTCTCTGCAGCTTTGGGCAGTATCACTGATGTCCACTGCAACCAGACGTGTCCTGAGATGTCCTCTTAGCTCCTCAGATGAGCCCCCCTCAGAGGGAACTGGTGCAGAGCTCAGTGGACACCTCACTCAGGTGCACAGGTGGCATGGGGGAAAAGTGGGGGGGTTCCTGTGTCATCCTCCTAAAGCTGTGCCGGGGGCAGCAAAGAGCAGGAGATGATGGAGGAAGGCAGGGGGGAAGAGTAGGGCAATGGTATAGAAGAGGCATGGAGCTCTCAGGAGAATGGGGACAGCCTGGACACTCCTTTCTGCTCCTGCTGTGTCTTGCACTGAACAGTGAGTGTCTGAAGAAGCTCAGAATCAGTCCCCACATCAGCAGGTTGTTGCCATCTCTACCCTGGGAGAGAAAGTGCTTGGATCAGAGGGGTCTGGATCACACTTGGATCATGTTTGTGATGGTCAGCTTTATGAGATTGCTCCTTGGGGTCTGGTAGAACATGGCAGCACTGACCCCTCAGTCTGGGCTGCTTGGTGGAGTGTGTGGGCTTCTGTGTCCTAGACCTCTGCCTTGCCCACAGCTGGAGCTGCTGGTGGAGGTGGTGGTAGGCACTGCTCTTACAAAGGCAAAACGTCTGTGTGGAAGGTTGGATTGGAGGGAGCCTTTGGAGCAGTGTGCTCTGAGGAGCACCGTGGGTACTGGTCCCTGAGCAGGTTCCAGCAGCACATGATGAGGATGGTGGGACCACCTAAACCAGAGTTTTGTTCTGAAGCTGTGATGGACACAGAGAAACAGCTCTTCTAGTGGGAGATGGGGAGAGGATTTGGCTGTTCAGCTCCTATTTCCACCCCTGGGAGCAGGCACAGCTTATCCTGATGTGCTCACAGACCATTATACAACCTGGATATTTCTTCTTTCCATTTTTTTTTAATAACATGCCATGTTAATGCCTTATTTGGGAACTTGTTGGGACACTTAATCGAGCGTTTAATTGGCTTTGTAGCAGTGGATCTCTGAGTGGGCTGAGGAGGAGGCAGCTTTAGGACTGGGCTGCAGTGGAGATGCTCAATTTTCCAGCTACAATGGGAGCATCTCAGACTGAGTTTGCTGGTGTTGATCCACTTACCAAAGCACCACCATTCGTCCTGTTGAGCCCAGTGGTATTTTGCAGTTGTATCCTAAAGACTTTAGGAAAGATGCGTGGAACAAAATGAGAGTGGGGAGAGGGGCTGCCAATGGTGAAATGTGTGGGCATGCTGGGAAAGAATCCAGTGGGAATGCTGATGGTGGGATGGGGTTGTTGGGGATGGGTTTTGCTAGCTCGGGCCAGGCTCTTGTGTTGATTCCCTTCTTGGCACATCCAAACTCTGCTGGTAAAGTCCATGGGCAGGACAAACCCACGTGGGCAGCACAGCTTGGGCACTGTAGGGACATTGGTGCTGTGCTGCTGAAGGAAGCCCAAACCTTTATCACAGTGTGTGCTATTGAAGGCTGTGTCCTTCTGCAAGGATCAGCAGGACCTGAAAGACAGTTTGTGGTATCTACAACTCAACCAATGCAGGCATTCACCCTGGTTTTATAGTGTTCCACATACTGTGTAGTTCAGGATTCAGCCCTTGCTGTGTGCTGGGATGCCCTGTTTTCCTGACTACACATGTGCTGGCGTGAGCTATGAGAGGTGAGGACTAAGATCCCATCTCCCACAGAGTACATTGGGTGTTGGAGAAAACACTGCTGGGCAAGGGAAGAAATTACATTTATTTCTGTGGAAAGAAATGTCTTTATTGGTGTGGTTAAAACTTACTGCTTGGGATATGGCCGGCTGGTTTTACTGTTCTTCCTCCATTAAATCATAGGATCACGGAATGGTTTGGGTGGGAAGGGATCTTAAAGTCCATCTGGTTCCAATCTCCCTACCATGAGCAGGGATGATCAGGTTGCTGGTGGGGCCTTGCTGGAGGGACACAAGCTTGTCCCATCAGGTGGCACTGCCAGGAGATGTGGGATGGGGAGCTGGGCCCTCACCATCATCCCTCTCCTTGAGTCTCCCTGCTTTGCAGTGCAAACTCTGTTCTGCCGTGAAACAAAACCTTCCTTTGTGGTGGAGAGGGAGGCCTTGTATAATTAATGTTGCCGAGGGGGGGTCGGGGTGCTGCAGTGCTGCAGTGTCCAGGACTCACCCGGGCCCCAGTGCAGCATTCCCTGCACGCAGCCCTCCTCTGCTGGGCCATGCAGGCAGCAGCAAGGAGCCAGCACTGCAAGCCAGGGCACTTCAGCCTCTGGTTTCAAAGCACAAAACCTCACAGCGTGTGAGAAGGCAGAAAGCTGAATGGACATGGGAGGTGCACTAAGGAGCTGCTCCTTCCTCCTCCTCCTGGCCTGGTTACTGGGCTGATGAGCTGGGGAAGGTGGATGGCACCAGCCTGAAGCAAAAATAAACACTAAAGTGAAATAGAAAATGAAAGCGAGCTCATTCTTTGAGGCACACCGAGGCTCGGAGCCTGCGAAGGTCTCTGAATGGATATTTTGAGCACTGTTTCATTCTTACATTACTCAGGCTGGTTTTCAGTCTCAGTGGTAGAGCTATTAAGTGTGGCCTGTGGCCACCTCACAGCCACCTTTCCAACGATTTTTCTGTCACAGGGGTCAGGGCCTGAGTGGAAACACATGATTGAATGCCTTTTTGGTTGACATTTGCTATGTAAATTGAGAGGAAAATGTTTCACAGGGACAGTTTGTCTTCTGGAGGTGTGAGACCTTTGCAGAAAGTGGGTCTCTATGTGGCACCCCAGGGCAGGTGCTGGATGGCAAAGCCCCAGATGCTAGAAGTGGGTTTATTTTTGTTGTTTATTTATATTAATTTTCTATTCTCCCAGAGGAAATTCTTGCATGGGTTCTGGAGACCCGCATCCTGGCATGAGGAGGAGTTGGGTACCAAACCTTTACAGGCACTTTGACCCCCTCCAGGGGGTTCATCTGCCTCTTACCTGCTTAAAAGCCTTATCAAAGGACCTCATGAACCCTAGCTTCCTCCATCTGCATTTTCTCCACAGAGCAGAAGAAGGAATGACATGTCCTTCCATTTTCTACTCCCTGTTCATTTCCTGGCCCTCAGTCAACCCATTCAGCACAGATCATCACCCCTGCCCCTGTCAGCCCTGAAACGGCTTCGTTTTCCTACGTGTCCCTTTTTTTGTGCCTAAGAGCAACTGCTCCACTGGGCAGACAGAATCCATGCTGCAGCTTCCTTGGTGCTGGGACAGAATTCCTTAAAATACCCGATGCTTCCATAGTCTCTTTCTTCACATAAGGCTGTAAACAAGCTCCTTTCCAACGACTGGGAGCGTAGGAGGGATTAGCCAGGAGGTGCCATTATTAACGTAAGTGATTGTAATTGTAAGCCAGGGCATTAACAGAGATGCCTATGCTTGATCCAGCAATGATTGCACTCCTTTCCTTTGATTTTTATCCCTTTCCTGCTCCTGTGAGCAAGTGGAAAGGCTTTTCCAGAGCTTGGGCTTCTGTTTTTCCTTCCCTCGTGTGTTCACCCTGCAATATTTAGAATGCATAGGCAATATTTAGAAGCCACCCGGGGATTAAATGCTCCATCAAATGTGTGATCATCCCCTGAGAAAATGGGGAATTGTTAGGAAGTGTCCCTTGAGAAGCTGACAAAGCTAAGGAGGGTGCCAGAGGCTGGGCCAGCGAGAGCTCCAGTGTCTCCAGGGGTTTGCCTGCTTCCTAAGGACATTGATTGCTCCAGTACAAACTGAATTTCTCTCTGCTGTGAGGATGGTGAGGCCCTGGCACAGGCTGTCCAGAAAAGCTCTGGGTGCACTAGAGGATGGTGAGGCCCTGACAGGCTGGATGGGGCATGGAGTAACCTGGTCTAGTGGAAGGTGTCCCTGCCCATGGACAGGGACACCTTGACGGTCCCTTCAAACTATTCTAGGATTCTCTGATCTCCTAGAGGGAATTGCCAGTGTCTGCTTGGGACTGATCACCTCCAGCATCAGGGGTGATGATAGGGGTTCCACCTGCAACTGGCTGCTCTGCCACCCAATTAATTTTAATTTAAAATCCCCCAATTTTTAAAGGCAATCCTAGCCAGGCATAAGAAAATGGATAGGAAATGGGACACAAAATTTAAAGAGGGAGCATAGCTGTGGCTTTGCCATACCCTCAGGGCTCTTGAGCAAGAGCTCATTTGCCTGCCCTCTGGCAAAAGGACATCCAAAATTATTTATTACTTTGTCCTTTGCCAAGAGTTTCTAAATAAGTTGCTTGAAATGGCACCTACGGAAGTGAGATCTTCTAGGCAGTACACAAAATGAGCTGTTATAAGTAAGCAGCCCATTAACAGGAATGCTGGCACCTTCTCTTTGGAGAAAAAAATCCTCCTTTTGGGTTTTGAAATTGTTATTTGCAAACTGAATGGTGGTTGGTTTATAGTCCTGGTGCAGTCACAGCCAAACACAGGTGTGCTTAGAGCAGTGGGGAGCTGGAATTCCCAGCAAGGGCAATGCCAGGAATCCAGGAATTAAATGTGTCCCCAGACTGCAAATAGCAGCTTGAGAAGCTCAGCCAGGGGAGCCTTCTGCACCAACAGAAGGGAGTATCAAACTTTTTCTTAAAAATTGCCTCAATTCTTTGTGTGGCAGAATGGAATTTCCTGGGGTAGGGGTGGGCAGAGGTGTAGCCCAGTGCTGGACTTGCTGCCCAGCTGAAATGCATTTCCCTTGCAAGGCTGTTCCCAGAGCTGATTTTAAAGCTCTTCAGGAGCTCCTGGAAACGATTCCCCAACAAAGCAAATCATTTCAGCTAATTAAGAACCTGATGAGAAAGCCCCAGGTAATACTTTGCAACTTAAACAACTTTCTGAACTGTTTGGAAGAGAAACAATTTGGAAGGTGCAGCTGCTCTGTAGTTATATTTTGTGTGTTGGAGGGCAGAGTGGAGGTCTAGGGATCTGGGGGACATGGCTGTGGTTACTGCTGTGCTTCATCCTGCTGATCACGGTGGATGTGGAACCAGGTGAAGGGGACAGGAGGAAGCTGGGATGTCACAGCTCTTGTCCCACATGGATGGCATCTCTGAGCATCCCAGCAGCTGCTCTGGTGGGTTCAGCCCCTGGGGCACGGGGAGGCTGTGCTGGCAGGTGGCACAGGGTGGGTGTGAGTAAACCATCTTCCCCAGCATACCCTGCAGTCCAAGCTCAGTGCTGGACTGGTCCCTGTGTGCTGCTGTCGTGGTCCCCTGCTCTGCAGAGGCTCAGAAAGGTGGAAAAACCAGGGTAATCTGCAGAGCATCCCCCTTTGTTTCAGGCAGGGAGGATCCAGCCCTGAGAGATGTTCAGGCTCAGCCATGCAGAAATCCATGGGGACACTGGGGAAAGGAACAGTCCCAGCTTCCCCCAGCCCTGCAGGCAGGGGCCAGTGGAGCCCAAGCACCCCCTCACAAGGGCTGGAAGCCTCTGCAAGGGCTCTGCCTCCTTTGCTGAGGATCATTTCAGTTCTGTTTCTGCCTCACTGAGGCCGTGCTGAGCCAGCGCCAGCTGTCCCTGTCTGTGCCAAGCAGTATTTGGGAACCAGGGCAGGCTTTTCCCTGTCTCTGCTCTCCATGGCTATAGGTCCCCCACCAGCGAAGCCTTGAGCTGCCTCATTCTGGCTACAGCCATCAAAATGCACCAGACCCCTTTCAGCAGAGCATGGGGCTTTATTTCCAAGGCGTTCTCTTCACTGCTGCTTTGCCTCTTCATCTTCCCACTGCCATCTGCTCTGCCTGCTAAAATAAGGCAGCGTGCTGCGGGTGAGCGGTGCTGTGCTCAGGGAGCCTCTGCTCTGCCCAGCCTGCTCGGCACAGGGACCCTCTGCTGGGCATGCCATGGCCTCTGGGAATGGGAGGGGAGGGTTTGTCTACCCCCCTCCCCACCCCAGTTTCAGGTTTATCTCTCCCAAGTTGATGGAGAGAGTGGTTACCCATCCAGGGTGATGCCTTGCAAGGGATTTGGCTTCTCATCCTGGAGATGCTCGTCTCCCACCTGGGGCAGATGGTGACTTGCTGAGACTGGATGCCCAAATTTTAGATAGTTTACGTGAAAAAACCCTACAGTAGGAGACCTTAAGTCTCTGGAGGACAGCCCAGGTCCTTCATGCTGCTGTCATCCCTTGATGCCCTCTCCTATGGTTTTCTTGTGAAGGAGTTACTGTAAGGAAATAGATGTAGGACCACCTCCACCACCCTTGAAAAGCCTCAGAGGCAGATTTTCTGAGGGCTTCTTTGCACCAAAAAAGTGAATACCCATGACAGGGTGGGATGGGATTCACTCTGTGTCCTCACACATGGCAGAGCACGGTCCTTCATCTCCTTGTGCATTTCTTGCAACACAAAACTAAGAGAGAAGGTGAGGTAGGGAGATGGGAGATGTTGTTTTGCACAGTTAGCCCAGAGACCTCATTGCTGTGGGATACTGGAAGAGGGAGTACAACAAACACTGGAACACAAAGGGAGGATTTGGGGGAATTAGAGACACTTTTGGAAGTGACAAGAGGGCTTTCGTAATTTGGAGATCTGTTTTGGGATCTTCAGATGGGATCACTGAATGCTTTGTATTGTCCCATGCCACAGCTAGCAGTCTTTGGCTATTATTTGTGCCGTGACTGGGGGATAAGTAGCAGTCTCTGAGTTCTGACATGAGGGGCTGTTTTAGGGCTTTTTTTGGTTAGGATATTTTAATTGCTTGGAGCTCCAAGAGTACCTGGTTGCCAAGCCTGTTGAAGCAGTAAGCATTGATTTCAGAGGGGTTTGGTTGACTCAGAGACAAAATATTCTCAAATAATTTTTTAAAAAAAGCAACCCTCGTTTGGCAAAGCAATGAGGTATTTGGTTTGAGAATAACCCCACACAGTGTGGATGTGGGTATGAGGACAGGACCTGTGGTGTGGGTTTGGCCATGGCTCTGTCCGAGCCAGGGCAGGGTCCAGGCTCTGGAGCTGGATCCTCGGGATGTGCATGGCTGAGAGCCGACTCGGGTGACAGAGCTGCAGCAGCAGATCCCGCTGGCTGCTGGGAACAGACACCCGCACTCGGGTCTGCGAAGGAGCTGTGAAATTCCCCTCTTTACATAATTCCCTGATTTACTCCGAACTGTTAAGTATGACCAACAGTCATCTGTTTGCCGCGAGCAAATAGGACATGAGGAGAAGAGGAGCAAACTAGAGCTAGGCAGAAGTATTTTTAACAATTCTGGGGTTTTTTTCAGGCTGGAAGTCAGGGGAGTGTTTCCAGCCTTTGGAGGAGCAGGTTTCTGCAGTGGCCCTGAACTGCTCTTAAAGTGGAGCTTCTTAAATTACTTAAAGGGTTTATGTGAGGTGGTTCCTCTTGTGGCTTCAGGAGCCACAAAGTCCCACGGGCATCTGTCTGTCTGCAGAAAGGGCAGCTGGGGAAGGAAATGCCTTCACAGATCATATTAAATTGAGTAAACATGTGATTCATACGATTTTCTAAATTGTTTTTTAAAGCAACCATTTTATGTGGACTACACCATTTTATTTCCATTTGGCTTCTCAGCTTCACTCTTGCTGTATTTACTCTTGAGATGGAAAATGGCAGCTCTTCCACCCCAGCAGCTGTAGCCAGTTCCTATCTCCTGGTCCCAGAGAGACTGGGCACTGCTGGTGGGACATCCATCCAGGTCAGGGTCACCATCAAATCACCACGTGCCAGCTGGGGGGCTATTAGCTATTCCTAACAGAAGTTTAAGTTAAAATAAGTGGGTTTTCAAAAGAATCTTAAGTTTAAAATAAGTTTTGAAGATGATGAAAATTGTATTGGCCCCACCAAGACATATTATCCCCCTGTAGGCAGCTCATGATTCCTGACTCCATCAAAATGCCCAAAATGTGGGCTGCAAGCAGTCAGGAAACACTTAAGATGAGGACAGATGGTGAGGACAGGGGATGTGTTCCTGGGGAGGATGGCTGAGAACTGTACCCAAGCAGGTGGGAGATGCTGGCTATGCCACTCCAGCTCTGCCATGGGCAACAGGTCAGGGGATGGGAGAGGGTGTGCAAGGCATGAGTGTGGAAAGATGCTGCTGTGTATAATTTGGGAAGTAAAATGGCTCATCCATCTCCGTTGTAACAACTCATGTTCCTAGAACATTTCCCAGCCTTTTACTGTAATAGTTTATTGACCTGCACAGCAGCATGAAAGATTATGGGAGTTAATTTCTCAAGCTTATCACTTGATTTATTCCATAAAGGTAGTTCATTTAATTAAAATATTTCTGCTGCTAGAATTAGGACTCACAGCTTTGAAGCCTTGAGCGGGGTCTGTGGGCTTTTTTTGAAGCAGCAGTCATTTAATGTGGTCAAGCAGCACTGCCCACAGAAACCAAAGCATCTCTAGGAACACATCCAGGGCAAAAATCATGGATACAGATATCTCCTCCAGTGGTGCATCTGCTCCCCATGGAAAGACCATGGGAAGAGGGATTTGGTGGCCCTCAGCAGTACAGCCCTGAGTAGCCTCAGCCACCTCCACGTAGGGTTTTCGGTCTCTGCCAACATAGGGTTGTCTCCTGGGAAAATATAAAAAATATAACTATTTTGAAAGCTTGGAAAGTTTTATGTGCAGGTACTGCAGGACACTGGTTTGTGATGTCCTCGGCTTCCGAGCCATACCACTGATGGCTCCCCAGCTTGCTTTGAAAATGATCCCTTGTGGTCATGAAAGAGGTTCAAGCCCCGTTTGCTGCTCTGGGGTGAGGGGACAGGGGACTGAGCAGCTCGTGGCAGGAGGAAGCTGAAGCTTCCAGAGATGCTGATTTTCTTCTGGTTTGGAAGTGAGTGTCTGATAAGACACTTGGGGCTCTCTGCAATTTAAAACAGAGCAATCAGACAGCTTGAATCTGCTTTTATCAGATGCAGCAAATTACTAGTTGTATGGCTGGATATTTTAGTCAACACTAGTGCCTATGAAAAAAAGAAGGGTTTGGTTAAATAAGACTCCTCCGATAAACTTAGCTTTTCTTGGATTTTCTTCCATTCTGTTGGAAAAACACTTAGAGTAGTGTATTTGTTTTCTGCTGAGTTGGCCAGGTTTCCCTTAGCAGGCATTATTTGTGCTGCAAACTTGAAATCTTCTGCAGGGGGGGTTCAAATGGCTCCTGAGGAGTCACACAGTTACTGTGTCAGATGTATGCCTGAAATAGCAGCCACGTGGAACACCTTGCACCTACACCACACCTGCTCCAACGGGAGTGGGGGTTCATGGTGACTGGATATGGGCTCTGCTGGCCCTGCTTCACATCTCCTGGGCATTATTGTGGGATTATTGTCATGCAGCTGGTGTTCAGAGATGCTCCTGCTGCTGCTAACCTTGGCTGAGAAATACATCCTGATAATGGGGACTGTTAAAGATAAGGCTGGTTGGCAGGCTGATAAATCTCATTAAGGAGTACCGGATCACAGAGTAAATTACAATGCACAGCCAGATCGATTCAGACAAAAATGAACAATATATTACTTCTTTATCAGTGGGGGAGAGTAGACTGCTGGCTCAGTGCTAGTGGGTTTGGGTGCTGGATGGCACTGGAGCTTGCTGAGAAGATGCAGTTTCTCAGTGGGTGCATCCCTGGCAGTGCCAGAGCAGGAACCCAGCACAGTTCTCAGGGAGGGTGCACTGGGAACAACTGGTCTGTGTGTGGGTGAGCAGGGACAGGGAGCCTGGACATGGTGGAGAACAAGGGCAGTGTTCCTCTCTTCTACATGGTTAGATGATGGTCATCCCAGTCTGATCTGCAATGACTGGAAATGATCCAGACAGCTCTGTAAACGTCACATTGGAGCAAAATGGGAAAATTAGAGCTTGCTGTCCTTGGGACAGCCATAGCTAATCTGTGAAAACCAGACCAAACCCTCTGCTGCTTTAATACTGTTGGCTGGATTTTATTGTGAACAGAAAATCATCTTAATACTTCATCCATTTGGATCCAGTCTCTCAGAACTGAGCTGGTAGTTAATGTAGCTCTTTCTCTGAGATGAAACAGAGAGGAATAGTAAGGCTCAGTGAAAAGGAAAATGAAAAGCGCTGTGAGCACCAGATTTGCTCTCTTGTTCCTCCTGTTTTCCTTTTTCTTAAATACTCAGCACGTGCTCCCGTGTCACCTCCCATCACTACACCTCCAGGTGTCCAGCCTGGACATGACATTACTGCCAGTTCTCTGTAAAGATTCTCCATCTTGAGTCTATCCCAGGCCAGGGGCAGTTTTATCTCTACCAGCTCATGTCAGAAGAAGACATCAGGTAATTGTCAAGGTAGCAGAAGATGTGTGGTGATAGCCAATGGCCAAGAAAAACCAGGAGCACATCCAGATTGGAAATAACAACAGAGATAAATGAGTGTCGAAACTGCTACCCAGTGGTGTCATCTGTGGGAAATGAAGGGTGAAATGTGAAATCTGGACCAAAGTGCTGAGGGGTGCAGATGGGAGTGGCTGACAGCAACAGAGAGGATGGCCCATTGGAGGAGGTTTGGGGTTGGCCACCATGTCTCCTCACCATGTCCAGGGCAACCCACTTATGTTTATCTCCACCACCGCTGCCCTGCTGGGAGGGGGCATCTCTGCTTCCTGTTCCCAAAGGCAGCAGGTTTGTTGCTGGATGTCTGTGTTAGTGCAGGAGCATGGCAGAGACACTGCTGCTCAGCAGGGCATTCCCAGGGCAATGGATGCTCACCTGCAGCCCTGGGAATTGGTCTCATGGCTTTTAGACAAGCCAAAAGCATCAAAGTGCTCTCCTCAATATCCTACTGATTTTTTTAATTTTTTTTTTTAATCTAATGAACTGGAAGGAAATATGTTGAGTGGGGAGGGATGTCTATATATATTCTGCAAAAGCACTGGTTTCCAAATTTTGGACAGCTGTGTACCCTTTTTTAGCAGCCCCTTCACACAGCCCACACAGCACCCAGGCTCTCGCCTTCAGCTCGTTTGGAAATACACTTCCTTGATTGCAAAATAGTTTAAATCCTTTGACTTAGAAACATTCTTGCCATTCAAAAAGGATTTTTTTTTCTTAAAGCTCCAAAAATACAGAAGGTGCTTCCTGCTGCAGCAGCTGCCCTAATTTTGGAGGGTATGGAAGATGGGCAGGGATGAGCAGGGGGGAGCCTGGCTTGTGGCTACGGCCACACAGGGATGCAGGTAATGAGATGCTTCCAGGAGCTGCTGGCTATGGGGGCTTCAGTTGGGTACCAGAGCCAGGGGTTTATTCTGGGGTCCCAGCCAGCTGTCCCAAACAGCTTATCCAACTGGCCTCCTGGCATTTGGGTCAGTCAAGGTGAGCCACTTCCCCACTTCTGTGGAATAAAATTTTTGGTGAACAGTGAAATAACAGTATCAAAAAGGAGTCTGAGCTTGACTAACACCATAGTTCCTGATAACATGGAAAAGTTGGTGGCATTTTCCACAGCTTCTGTCAAGCCATATTTGGGAAGGGCCTTTGCTGTGTGCCCTGGTACAGCCCAGGGGACAGCAGAGCAGGATACCTGTCCACAGGAAAGCACCCAAAAAGTCCATCTGTTTACTGCAGCAGGCAGCAGTGCTGGGGAAGGGTCTGGAGCACAATTCCTGTGAGGAGCAGCTGAGGGAGCTGGTAGGGCTCAGCCTGGGGAAAAAAGAGGCTCAGGGGGAAACTTCCAACTCTCTACAGCTACCTAAAAGGACACTGCAGCCAGGAGGAGGTTGGTCTCTTTTCCCAAGTAACAAGTGATAGGATAATGGAAACAGCCTCAGGCTGTGCCAGGGGAGGTCTAGATTAGGTATTGGGAAAAAATGTCTTCACAGAAAGGGTTGTCAAGCACTGAAACAGGGTTCCCAAGGAAGTGGTAGAATCACCACCCTTGGAGGGATTAAAAGACATGCAGATGTGGCACTTGGGATATGAGTTAGTGGTGGCCTTGGCAGTGCTGGGGTAACAGTTCGACTCAATCTTAGAGCTCTCCTCCAACCTAAACAATTCCATAATTCTATGATTCTGCCTCCACTTCTGCCGCAGGAGGTACTGCCCAGGATGAGATGCCCTGACCCAAGGTCACAGCCGCTGGGGTTTGCAGCTGGGCAATAAGCTGCAGGTGGTCCAGGCTGGCCATGGTGGTTACAACCACATCTGCAGCTCTGCTACTGCCACAGAGGCTTGCAGTGCTTTCCCCTTGGCGTGGCAGCGTTCACCAGCCCGGCCATCGGCTGCTGCAGTGCAATAAAGCTGGACTTGGCAAGAGCACAGCTATTCCTCAAAGGCGAGCGGAGGGGAGTGTTGCTATTACTCATCAGTCAAAGACTTTCAGCTGGAATAATCCTCTGCTGGCACTGTGGAGTCTCGAGCCGCAGGGTGAGAGCAGCTGTGAGCCCCAGGGGAGCTGTTTCGCTGACCCTCGGGCTCTGCCGTGGAGGGCTGGTGCATCCCTACTGCAGCCAGGAGCAGGGAGCATAATCCCTGGGATGAGACCTGCAGGGGGAAGGGAGAGCCATGGAACAGGACTGTGACGGCCACTTTGGCACCTGGCTGTTGTCTGGCTGCCCATCTCCACTTGCCTTGCCCTTTCCATGGCACCAGTAAAGGGGATGGTTGTGGAGCTGACATCCTGCTCCAAGTCCCCTCTGGGTAGATTCGAGGAGGGGAGGGAGCACTGGTGCAATACAGACCTTCTTCCCTGCAGCTGTCACAGGGCTGGGAGATGCCTCTGCCCATGTCCTTCCCTCCCAACACACTGACAGCAGCTCCAGTGCTCAGCCTCACGTGCAGCTTCTTCCATCCTCTCTTTCTGTGTCTATTTTCCACCTGAGAGAGGTCCCAGCACAGAGGAGGGATGAAGTGGAGCAGATGGGAGGCAGAAAACAAGCCCTGTGAGGCAGAGCTCATCCCAGCGAGCTCATTACCCTGCACTGCTTTTAATCACATTATTGCGGTGTGAAGGCCATCAATACATCACACACATTTAAAATAGAGCTGGGGAGGGACCATCAGCTCCACCAGCCCAAGACAGGCCACAGGAACAGATAAGAATAGTCTGTTGCTGGAAAACACATCACTGGGTTGCTTAGTCAAATGCTATGTATAGCAGGGGATTGAAATAACTGTGGTGGCTTTCAGGGGAGCTGATCTGCAAGCCCGGGGTTGTGCTAAAACTTGCCCAGTTGATGGTAATGAAGTCAATTAATGTGGAGCAGTTGGCAGCTGAGGCGACTCGGCCGCCTGAGGTGCGTGCAGTCCCCTCTCTGCCTTTCCCTGCAGATGGCTTGGGAGCCCGTGGCATTACACTGGGAGAGCACTGGCTCTGTGGGTGAGGGAGCCAGGCAGGGGGAAGGATGTGTGGGGAGCTCTGCTTGCTTCCCCAGCCTGGCAGGCATCAGTGTGTGGCTGCTGGGCTCCAGAGACACGACCTGCTCTGCTGACCAGTGTTTGGGAGTTGTGTTTAGTGCTCCTTTTCTGTTTACAGATTCTATATATATGTATCTACACACATGCTAAGCTTCAGAAGCAGCATTGCAGTTAGCAAGCACGCATGCAGACAGTTCTGCATCTAACTTGAGTGGGATTTTGAGGTCGTTTTAGAGGAAAAAAAGGCACAATCGGGGTAATAAAGTACCTCACACTTTCTGCCCTGTCCTGTGTCCTGGAGGTGGCTGTCAATGGTGGTGTGGGACACACAACCCCACTCTGTCCCCTGTCTGTGTGCTGCCCCCAGTTTCCCTTGGTCTCAGTCCCTTTCTGGTATTGGAGCACCTGAATCCCCTCTGGTCTGTTCCCACCACAGATGCAGATCCCACAAGCACCTCCTCCATGTGCTCCATCTCTCTTCCTGATCTCTGATGCTTCCACCGTCAGAGAGCACATTTTATTTCCTTGCCCTCGTTTCAAATCCCATCACTGCCTCAGCCTCCTAGGAGAGATAAGGGCTGGGGCGGAGGTAAAACCAGGCCCGTGGTTGTCTGCTGATGGCACATGATTGTTCAGAGCACCCTTTGTGAACGTGTCCTGATCAGACTTTGTTGTTGTACATCCTCCCCTCTGTAATCAAGAATCCCAGAGAAGAGCCTTTGGCACTGGTCAGCACACCCTCCTTGCCTCCCAAAACTGTGGCAACTGAGTCAAAGATGCTTGGTAGAGGTGCGGGGAGGGGATTTGGAGGGGCCCTGGAGAGTTCAGCTGGGAGAATGGGCAGAATCCAAGGGGGAGTGAGCATCAGCCTGTGCTCGGGCATTGGTATCTGAAATGAGTGAGCTCCAGGGTTGCCCGGGGAGGCTGCTGGCTGAGAGAGCACCCCAAGAGAGGGAAGGGCACAGGAGCACTTAGAAGGTGGGGAACCTGCCAGCCAGACCCCGGCATTGCCTAGGGTGGGTCTGAAACAGCCCTGGCAGCCAGTGATCAGGCATGACTCAGTCCCTTTCCTTTAAGACTGTGCTAAAAACCATGCAGAGCATGGACAGAGCTGCAGTGTTCTTAGCACAAGGATGCAGAATGTTAGGGAACTGGGATCACACGGTGAGATGCCCCCATTTCTCCTGTGGGAGGGTGTGTGGAAGGTGTCTGGTTGTCAGGAGCCCTCCTAAAGGGAGCTTTCCTGCAAGTGGGGCTGAGAAGAGGGCTTGGGAAGTCATTTTATGAGGTTCTTGTTAATTTGGATCTTGATTCAGATACCAGAAGTGTTTTCCATATTTTCCAGGCATCCATCTGTCACAGTGATGAGCCCTGCACAGTACTTGTCAGCAAATAAATGAAATATTCTGGTGAGATTCACTGCATTTAATGCTGGGAGATGAGATCTGGCTTGTGAGATACTTGTACCTCATGCTACTTATCTTATTTTGTACAGATTTTTGTCACAGTATTTTAATAGATACTGTTTTGATTGTGTAAAATAATGCTGTAGAGCATAAGTAATCAGGCAGAGTCCCAGGGGTGAGATTGTAGGGAGCAGTTTGCATGGGGATGAAAACCATGGCTGAGCATCTTCCAGGCACTGGAGAGGTTGAGCCAAGGGACCGAGGGGCTGATGGAGATGGTGGGACTGGAAACCAGCAGCTGTCTGGGGAAGCTGGGAAGCTTCTGGCACCACTGGCTCCCACCAAGCCTCTCAGACCTCCAAGTCACTGAACAGAGGATTCATGTGTAACTGTGATGCTGAAGCTGTCTGGCTCCATCATTAAAAAAACCCAGCGGCGCTGGGGGAATGCAGCATTTAATTAACTTGGTAACGTTGACCAGAATTATGCAGGAAGACTTCTATTTTAGTTAATTACAGTTTTGTTGTCGCCCATTAGTAAATTAAAACAATTGCAGGGTAAGACCCGGTGGAGGTTGGCGAGCGTGGCTGTGGCCACCTGCCAGCCAGTTCTGGAGCTCTGGGGAGGCTGGGCCCACCCCCATCCCTGCAGCCCCCTGTGCTGACCCCACCCTGCCTCTCCCCTCAGAGGGGAGCAGGGGCAGCCATGGGCACAGCACTTGCCACCCCTTCAGTGGAGCTGGCAGGAATTGTGGCCAAATCCAGCATCCCTTGATGCCCCTCATATGGTGCCCAATTGAAAACTGGGATGGTCATTCCCACTTAGATACCATGTCTTAAACGAAGCTGCCTTCCCTCAGTCCCTCATGTCCTGCACCCAGGGCTCTGTCCTGCCTCTTGTGACCACACTAGCACTGATTGTCTCTCCAGAAACCCACTTTTTCTGTTAACGCCTCTGCAAATCCCCCAGTGCTTTGGAGGCAGGGAAAGCAGGAAGCCCAAGGAATGGGGGCAAATTGTGACCCTCACAGGCTGTAAGCTGATAATTAGCTGAGCTGGGCAGCCCCCAGCAGCCTCACCCCCCTGCCTCTGGCTGGCTGTGTTCCAGTGTGCCCTGCCATGCCAGCACCTCTTCATTTCACATGGCATCTCAGGCGCACTTTGGTTTCATCCCTCTACTTAATTATTGATGCTTTCCTGTGCCTGGAGCCTGCTCTGCATCCCAGCAGTGCTGCCCACCTTCCCTGCATGCCACAGCCATGGCTGATGGGGGACCAGCTCCCCATCACCTGTGCTCCACATGGGTAAACCCCCCATGCCCACCACCACAGTGGTTCTAAGACAGCAAAACTCAGTGCCAAGCAAGGCCCCATCCCAATCCTGATCAGGGCCAAGGTTTCCTGAATTTTTAAGTGTGGAGACTCAGACAGAAGCTGCCATGCCTTTGCCATAAGTTCCTTACCCTCTTTTTGCCCCAGCGAGGGGCACCCTGGCTTGCTGGGCATCCAAGGGTTTGGACATGTAAAGCACTAAATACAGCCTAATTATTATTATCTTCATGGGATCTGGTTAATCTCAATGGAGATTTGCAAGCTGTTAGCAAAGCAGCCGCTCCTCCAATGTTTGCATTTTTCTCAGGGGCAGCTTAATCCCCTTGGCCGTGTTCTCTGGGAAATGCCTGAGGCCAAGTCATATGGAGGAGGAAGCTGCTTCAGAGCCAGTCCCTCTGAGAGGGAGCAGAGGTGCTGTGGGATAATCGAGCTGATAACGCTGGGGGAGAGGGAGGGATCATTTGTCACCAGCAGAGCGTGGGGCACTGGCACAAGGCTGGGAGATGCCTCAGCGTCAGCATCCTCACAGACCCCTGGGATTTAGCCCCCAAACACATGGCAGGTGTCAGTGCTGGGGGTGACAGGGCTGCAGAGGTCTCTTAAAGATGGAACCAAGAGCTCAGAATGGTTTACTAGAGGCATTCCCACTGGCACGGGAAGCTTTTCTTGCCTCCACCTTCCCACAGCTGCCATGGGCAGGATTTCTCTCTTCCTCATGAGCATGTGGGAGCTGGGCAGCTCACAGCTGCTGCCACTGGAGCATTCACTGCAGCCAGTGTGAGCTGTGATGGCAAATGCTGCGCTGGCTGCTGCAGCACGGTCTGCACTCACACACAGCTCCACATGGCACTGGCTGAGACAGGGATGGGACTCTCCCACAGCTCAGGAAAATTCAGTTATCCCTTTGCTACTTTTCTGCCGTAACCTCACAGTGATTTTCCACAGGGGTTTGGATTGAAGCGCAGGGTCCTGGACTGTCAGTGGGGTCTCTTCAGCATGAAAGACCCCAGAGGGGCTGAAGGAAAAGCCAGTAGGAGAAAATGCAAACTCAGCATATTCCAGTCTCTCAATTTGAGTCTCTCTGGGGCTTGGCTGGCACCTCTCACAGTCCAGGGACTCTCTCTGCCGGCCCTTCCTTAGTTCCTGCCTTCCTTCTGTAGCCAGGCCTTCCTGCCTGCTTTGAAAGATGGC